>JBBNAA010000025.1:0-367012 GCA_037974945.1 Mucor circinelloides | reverse complement strand
AATCAAAGCTTGATTCAAAGATGATTTCAAGATGAAGAAAGAGAAAAATAATCAACTAGAGAAAGAAAGGCCTTCGGTGAGTTCAATTTATAGAAAAATATTTTGACGGCTTTATTTGCATGCGATGAATAAATTTTTGAAAAATTTAATTCGGAAGATGCTAGGCAAAGTTTACGATTGCCTGGAAAACCTTGACGGAAACGTCGTTCGAGATTGAAAATTACTACCGAGTATTGACAAGGAAGAGGCTACCCCAGGAGGAGAGTTGGAGAGGCAAGGTAAAGAGAAATAATGAGCAGAAGTATTTGCTTGAAGGTTGGAAACACAGTTTGACAAGCAACAATATGGAGCATATTAGCAAAATCAGAATTAGAATTCGTGCCAAACAACATTAAATGATAAAGGAGAATTTCCAGCAAATCGAAGTTAAACTGTCATTTTATGGTTCATTGCATTACTTGAGGATAGCTATCATCAAGCTAATCAGAACGTCTTATTGATGAATCATTCTGTGGATCTAGGATCCAACATGAAGAAAAATGTTGATTACAGCATATTCAGATTTGAAACGATCATACAAACGACTCACATTGAGACCTGTCTAGTGCTTATACATTGCAGCTGAATGCTTTGTGTTTCATCATTTGTCGTAAACAGGGTTGGTGCTCAGATATGGAGATGTCATTGTTTGGAATAACAAAATATAGGCAGAAAAAATACAAAACAGAGTATATTTATTAAGCAATTTCATCAGATTGAATGAGGGCTAAAAGTATTGGATGTATCTATAGTCATTTGACAGTGCCACGCCAATGGAGGATACACGTCAACACCAGAAGATAGGACCCACATCATAGAAAATCGACTATCAATCAGAGAAGAGCCCAGCTACAAAGGGTGGATTTGAATGTTCTTCATCATAGATTTGGTGGAAAAACATTCACTTGAAGTACGACTCACTCAAAAATGAAATACCATATTTTATACCGTATAAGGCATTTCCGCTAAGATACTAAATATTGAAGACTACATATCAGGAAAACAAATGTTGTGTACGCTAAATGGAAGCAACCAAAACAACGACTTTCTACTCTAAACAAAATGGCATGGCAGCGACTTGCCTCATAAAAATAACATCGCAGAATTTAAAAACCCTGATATTAGATAAAGGTGTCAACGACATATTCAATATTTCATTATGTCGTTTTGTAGTGTAAACCATCAATTGTTTGACTCTAGCATTGAAGATATTGTGCTTTGGTGCAAAAAATCCTACGCTTGCAATATCGCCTGTCTCTTCACGATGTATAATGTGAATAAGGCTGGACGAGGTGATGAGCCATTGATACAAGCTGTTGCTTTCAAATGTATTTTACCTGACAGCGTGATCTAATAGACACAGGCGATTTTTGATGACAAAGTAAGCTCTCTCGGTGAGAGGGGCGAATCCACACGGGCTTTTCGGATCAATTAGAAATAAGTCAATACAAGTGCATCGTGGCAAATGGGTCGATAACATACACTGTTCCATCTCTGGCAAAATCGATATGGTTATTGTAATTGATTTCTTTAAAATAACATTTTTATAGGGAACAGCCAAGTTTTTGCAGAAATTGGGATTGCCTGTGAAACCCAGAATGAACAAATAAGGGCCCCTTTCTCTCTCTCTCTCTCTCTCTCTTCAGCAAGATGCGTTACCTGTAAAAGTTTCGTAGGAATCAAAGTCTTCTGTCCAATACGGCCTTTCTCTCCAACGAAGCTAAGGCATCGCTTATGGCTTGAGACCCCTTTCCAGGCTCTGCTGTAATCATGATGAATTGATAAGAGAAAGGAGCACAAAAAAAAACGGCTGCCCATCATGGTGCTTCGATATCTGACAGTGGCATCACAACGGAGAGTGAATGGCGAGCACAGCAGCAGCATGTTACTAGATTATAGGAAATGTTCAATTCGCTGGCAGGGAGAACTCGTAAGATAGTAAATGCAACAAATGATATGAAGTATACAACAGAGAAGTCTTGGAGTGAAATAAAAAAAAAAGCGGTTTTTTTTATTGTGCTTTTAAAATGTAAATCTCGAGAATTAAACTAGTTGGCAACATGACATTAGACCCAGTGACCATACACACAACCAAAAAAAATACACATACCAGCTTATTTCTTCTTGGAGACACCAACGGTACGTCCACGACGACCAGTGGTCTTGGTGTGTTGACCACGAACACGGACACCCCAGTAGTGACGAAGACCACGATGGTTACGGATCTTCTTCAAACGTTCAAGATCATCACGGTACTTGGTATCAAGGACGTTGGAGATAACTTGAGAAGACTTGCCATCAACGATATCCTTTTGTCTGTTAAGGAACCAAGTAGGAATCTTGTATTGAGCAGGGTTTTGGAGGATGGTGACAATACGTTCCAATTCTTCAGAAGAAAGCTCACCAGCTCTCTTGGTGAGATCAATATCGGCCTTCTTACAGGCAATGTTGGCGAAACGACGACCAACACCCTTGACAGAGGTCAAAGCAATTTGAATCTTGACACGACCGTCAACGTTGGTGTTGAGAAGACGGATAATGTGCTGGAAATGATTTCTCTCGGGAACTACAAGAGACTAATAAAGAGTTAGATTTGACATGACATTTAATTTTTTTTAAGAGATCAAGTCGATGTCAAAAGAGCAAAAACGAGACGCAGGGTGAGAGATACACATTCTACACTGTTGGAGGTGCGGTTGCTCTAATTGAGGCTGATGTTATGCTGCTCTGCTCCTTGACACATGAAAATCCAATAAAGTGCAATTTTTTCCATCATCCAAAGCCATTCAAATGCATCCATCCATCGATCCATCTATCCGTGGCCATCCAAAATTGTATCTCTCATCCATTGTCTAGCTAGTGTCTCTTTTGTATCGATATCTCTCTTGTTCAAGCATATGTGTCGCATACCATGATGGCAAAAAAGGGAGGATCTCAACTGTTGCACCTTGTTGAGACCAATATCACTGATGGATTCTTTGCAACTCCGTTGAATAACTCTCGGGCAAACAAGCAGGTGGTAGGTAACTTGTTTGCTCCTCCCGGCAAGTCAATCATTGTCTGGATCACCCAATCAAAACTTTAATATCAGAAGAGTACTTTATTTGAATCAACCGTTGAAAGCGGCCAGCCGCTTCTAATTTAATCTTCCTTGGGCAAAGGACCAGAGAATTTACCATGCATTTCATTATAAATGTGCTTGTATTCATGTCCACCAAAGCTAATTAATGACGAGATCAATGCCTTTTTCTTTTTTCAGTAAAAAATCGATGCTGCTTACCTTTCAATCAAAAATTCAGTCAACAAGTAGTAGACGTTCTTATTGGCATTGTGATGTCGAATCGCATGGTTGCTGTCAGGATAAATTTGTACACGGTAGTTGTGAATGTCCTCTAGTGTTAGCTTGTCTACGAGAACAGCTGTATGCTGGAAATGGACTAAAGATGATACCGAGTTATACAACTAGTGTCATCAATGCAATACCAGTCAACTTACCATTATCATCTCCTGTGCCATGAGCCAAGAGATACTTTGCATTTCTAAATCCAGTCATATTGTTGACAGCACTGTTCTCATATCCAACAGGATTCAACTTGGGCGTCATCATATAACGCTCAGTATAAACAGAGTCTAGAACATGATGCAGTGTTAGCAGAGACCCAATATAGACACACCATGTCATTTACCATAGAATCTCCAATCTGTTACTGGGGCAACAGCCATGCCAGTAGAAAAGACGCCATCGTTGGCCTCAATGACTTTAGTTGTCATGTAGCCACCATAAGACTAAAATAAACAGATCAGCTCAGAGCGTGTCCTGTCTTCATGGCGATTACTACAAACCCATCCCCAAATAGCCATTCTGTATTCATCCACATAATCTAATTTGGCCCAATGTCTATCGAACAGCTAATGAGTACGTTACGATGCTAAATCAGCACTGACATGCTGTACCTTCCAGCATTGACTTGATCAATGGTTTCCAATTCACCCAATCTTCCTCTGACACCAACTCTATACTTTCTTCCCTTGAAACCAGTGCCCCTTCCATCCACTGTTACGACGATAAAGCCTAATTGGCTAGCGACAAATGTTTGCCAACTAAGGTCAAATTGATACGACACTAATTGAGAGCCTGGACCGCCATACACGTGGAAAAGAACAGGGTACTTTTTATGCACATCGAAATCTGCAGGTACAACTTCCATTGCTGTCATTTCTAAAAGTTGTGTGTGTTAGTTGGCTGCGTTCACTTTAAAAGCATGTATACACATGGCTTACCAACACCACCACTGGACACTGTTCTCATGTGGGTCTTTGGTAAATCGTAATCCTGCAGCAGCATTCTTAAGTCTAGGTTGTCTTGCAATACAGATCTGAAGGACGCATCATCGACCTTCTTGACGACTGTGTTGGGAATACCAGGGCCTTCGTAGTCCAAAATGTAATAACCTGACTTGGGAGAGAAAGATGCAGAATAGTAAGCATGTTCTTCAGGATCGGAGGGACATGTAAGACATGTTTTGGTTGACGCAGGCTTGCCACTATCAAGAGAAATCTTGTATAAATGGCGTTCGTAGGGTGATCTCTCTGTGGAAATGAAATGGCTAAGATATATAAACAAAAATTAACTCAAGTCGACATGCAAGTGTCATGAACTGGCTTACATGAGTTGTCGCTTAGGATCTACTTCAAGAGTCTCTGTGATAACCTCCCATTCACCAGAGGTCAACCAGGACACACTGCTGCCCTTTTCATTGACAGTGACAATTGCTAAATGAGCAAACCCATCATCGTTGTCCAAAATGTCCAAATAGCGAAGGTCAGTGCGAGTGCTATTGTTGTTGGGAGGCAAGTACACCATGGATTGAGCGACATCAATCCAGCCACCATCTGTAGGTTTGTATTCACGCACTAATCTCACGGTGCTGTTTTCGAGATGGAAACTGTTGATATCGACAAGGTTGGTATATTGATGGTCTTGAATACGGTTTGTTTGCTTGAAAAGCAGTTGAGTATGGGAGTCAGTAGCCCATGTTACGTCGATGATGAGCCTATCGTCTTCAGCAAAGTCATTCGTGTTGCTTGATTTCATAATGTTGGCGTATGTGTTTTGAGCAGAAGTTGTGGATGCTGTAATCACGCGATCTGCAGACAGGGAATACACATGCAACGAGACTAGTGGGTTAGGGGCACCTGCTTTGGGATAACGAATCTTGTTTTCCTTGGGATAAGAGCCATTGCGGATGCCAGTGTACATTTGCAAGTGGTATTCTGGGACATTGGTCTCGTCCAGCTTTAAGAAGGCTAGATGGGATGAATCAGGGGCCCACCATAAAGCAAAGTTGGATTCCAAGACTTCCTCTTCGTACACCCAGTCAGGGATTCCATTGAATACAGTCTGTGATCCATCAAATGTTACTCGCTTGTGCTTGATCAAATCAGTAATATAAATGTCATTGTCCATGACATAGGCCTACACAGCGTCAGTATGAAGATCTACATCACAGCCTTACTTTATTACCAATTGATGACCAGTGGGGCTCCATGCAGCGTATGAAATCTTGTTGGATGTGGTGAGTTGAGTGATCTTCTTGCTGGATACGCGATAGATGTATGCATAATACAACGATGAGTGTCTCCAGACACTAGACACATTTGTCTTGAGCAGCAAGTACTGAGCATCGTGCGATAATTCGAATGACTCTACGTTAAGTTCCATGTCTTTGAATTTCTAGTGTCACCTTCAATGAGTACTGTATACATTAAACATAGAATGAACCACATACCAAGTCATTTGCCTTGACAAACACTTGACTCTGTCTATCTTGGATGGATTCCAAAAGGATATCGTTGGATACAGGGTCTCTGTAAGTGTAGATACCGTCTCTGGGGTCTGTTTCAGGTGTGAATAATAGTCTCTCTTTTCTGCTAATAGTATGTTGTATTACCATTCTCGACCCAAACCAGGTCTGTATATTGAGGTGTGAATGAGCTATTGAAAATGTCTTCGAATTGAAAACGCTTCTTTTGACTCGAGCTGGTATCCGTGCTTTTGTGATCTGATTCCTCCGCTGCTGACACTATAAGACACTTAGTCAAGATGTTGTCTGTATATGTAACCCAATGGAGAACTTACAGCCAGCAAACAATTGCGCAATAGATAGGGTCCATAGTATCCAAGCTAAAAGCAAAATGGACACGAATCCAACGCAAATCCAGTTGAGGCCCTGATATTGGTATTAGCATGCGTCTTTAGAGCAGCATGTAAATTGTACCTTTTTCTGGTAACTGTAATCAGTCGGGTTGTGTTGGATCAGCTCCTTTTCCTCTGTCGAGTAATGGTAGAGATCGTCTTCTTCTGAATCGCTGGACGACTCTATTCTTCGTTGCTGCTCATTCAATAACAGTCTTTGTGAGGCACCAGTTGCTGTTTCCTCATCAATGTCCACAAAATACTCTCGTCGAGAAGACATTATTTTATGAGCTGACACACAAAATGAAAAGGAAAAAAGAAAGGGAAGAAATAGCCTCTTTTAAACTTGATTGCTTATTTAAACAAAATCTTTTGCTTGTATCACACAATACAAAAGATCAGAGGAGATTATTAATAGATTTAACCGTGGACATTATGAGGAGTGCGCTTATTAATGTCGAGAAAAAGAGGGAGCCCGCCCAACCAAGCAGCGGTTGAGTCTGCTGTTGAGTCTGCCGTAATGCCAGTAGTGCTTAAGCGACACATAGAGATGGAAGGGATTAAGAAACATTAGACGCTCAATTGCATGATATACCGTGAATTTAAAGAATTTGGAGTTAATTAAGCTTGTTTCCAGCATCCCATCCTGCAGTAAGCAATGCCAATTCAAGCAATCAAAGTAATTGTGTCTCCTTATATACACAGGTATTTATCAAGAGCACGAGGAGGTGAGGTCAACCTGCCTGCCTACCTGTCTGCCTGCCTGCCAAGCAAAAGTTATATAGTCAAGCAGACTGTTTTTCTGTTGATGTGCCCACAACTCCGAATTTGCCCATTTATATATTATGGCAGCAATTTAAGGGCTTGCCTTTATCTCTCTTTCTTTTTGTATGTAAATATGCCGCTAGACGAGGACGATGATAGAATGCAAATGCTGGCATCCGAAGATGACCAGTTAACCAGGTAAATATTCCTCTCACATGAGACGGTACATGAACCATTATGCTGATACGGACGCAAAAACACAGCAACTTGCTGCCCTCCTCGAGAACGCAGCATGGCTTGACAAAGTCGGAAATTGTGCAGGGTATGGCGAATCGATTCATGTACTCCAAGTTTTATATCGGTCTCTACTTGGCATTGGCGATACTCAGTTTTGTTACTATTGTCATGGTAGAGTGTGTGTTGTGGTGCATTTGCCTTTTATATGATATTAACTCAAATTCACTAGTCAATCAAGGAAACATGGTAAGACAAAATAGAGTTGTGCTAGGCAATGTCTCATCATCCAATAGTCCGTCTGTATTATTTATTGTATTCGAGGCCATCATCAACTTTGCCATGATCATTGAAGTGACAACTCGCTTACTAGCATTAGGAAGGGTATGTGTAAGGCAGCAGCTTGATGGCAGGTAGACATTAACAGTCCGCTTAGAGATACTGGAAATCAGTATGGAATATTGTAGATATCATCCTAGTCGGCTTGTGCGCAGTGACATTGATTGTCTTGACTACAGGTTGCTCGGTTGGTGAACGCAGTGAAGCCATATTCGATACAATTTTACTAGTGATTCGTAATGGTTTCCAGTTGTTTCGATTATTCATGATGCTCAGAAAGTATGCAACTCTCAACATCCTGTAGTACTCACTAACTGACCTGTCATCTAGGAACCAATATTCTTTACACGCAAGATCCACAAGAGTTGATTTCGACGATATACCTGACGTTGAACGTGAGCCATCTTTAGAATTCACGGCTTTGGATCGAGACAGAAGATTAGACGAGAGTTTTTTGGATGATGAGGATTCTGATATGGAACAAGGTCGACTCTAATGTACATAATCCTCTATCTTACAGGTGACCTATCCATGCTCCAGTACACACATACTCCCCACTTATACTATACATACACACATTACATTAATACTATTCTTCAGTTCAACAAACAGTAAAATAAATGGTAGATTTATTCAACTGCTATTTATGCAAAAAAAGAAGTCTATTGAATTTAGAGAGCAGCAGCGAAAACTTCATTGAGGTTCTTGTCAGCAACAGCCTTCTCAAAAGACTTGCGAAGAGCTTCAAGTTGTTCAGCAGTCTTGTTCTTGGCGAGGATATCATCAAGCTTGAACAATTGAGAATCAATCTCGGCAGGAGTAGCAGGAGCAGCATCAGCAGCTAAAGCATAGTTGTTGTCCTTGACAATAGCCTTGATGGTCTTCTTCTCCTTCTTGATGACACGCTTAGCCATTTCCTTGGCCTTCTTAGAGTCAGCAGCGGCAGCCTTGGCCTCAGCTTCAGCCTTCTCAGCAGCGAGCTTCTCTTCTTCGGCCTTCTTTGCAGCAGCTTCAGCAGCAGCCTTGTCAGCAGCAGCCTTAGCATCCTTCTTGGCGTTTCTTCTCTTCTTGTCTTCAGCCTTGAAGAGGGCAATACGAGGATCAACACTCAAACAAGTATCAACGAGGGTACGGAGACGAGCATTGTCTTCCTTCTTGAGTTGAGCACGTTGAGCACGGTTCTTCTTTTCTTGATAACGCTTGTCATCACGGTTATCGGAACCTTCAGCACCCTCCTTATCGAGCCATTCAAAGGTTCTCCAAGAATCAATGTTGTAAAAGAAATCGTAGAAAGCCTCAACTTCTTCCTTGGAGGAGTTGGCATCACCGAGAGAAGGAACAGGTTGCTTGGTGGAGAAACGGCCTTCACGTTCAAAAACGGGACGCCATAATTCGTAGAAATCGCCCTTGGACTTGGCAGTGGGAGCATCTTCTTCTAACCAGGCCATACCGAAATCAACGGAATCATATTGACGACGAGTGACAGGGTTCATCAAGGTGTCGTAGGCCTTGGCAATACACTTGAAGAAAGCATCGTCGTTCTTGTCAGCCTTCTTATCGGGATGGTGCAAAAGAACCATACGACGGTGAGCCTTCTTGATTTGGTCTTCGGTGGCATTGTAACGAAGCTTGGTTAAACCAAGGACAGCATAGTTGTCTTGAGACTTCCATTGAGTGGGATCTTGGTTGACAGTGGTGATATCAACATCCTCATACTCAAATTCAACAGTCTCTTCCTCAACGACTTGGTTAGCCTTCTCTTGAGCTTGGTGCATCTCGTCTTCAGAGAAAGTACGGTTCTGGGTCTTTCTGCGAGCATGAGCGAGGAAATGACGACCAACGGGTTCGATGAGACGATCAGTAGGAGCTATTACAAACAAATTCAGTACATGCAAGCCAGTTCTCTGGATAATTTCAACCTACCACTCAAAGAACCGTGGACAACAGAGGCTTGATCAGCCTTGTAAGAAGCAGGAGGGGGAGGGAGCAAAAAGTCAAGAGTCAAAGACATGTTGTATACGGGTGGAATATAACGGTTAGAAAGAAAGAAGGAGAGCTGTTTGGAGGACAAAATTTTCATAGCCCTCTCGCTTCACAAACAAGCCACTATACAATCACGAAATACACTTTCATTCACGACCCGAATAAAAGGGGCGACAATGGCATTTCTTTTTGATTGTCCAAGTATTCATCATGACACGCAGCTATATCAAGACCCGTACGACCGTCAAATTAAATAGATCATCGCAAGAATCGCTTGAAAAACAAGGTTTGCTCCTATCGACATGAAGTACTTGAAGTATCTGTACTGAATTGTGCATAGAAATCTTTGACATGCTGTGTGATGACGCCTCCAGTCTCAGTGAATTATCAAGCGATCCAGAGGGAGAGGATAAGGACCAAAGGCCAACACAAAAACCTCTATCAAAAGAGGATCATTCGTTTTCGCTTGGATTTGACACCAAGCTTATTCGCATTGACACACAGCCATTGATAGATAAGATGCAGGATCACCGTCGAGAAATAACACTCAAGGGAAACTACAAACAACTGGATATTACGTGCACTTGTGTAGTGCCTTCTATCAACAGCAGCTATTTTGACGAGATGAACCGATATGAATGGGCAATGTCAGACTATCTGCTGCCATGTCGAAGTATGGCCACTTATATCAACCATTTTAAATCAAAGCGCAATGCAGTATTGAATGAAATCATTGGTGATGAATCAGACCAACCAGTGTGGCTATTTATCAAACCATATTACAAAAAGGGGACACTAGCCGACTACAAACTCTCCAAGCGACATTCAAGTAAATGATGCCATACAGATACGAGAGGAAGAGGATAGAGTTACTTATGTATTACAACCTATAGGCGCAAACATTGAGCCACTGTACATTCTTCAAATGGCCATCTCCTTATTTTCAGCTCTGAAAGATGCACACGCATTGGACATTGGATTGGTAAACCTTTCCATGGATCATCTATGGTTAGGCATGGACGGCGCCCTCTTCTTTGACGGCTTTAAATCATGCTTAAAGTTGCAAACAAATAATGAACTGCTGCCATGGATTGACTTTGATCTCCTGGATTGTCCAGGTAATTTGACTCATTCACAGGTACAGCAAGCACACATACTAAAGCCAATTGACTAGCCGCAGAAAAGAAGAAAATCAAGGAGGAAGGCTACAGCGCAGAGACAGATGTATTTCAGGCGTCTTTGATTATACTGAGCTTGATGCAGAAACATACCAGCAGACTTGCAAAATTGGTGGTCATGAGTGAGAATCGAGTCGAGATTCTCGACGATCAAATTGACCCACTCTACGCCGACATCTTGCCAGCTGTTGAACCTGGACTCGCATTCAATGCTCAAGACAGGCCTACAGCATCTGCAATGCTTCAATGCTTCGAATCCATGCGGTACAGAGCATTTGCTTGAAAGGATGCTGCTATTCAAATGTGACTATAGATGAACTTGGATAGCTCAAGGGCAGGGATCTCTTGCTTCTTTTTTCTTTTTCTTTTTCTTCAGCCATTACAAAACTTTTTTAAACTAATAAACATGATACCTCTCACTATAAGATCAAGAATTTTGGCCAACAAAGGTAAATTTGAATCAATCTTCTGTAACAATGATTTAGCGATTAACATCTCAGCCACCCAACAGCATTATTATGTAAATTACCAAAGCAGCAAAAATTCATGCTGTCAAAATTCTACACAACCGAAATCGACAAAGAAGAACCAACGCATGACCAGCAATCAGAAAACCAAGAAACCGAGGAAAAGAAGGACTTGAACATCTGGGAAATTGAATCTTCCAGAGATAGGCCAACGACATCTCGAGTCATCGACCGACATGTCAATAAAAGTAAAAAGGTGTTGGAGTTTAATCAAATGCTGGAGCAAATGATCAACGGTAGATCCAACAAGTCAGAAAGCTCTAGTAATAAGGCAGCACCACCGCCACTAGCATCCTCGTCAGACGGTGCTATAGCACAGAGTATCTTGGAAATGATGAAAACAAAGGGATCGTCTTACAAGAAGCAGAAACCATTACCACAGAGTGTCGTTCAATCCATGTACACTGGAATATCTCAATCAACGCCATTCAGCCGTCAAAACCTAGGGGATCCAGAAGATGACCCATTACTCGACTATCTATCACCAGAAAATGAGCATGGTTACAACTGGGATCAGACTATAGTGTCTAAAGATGAACGCATTGCAGTCAAGCAAGAGGAGATGGAAGCAACACAAGCCATTGTAGAAGCACCTACCACACTCGATTTATGGCACCACATTTCAAACGAAATCAATCGAGAAGCGTATCCCAACTATTATCCCAATGTATTGGCCAAGGCCATTGAACATGCGTCCAAGACAGACCCTTACTTGGCATTGACTATATTTGAAAAAGCAAAGCAAAAGAGCATCATGAGCTATATTTCTGGATGCACAGTGCAAGTGTACAATGCTATGCTACTGCTTCGTTGGGAAGTGTGGCGCGATATCAATGGTATGCTGGACTTGGCAGAGGAAATGACGGTCAATGGCATTGAATTTGATAATCAATCGAGAAGAATCATACGTACTGTCGTTCATGAAATTGAATCTGAAGATGGTGGGTATGTGGATCCACAAGATGATGCTAATGATGGTGTGTTTTGGAATGCGGATGAAAAGAGGAGCTGCAATCTGATAAAAGAGTTGGCTGGCAAATGGATGATTTCAGAGTAAGAAAGACTTTGGGTATTTTTATATAGATTGATAGAGAGAGAATAACTTTATACACATACACACACACACATACATACATACATAAACAAGGAATAAACCAATATACTCTTCTGCAAATAAAAGAAAAGTTTACTCGATAAAGTGTCTTATTATTTGTGCCATCAGAAGTTACTTTCTGAGTATCCTTCGCATAGCCATATGTTACTTTATTACCGTAATACAAAATGCCTAAAACCTCTGTAACTTGCATTGTAACAGTGAATACGACTCTTCTACGATGCTCTGGGCCTTCATCAACCGAATCGATTGATATACGAGTAGACAGCCTAGTAATATTAGCTCTCAGTGCTCAATACTATGCTAAACACGACCAAAATTTGAGGCATTTAACGAGAATTTTCTCGAGTTAGAAGCTATTTTAGACCTCCAGAATAGCATAGAACAAATGCTTTCGTCGATCAGCTTCTTCTCGATTTATTGTGATGGATGAAATACACTTAAAAATCATGAGCTACCCCTTTTTCGAGACATCAGACATCAATTGATTGCATTTTTGACACCAAAAATGAAGACCTCTACTATGGTGCATATAAGATCAAATGGATTCTAGCGATTCAGGGCAGCATCTGAAACTAATTCTGTGAGACTTTATTTGTGAAATCCCGTGCTATCGGCAATAAACCACTGTTTATATTTTTGAGAATTACTTGCTCTTTCTAGTTAGAAAATGTAAAACAGTTAGTACAATTAGATGCAGGGCAAAATGCTAACCACAGTTGTATTAGAAAGTAGGGTGTAGCAACGACAACTTATATAGGTGGATTTGGCAAAAACGGCAAAAAAAAATTTAGGCTATGGAGCATTGCGCACGGAAAATTTGCAACGCCGACGATGGTGGAAAATGAAGAGCAATTGATGAAGCCTTGAGTAGCTAATACTGCATGGACGCTATGTGGCATCAGTTTTGTATAAGGTCTATTGTACGTAAATCTATTAAGTGTCTGTAATTGTCATCTAAAGATTGACTATGAAAGAATTGTTGATACAATGGTCTTCCCTATCAAGGAACAATGAAAGCTACACTGGAAACGGGAGTCACTTTTTTCTCCGTCTATCAAAAGTAACTCTAAACTCTTTTACTGACATTTTCTTCATTGATTTCATATGAGTGCTACCAAGGAATTACCCAAGCTTGGTAAGAAGTAAAGCGCTCCAAATCATGGCTCAAGATGCTAACAAGAACGACATGTAGTGTTTGTCACTGGCAACAAGAACAAGCTCAGCGAAGTGCAAGCCATCTTGAAGGGTGTTATTGACGTGGAATCCCACAAGATTGATTGTAAGAAAGCCGCAGCATTTTCAGTGTATATTACAGCTAACATGTCTTGCTATGGATAGTGCCTGAACTTCAAGGTCAAACTGAAGAGATTGCAAAGCAAAAGTCTAAGCTTGCCGCTGAAATTGTAAGATAAGATGTGAAATGATTTCATGAAAAAAAAAAAAAAAACTCACTGTTTTGCGATTTTTCGTTAGCTTAATGGCCCTTGTATTACAGAAGATACAGCTTTATGTTTCAATGCTTTGAACGGGCTTCCCGGTCCTTACATGTAAGATTACGCACAGAAGCTTCTTTTGCTTCATGTACGCTTGTATTCATTGTTTATGTAGCAAATGGTTCCAAGACTCTATTGGTCATGCTGGCATCAACAAGATGTTGGACGGATTTGATGATAGATCAGCTTATGCACTCTGCACTTTTGGTTACTGTGAGGGCCCTGGACATGAGCCTATTATTTTTGAGGGCAGAACCAATGTAAGTTTATGCTGCTTTATATCCAGATGCCAAGATGGTTAAGATTCGATTTAGGGTAAGATTGTAGCAGCACGTGGCCCCGGTACCTTTGGTTGGGATGCCATTTTCCAACCTGACGGCTTTGACGAGACGTAAGTTCTGTGCAAGTAATATAAACATATATGGAAGAAAAACTAACCAAATATTACCACTGTAGTTATGCACAATTGGATAAAGACATCAAGAACGGTATCTCTCACCGTGGAAAGGCTTTGGATGTGTTGAAAAAGTACTTTGAGGACAAAGAGCAACAACAGAAAGCTTGAATTTATTATTAAAATGGCAATGTATAGAATTGTTTGTATTGTATTTAAAGAGTGTAGCAAGGCAAGGTATCGCCGTATTGACTATTAGGAGGGGAGGGTAGATCATGAACCATGACGTGGGATTGTCTAGACGTTGCTGTTGTTGGTATTGATTGACCTTCATGATACACACGTAAATGACGCACCAACAGTGTCTTTTTGGTGTAACTGCCAGCGCAAATTTCAGTATTTCAAAAAACCTTAAAACCTTATACGCTACATTATCTGCAACTCACCTTCGCATACACTCGTGACATTTATAGGGGCGGTTTCCTGTGTGTATACGTCTACAGTCAAAGAAAAAAAAAAGGGGGGGAGGGTGTTGTCAATGCCTACATGATTCTACATGTTATAATGTATCTAAATACCTGTGCCGTGCTAAAGAACTGCTATCACTAAAACTCTTTCGGCATGTGGGCTCTTCACACATATGTGGTCTTTCTCCGGAATGAGTTCTTAAATGAACCGTAAGAGCCGATCTCTAATACAAGTTTTATATATTAGAAATGAAGGCTTAGTATATTAATAACAAAACAGGTTTGATCCTGTTGTGATACATTGGATGTCTCTAAGGTACCTGTATAAAACGTTTGCCACAGTATGGCTCTGTGCATTGAAAAGGTC
The DNA here is from genome assembly GCA_037974945.1 of Mucor circinelloides. Classification (NCBI taxonomy): domain Eukaryota; kingdom Fungi; phylum Mucoromycota; class Mucoromycetes; order Mucorales; family Mucoraceae; genus Mucor; species Mucor circinelloides. The sequence continues at coordinate 351,913 of JBBNAA010000025.1, read as the reverse complement.
TAATGGTAATTTTAGATTTGGACTGTAAGTACAGACAATGGCGGAAGCGTACCTATCATTTGTATGGATGCGGTAATGTCTAGCAGCGTCGGACGGTCTACCTAAACATTGCACCACGGTGAGTACATTGGACATCTGTGATAGGACTTGGAACACATACTAAATGCTTTTTGACATCCTGTCCATTTGCATGGATGCCTCTTTTGTTTCTGGAATGTGTGGTCTAGGTGAATGAGTTCAGCTATATCCATTTTTTGAATACCCAGGAAAAAAGAAGGACAAAAACGAAAATAAGCTCATATTTATAGGCAAATCAAGGGGATAAACGCAGTTTACACACACGCATACATACACACACACAGAACAGCATAATCCGAATTTTAAACAACTATTTGTTTACATCTCGAATAAATATATAAAACAGCTCTTCAACAGTAAGATTGAAACAGTCTACGCACAACATGGCGTTTCAAATTTAAGTCTTGCATCCGTGCGTATGTTTTTTTTTTAATCAGTACTAATAGAGTATAAATACATCTACAATTTACTGTTGGCTTGTTGTGGTCCTAATTCGCCTCTATCGACAATGTCTAGGGCTAAATATGAAACAGGCTTAAACTTTTGGGCCACAATTTTAGCTTGTGCAGAAGATGCTTGTTTGCGAGCAACTCGAGCTGCAATACCCTGGGTGATGACGGCCAACTGTTGATAGCGTTAATTGATGCAACCTAAAATTCTCTATGCAAACTTACTCTAAAGAAGGAAAATGCTACTGCAAACATCCATCTATCAATAGGATATGTAGTGCCCTTTAGCTGAGAACAATAGCATTGCATCAGTTCTTCAGCACTGGGTACTGGTAACGGATCAAGGCCTTTCAAACCCATCAAACCAGCGTCTTGAGGTATGTAGAAGGGCTGGAGTAGATTAGACAAATCTGACAAAGGATGACCAATAGTTGACAACTCCCAATCAAGTACGCCAATAACTCGAGGCTCAGTAGGATGGAAAATCTATTGTGCAATCTTAGTTTAGCCCTTCTACAAGAGTATCTATCTTACCATGTTATCAATCTTGAAATCGCCATGAATAATAGTTGCCTGATCTTTTACTTCATTGCGTTTAAACCAAGCAAACATCTCATCCAAACGAGGAATGGGGCCTACTGCTTTTCCTGTTTCCTCATCCACAACTGCTCCCTGAGCACCAGATACTTTACCAAGGGATTTCATTTGACGTGCATAGAAACCAGTATCTTTACCATATCCTTCCAACCCAATAGCCTTGAAATCAACAGAGTGTAACTTTCCCAATGTAGCTACAGCCGAAAACCAGCTTTTTTTTTTGTATTGTATGTTTGCAAGTTAGCCATCCCATCTCTTTCTGGGTTTCAGGAAAATAAAAAAAAGAGCTTACCATGCTCTACGCTCTTCAAAAGGTATATCCAACATTCTGACATCCGTAAAGATTCTACCTTTGAGGAACTCCATGACATAAAATGGTGTGCCAATGACATTGACATCTTCGCACAAGGTATATACTTTGGGTACAGGTACATTGGAGTTTTCTCCAAGAGCACGGATGATACGATATTCTCGTTCTACCGCATGAGCTGTCTTGGAGATCAAAGCGCCTGGAGGCTTCTTTCTCAGTACATACTGTTGTTGACTACCATCCATTATTACATTTGAGCCAAGTTTTTTACAAGATTAAAAAACACTTACTTTCCGTCCTTTAACAAATAAGTAGGATTGGATTGACCATGGTTGAATTGGCTGACATGCAAAGGAGTAGTGAAACCCGGGATGACCTTTTGAAGGTAACTTTCGAGTGATTTTGTGTGGAGTTCGTGTCTATAAAACAAGATTGTCAGCTTATGATATATAGTATTCTCCTATGAAAGGAAAGTGTGCTATATCATCCCCCTTTCCTAAATGTCCCCGTTGTTATAAATTACCCTTTTCTAACAGAAGAAGTTGATTGAGACATGTCTGATATATGATGAGAAGAATTAAGAGCCCTGAAGCTAAGGATGAACAGAGTTTTTAATTTGAATTTGTAGATGTTAAAATCACATGAGCCTGGAAAAAAATGTTGCATAATGAAGATTAAGGTGTTCAATACCCGCTAAGATGTCAAGTTATTGAAAATATGATTACAATGGTATCTTGGCTCAAATTTCGGCTGTTAGCTTTAGTGCAATTCTCCTGATATAAACCACACACTACTGTACCATGCTACATGCTACATGCTACATCACTCAAGTGTATTCGACTGGATCCAGTTATTTCCACATGAATAATACGATTTCTCACATTTCATTTTGATTTACCGAAGACCACAGTGATGAATGGAAATACCTTCACCCCTTCTTGTAAGTTCCCCCTGAGGGAATCACTCCTCAAATAGCTTGGGCACTGGAACAAAAGACAACAGAGCATTTCTCCCTCTATAAAAATACGTATTGCTAAAGCATGCGAAAGAAAAGCTGAGGGCATTGAGCTTGTTAAATGACAGGTAATAACCATAGTTACATTATCCTTTACATTTCTAGCTGAACAAATATTGAGATCATTTTTCAGTTGGCTCGAGCATTTCATCTTTTTTCGATGCTCTGTAGTGATTATTTTACGAGGCAGAGATACCCTCGATCTTTAGATTTAGCGCACAGCAGTAGCTCAAATGCTGTCTCCCCAGTTTTGCTTAATCTCCAATCTGCTGTATTATTGATTAAACGTTAAATTTCACATACATGCACTCGAGTAAGTTGACCCAGAAAGCGCTATTCATAGTTTTATAGGAGAAGATAGTGTGTAGCTGCATCCAATAGCCGCAACTAGACAAAAGGGGGGGGGGAGATCACGTACATAAACTCTAATCAGTGAGGTTTCTTTATGTCGAGTCTTCTTTTTCATGTCTTTCCACGCAGCTGGTACAAGCTATGTCTGTTAGCAAATATATATTGACACATCAATTTTTCTCCTTGCTAATAGATATTACCAGCTGTATACCCCTAAGGACCTTTACGGTCTCCCTTATTCATTGTTGTCTTTTGATGCTATGCTATGATGTTTATCTGTCTCCTTTGAGCCTAGTTTTTTTTTTTCGCTCAGCTTGGTAAAATTAATATAACAAGTTTCTCCTTTAAACAAACAGTAAAATAAGATACAAGACGCATGTTTCGAAGCACCTCTTTGTCTTTTCATACTTTCAAATTTTAAGAAAAACAAGAATGACACATTTGAGTGATTTCAGTTTTCTACGTATGATCTACAAATGATGCTTATTCATAATCTAATGTATTAATACGAGCGTTAATAGAAAGAATGGTATCATTTGCATACTTGTACATATGGTATACTTATAGAGTGTGGACATTGGATAAATTTACTTGTCTACATCCAAAGAGGTTTCGACAAGGAGAGCTGAAAAGTATAGTGACCCTGCTGATTCTGTTCATGATACCGTTCCAGCTATTTTATGGTACTTGCTCTTATATAATATAGTTTGCATTCAGTGCGCTAACTTGATAATTAGATATAACATCTGTCAAGATCAAATACGAAGAGGGCTTTGCAAATGTGCTAGGCCACATTTTCACAAAGCCTGAACAAATGTGGACAAAGGCAGATAAAGCACTTGTTATACCTACAGAATATAGTTTGGTCATTGGCTTCTCGTTACAGACAGGCACTTTGGTTCTATTGCAGTGCTTTTGGAACTATCTTGCCAATTCTGTTGCGAAAAGAAATTTCATGAGCAGCAAAGAGTTTATGTTTTATATTTGCTGGTAAGTTGTCAAGCTTACATGTGCATGATCAAGATGCTTATACCTTATTGACAGGACATGTTCGAGTTTCATCATCTTTCCTCTCTTACAATACAATTTTTCAAGAAGTATCTATGATCCTACTATCAAAGAGATTATCCCGGAGATGGTGTACGGCATCGGTAGGGTAATTTGCTTGGTATTAAATGACACATTGTTGATAAAATAGTATAGAACTTTTCATTGTAGCCTGCCTAGGCGTTGTTTCTCACTTTCGCTTCAAGAAATTACTTCGTAATTCACGCGATACCCCTAACGGTAGATCCATTACTCAAAAAGTCCTCTATTTTCAAGAAGTCAACATTGTTTTGTCCACTGTCTTATGCGGCCATGGCACTCTATTAACAATTCTAAGCTGTGATGGGTTAACTGCGCCAAAATATCTAAATGTCCACAAATTTTGGGCAGATTTCTTTATTTGTAACAGTATGTTGGCACTTAAGTTAGTTTCATATATATATCTCTGACATTGCTTGTATAGTCAATATGTGTGCTGTCATTACTTGGCTTTGCATGATTTTGATTTTCCATCCTAAACACAATAATTCAGCAGAAGCAGCACCAGCAACCGATCAAATTTATACGGAAGACAGCAACAAAATCGATAACAATAGCGGCATCAGCAGTACAAACACTTACGGACATGCGCCCACACTTGTATATGGCAGTTCTCAAGCTTCCAGCGATTACATGTATAAGTCATGTCATCCGCTGGCAAAATCAGGCACCATCAGCAGCAGCAATTGCGACAGCGCGTTCCAATTTGGCCCATTGCCTGTCATCCCATCGGCTTCACAAGTGACATCGACTACTGAAGCATTCCGCAAAAACAACTCAATTGCATCTACAGCTCCATCGATGGCAACTTTGGTATCTCATCATCAAGTCAATCACGGCAGTAACGGAAAAAGCAATAGCATGTATCCTCGATCCACAAAGGGCTCTATCAGTGCAAGTAGTGATTATTTCCAAGTCGCCATGCCTGATGAAAAGACGCTGCCATCTCCAGAAGATTACTACGACACTAGAGCAAGCTACAACAATGCTGCGTCTATCGCTGCTGCTGCTCAAGCTGCTTCCAGACACTATCAACAGCAACAACAAGAAATGGAACTACAGAATTTGAGAGTGAAACACAATCTTACCTTAGCTGATAAACAAGAGGAAGAAGAGTATGTTCCCCCTCCCTTGTCGCCAGCAAGAAAAAGCAGAGGCGATGTCATTCAAAGTCTTCGTCCAGAACAAGATCGTCGTCGATACACACATTCTATGATTATACAACCTTGTGATGAAGATATGGGAGAGTTTGGCGTCAAGAAGAAGGATTTGCAGCCAGTTAATCTTGATCAGGACTTGGTTCCTGGTCGTTCTCCACACAATGGTCTCGAAGAAGAATTACCTGTGGCATCGCATAACGAATTCACAGGCTTCCAACAACAACAAGCGTTGAATAACTCTATGCTGACCTCGTTCAAAGAGCTTGGTGGCACATCAGATCTGCTTGTTGATTGTAGCAGCCAGCCAAAGCAATTCATGAACCATTCCACATCATCTCTACTGCTACCATTGCCATTTGAAACCAGTAATTACAGCATTAGCAGTAGTATAGAAGAACATCAAAAGCAGCAATCTTCTTCGCCTTCCTCTTCATCAGCATCATTTACTAAAACTACTAATAATAACAGTTTGCTGCAGCACAGCAATGTTTTTCACTTATAATAACGATACCAACGCTCAGATTACAATAATAAATACGCATGTTTTGTTTAAAGACAACAAATAGATAAACGGTTGTTGCTTGAGGAATATATAAAGTACAATTGTTTTATTAAGAAATTTACAAAGTTTTGACCTTGCCACGGAAATCTTCAAGAGTCTTGTAACCCTTGGCGACCATGATATCGCTCAATTCCTTGGCGATACGAGCAAAGACACCAGGACCCTCTTCCTTCAATTGAGTACCAATTTGAACAGCACTGGCACCAGCTAAAACATGAAGGAAAGCTTCCTTACCACTAACAACACCACCAACGCCAATGACTTGCTTACCAGGCAAACGACGATGGAAAGCATTGACATTAGCTAAAGCAGTGTTCAACACCATCAAACCACCCAAACCACCAAAGCCGTCCTTGGGCTTGATCAAAGCTTCTTCAGTTTCAAAATCAATAGCCAAACCATTACCAACAGAGTTAATACAAGTGACAAAAGCCAAGTTGTCGAATTTGTTAAAGACAGCAGCAGCTTGATCGAAATGAGCAATATCGAAATAAGGAGGCAACTTGATACCGAAAGGTTTCTTGATGATGGGAGCCAATACACTCAAAGAGTGTTCCATGGCTTCAAGATCGTAACCCATTTGAGGCTTGCCAGGAACATTAGGACAAGAATAGTTGATCTCGAGAACACAAGGTAAATCAGCAGCAACAAAGGCTTCGCACATCTTGACGTTATCAGCCAAAGATAAACCTGAAAGAGAGATGAACAAGGGCTTCTTACTGCTGTAATCATAGTTTTTGGCGTAATTCAAGTAGTATTCATAACCTTCGTTGGGGAGACCCATAGAATTGATACTACCAATCCCACCGGGTAAAGGAGTATAACGAGGAGATGGGTTACCATCACGCTGTTCAAAAGTGGCCGACTTGGTGATCAAAGATCCTGACTCGCTTTCCACCATCAACTTCAAATCAGCTTCGGTTTGACAGCAAACACCAGAAGCATTGAAAAGAAGGTTAGGAAGCTTGACGCCTGCGAGTGTGGTGGAAATATCGGCCATTGTTCAAATATGTGTTAAAGATTTGAAGAAGATCTATACCCTAGGCATAGTAGAGATTTCTATTTAAGCTTTTTTTTTCCTCTAAACAGTCCTTCGAGTCACATCAGTTTTGGTCCAAGCAGAAGGATGTGATGGACTACCGCCGTTTGAAAGATCTACAGCACAACATCTCACATCTATTGAGCTTGATACAGTGTTTATTGTGATAATGCAGATAGTAAACTAGCAAGGTGCAATGAGGTGGACTTGCACATTATGCAATAAAAATTAGCGTAAAAAATCCTAAATGCTTTTATTTCAACAATCAAAGCAAAAACGTAGCAGTAAATGGTGATTTTTAACCCTCACGCTGATATCAGACAATGGTCGAGAAGCGATCTCCTGATCAACAAACGCCTTTTTTTTGACTGAATTTCAGCGTGTTAATTTTATCCAAATTGACATAGTAACACTAAAAAAAATGCCCCTCAACTAAGCTAAAACATCAGTATCCGTTTGTCCATGGGGGTACTACTAGACTTTGCACACAAGAAGCAAATGGAGATATAATCAGACATTATGAATTAATATAAGGTGTGTTCTGAAACTTGTTTTACAAGAATAATAGCGTTCGCATTGTACACAGTAGAGTTCAGGGTGATTGATGTCAACCATTGCATTTTGGTTTACTATGCAGCTGGGGCCTAACGCCATTCAAGGAAAAAGCTTGCAGTAGGATCAATATGCCTTTCGCGTCTTGCAAGTTTCTTTGTAAACACTACAATAATTAAGAGGGTGGTTTGAGATTCGATATTCTCTTTTTTGTACATAGCACAGCAGTAGTAATAGTCTTTTCCCTCAAATTCGTCTATTGGTGATGCAATTAGAGTAATCTCACGGTAGACAGATCTAGTTGTCTTACCATCCTGTTGTATTAAACTGCTGTCATTCTTTGCGTCTTGTTGCTTAATGTTGAAACTATAGGCATTTGGCTCATTGAATGCAGAAGAAGACGCATTGATCAAAGTAAGGTCAGGTTTATGGTCTTCTTGCTTGATATCATTCGAGAAACGCCTTTGTCCGTCTCTCAGTTTTATGGTAAAAGAACATGAAATATTTAGTACTACAACAGACAATGCTGTCTTCAATTTAAAACATTTTCAAGCCCTAACTTCAGAATATTGCTATCCTCTTTACTGTAACGGTATAAGATTGAAAATAACCGTCAGGGAGCGACTACAGTCTTGTGCAGTTTACCAGTCAGTGATAGCCATTGCTTAGTGCTGACGGTACCTTATTAGCTTCATACACAATAGCCCTTATGTGTAATTGGCGCCACAGAACATTCGTGGAAAACTATAGCAGCCAGCCTCAAAGCAGTAGTCGCTGCCACTGCTGGGTTTGAATGTTTTTTTTGCAGTGAAAATTTTCTTTTCAGATCGACTCCATTCATACAAAAAAAAATTTCGACACTATTTTTGGAAGATTCTGCTATATGAACTACATCTTCTGTACCTCTTTTCTAATACCTTTCTACATAGCTTTTGAAGGCGCATCGGATGGTGCTAATTACGTTATACTTTTTGATTAAAACCCTTGAGCAATTTTCAAAAATATGAGAAATGACTTATTGTCGAAATCGCCAGATTACACATACAAAGGTCTCACAAAAACAATTTTAGATGTTGCCCTGGATCATTAGAATCCATTTGATACTATATGCACCATAGTAAAAGTCTTCATTTTTGGGGTCAAAAACGCGATAAACTGATTCTGGATGTCTCGCAAAAGGGGTAGCTCATGCTTTTTGGGCACTTTTCATCACTGTTTTTTTGATCCCAAAAAAATTGAGAAAATGCATCAAGAAATAACTGCTGGTCGATAGTAATTGTTTGGTGCTATTCTGAAGGTTTAAAACAGCTTCTATCGTGAGAAATTACTAGTGAAATGCATTTGGATTTGGCTGTATTCTAGCGCAGTATCGCGCAGTAAAAATTAAAAATCCAACGGGTAACACGCTTTATTCTAAAAACGAGGTGTCTGTCTGATATTTGCTAGATCAAAAGGATTCTAACAGCTTCTGAGATGTCCCAAGATGAGATTTCAAAAGCCAAATGTTTTGCGTATTAGTCTCGGTAGGAAAGTCTATGGCTATCACCGTTAGGTGTTTCTTCAAGAAAGGCATTGAAATCATCTCCTATCATGCTCCCCAAAAGAATTTCAAAATGCGATCAGTGAATCCTCAGAGAATAAAATGCTATTATCATTCTCTCGAATCAAGTAAAAAAAAAGACATCATGATATCTTTTTGCCTATATTTAGGCTTATTGTGGTGAACATAACTTTCGTAGAAGAATGACAAACGATGATGCAAATTACTCTGTTTGGAAGCCATAAATCTCGATGTACAACCAATGATGGGACAACCTGTGTTGAAATGTGGAAATCGGTTAAAAGTCACCGTGTGTTCTCCTTTCCTTTGTGAAGCATCCATATAGAAACAGCATCCTTAAATACCCCTCTCTCACACTCTCACACAATCCTTTTTTTTTTCTTACATTATCAAAATTATTTTACGCAACATGATTGACTACAAACTACTTCAAGACAATTATCAATTGGTGCAAGACACTGTCCAAAAGTACCTGGAGAAATATGTTTTAGAGCCAAGCAATCTCGAATACTCTGAAGCCAAGAAACTAGCCATTCAGCTCGGCGTATCCACCGCTGTTGCCTACTTTTTATTCAAGGTGGTTTTGTATAGACTCTACATCAATCCTGTCAACCGCATTCCTGGCCCCAAAGTAGGCTGGTTACCTTTCATGGGCAATTTCCCAGAAGTCGTCAAGGAGGAAGCAGGTGTACCTTTAAAAAAATGGGCCAACATCTATGGTGGTATCTATACATTTCACGGTCCTTGGAACATACCTCGAGTTGCTGTGACAGATGATGTTCTCTTGAAGCAAATCTTGACCTCCAATGAGTATGATTATGTCAAGACACCTGAGGCATCCGCCTTTCTTCGTCGTATCTTGGGTGATGGATTACTCACTGCGGAAGGACAAACTCATCGCCATCAACGTAGAATGCTGAATCCCGCCTTCTCCGTCAATGCAATTCGCTCTATCGTACCTCTTATGGCTAAACCTGGTCATCGACTTCGTAATCAATGGCTGGACATGATCAAGGGACCAAACAATAAGGTCAAGGCTACTGAAGACGGCGAGGAATTTACCGAGATTGAAATCTCCAGTGGTTTATCCTTGGCTACGCTGGATGTGATTGGCTGGGCCTTTGGTCAAGATTTCAAGTCGCTGGAACATGCTGGTACACCTCTTCAAAGTAAATTAAGTCGTGCTTACCTCCATATCTTTTCAAATGAAGTCACCATCATGCGTGTATTGACCTTCTTGTTCCCTATTTTCAAGCACTTGCCAACCGAGAGAAACATCAAGATGAAGAGAGATCTGAGATGGCTTGAAGAAGAAAGTAGAGATCTTGTGCAAGCCGGTATTGATCGAGCTTTGGAAGCAAAGGCCAAGGGTATCGTTGACAATAAACCAAAGGATCTACTGGCTACCATGATTGATTTGAGAGATGAAGAGACGGGTAAAGGCTTTACTTTGGAAGAGATTAGAAATCAATGTCTTACTTTCTTGGCTGCTGGGTAAGTGTACCTGAATTCCTGAGCAAACTCACACTAACACGATCTGCTTACTATTCTCTATAGACATGAAACCACCAGCGTTAGTTTGAGTTGGTGTCTCTGGTTACTGGCCCAAAATCAACAAATCCAAGATGATTTGAGAGCGGAGGTCCGTACCTTGTTCAATGAAGATGATGAAACACCCTCTTATGAAGATATCAACGCATTGCCCTTGCTGAATAACGTTGTTCGTGAGACGCTTCGTTTGATCCCTCCAGTTCCCACTACCAGTCGTGTTACACGTGTCCCTGTGGTTCTCGGATCCTATGTCTTGCCAAAGGGCACTACTATCTTTTTATCACCTATCATTACACACCACAGCAAGCAAATCTGGGGTGACGATGCTGAAGAATTCAATCCTTATCGTTGGGAAGGTGATCGCTTGGGTAATGCTTACCAATATATGCCCTTCTTGGCTGGTGGTCGTCAATGTATTGGCTACAAATTCGCGTTGGTAGAGTTCAAGATTTTGTTGGCTATCTTGCTCAGAAATATCCAATACTTTGAAAAGCCTGGCTTTAAGGTTGCCAAGAAGCAGCAACTTACCTTGAGACCTGATCCCAATATGGTTATTTGGGCCAAGACTATCTAAGCTGCTTACTATTTTTATTTATATCTGTACCATAGTATACATATTTCATTAAATTCATTATTTGCCCAATACCAATTCTATTGAAAAGTTGTAGACCACCTCAAATTCACACACACACACACACACACACACATGCCATAAACATAAAATCAAGCCTTTTATATATAAATTAAAGCGAATCTAGAATTAAATATCTGTGGATGTAGCCAACAAATCAGCAAAACGGGTAACCATACGTTGCATGTCGTTGGATCTTCTAGCACTGGTTTCCAACACTTCAGCATGGTTGGCAAATGTCTTTTCAGTATCCTCTTCAGTGTCTTCTTCAGTAGTCAACCCCAATTCTCTCATTACTTCCAGTTTGGCATCCTTTCCTCTTGCTCTCACTACATCGTTTGTGATCAAACTGATACCCAGCACCTTCAAGCCGGCATGACGAGCAACCACGACTTCAGGCACAGTAGACATGCCAACGGCATCAGCACCAATGGAAGCCAAATAACGAGCCTCTACACGAGTTTCAAAACTAGGGCCGGATACCATACAATATACACCTTCACGGATATCATTTTGATCAATACCGACTTCAAATGCTGCCTTGAAAGCTAATTTACGAAGTGCATATGTGTATGCATCAGAGACTGCAGGAAAGCGAGGACCAAAGGAATCGAAATTATGGCCCACGAGTGGATTGTTACCGACCATGCCAGGAAGAGACAAATGGTCGTTAATGATCATCAAATCACCCACCTTGTGTTGAGGTTGAAGACCCCCACAGGCATTGGTGACAATAAGGTATTGGACACCCAACAAGGCCATGACACGCACAGGTAATGTACATTGAAGCATACTGTGGCCCTCATAGAAATGGAAACGTCCAACCATAAACACAGTCGGAATACGAGACTCGCCCAAATGACCAAATACAAGCTTACCAGCATGACCAACCACTGTGCAATTCGAATTTTCAGTAATGACTCTTCACACTCTTTTTGGGAACTCAATGATGCTTTTTTTTTTTTTTTTTTTACCTGTACTTGTAACAAAGCCAGGAATATCCTTGTATAAAAATTCAATCTTGGTGGATGGATCAATGGTATCCACTAGACCACCTAAACCAGAGCCGCAAATAACACCAAGCTTTGTCTCTTGGAATTCTTTGGGTAGCTTTGAAGTGAGATACTCCACACTTACTTGGTAGGTAGTTTCAGTGATGTCTGTGGCGGTCATGATTTGAATAGGAAAACAGAAAGAGAGGAAAAAAAAAGAGAAAAGAAAAACGATAACGTACTCTAGAGCAGCAGCACATCGGCATATCAATTGTAGACTATTTATACTGAAATAGTCTCTCACACAGGAAGTTCTTAGAAAACAGTGGATGCCTCTAGCCAGCCGGATATTCCTCTCTATGCACTTTCCTGATCTGCACACATTCATCACAAGTGCATTCTGTGTTTTTGAATCAGATTACCTTACAGATGTTTGCCCTGAATTACCTAGCCATACACTCATGCATTATTGCAAATTGACATGATTCAAGGAACCCTTTTTTTTTTTTTCAATGAATGACCTCTAGGTCGTGGGAAGACTCAATCTCATATGACCAACACTCCTATGATAGCGTTAATATAGAGATATAGAGGGTATATCGTCTAATCTACAGCAGCGTGATTCCTTTTATTGTACAGAGAGATAGCGCTGTTGTTGAATTCAGCTAGTTGGATCAAATAATTTGCAACCAAGCTTAAATTTGATGCATGCATGTGTGTTGTGTTCCCAAGGACTCGCTTTTACCGCTGATAGAGAATGCTGTGTGCCAGTAAAGTCTTTCTACTATAGGCTTGAATCTAAAAGCAGGGTTGGGTTTCTGGCAAGTCATCATCATCTTCCTCGTCATCATCATTGTCGTCGTTTTGCTGGGATTCTGGATTTTCGATATTGGTCAGGTTTTCAGACTCTTCTTGTTCTTCTTGCTCTTTTGTCGGCGACATGTGAGCCTGATCAATATGGTTAGCAGAGATTGGTAGCGGTGGTGATAGCGGTGCACGCAGATCAGCATTTGCTTGTTGAATGATTTCTACGCTTCCCTCTTCTTCATTGTGGCTCTCTTGAATTTGTTCCAGCGACTCTTTCAGTTCCTGATTATCAGATAAGCTGTTTGATGACGGAAGAAAAATCATCTCTTTGGTGCCGCTGCTCAATGAGTTCAGAGAATGCGAGGATCTCTCGTTGCTCGAGCTGATGATAATACCAAAAGATTGCAGTGAAGTATTGGATACAGATGAGACAGTTGAAGCAAATGTCAATTGAGTTACTCGCTTGTAAATTGTATGAGATGACCTGGATACAGCCTATAATGCAATAGTAGTACATACCTCTTCATCTGTAGAGTGCGATGTTGGTGCAGATGGTGGAGCGTTGGGGTCATATGCCACTGTAGAGATCTAGGTTGATTGTGTGCGTGAGTTGGCCATGGAATTCAGTGATGATGGATAATATCAACTCACCGACTCATAGCTTTCGACACTTGAATTTGCCTTTTTCCTGCTTTCATATGAGCCACTGGAATTGTCCTCTTCACTGGCATCGTACGAGCGCTTGGCTAACAAGGATGACGATGGCTCTTCTTCATTATGTGTGTCGTCTGGTGGACTACCAACGCGTTGATCCAATGCGTAAAGCATAACAGCAGCACAGTGTTTGCAATTTCCCCAATTACCAATAGGGCATGTACATTTTGCTTTGACCAATTTATACGTCTCATTTTGTTTGCTGAAAAAGATGGTAGATGTGATGAAACCAGACGAACTTTCAATGGGTATGCTGGCCATCATTTGCACATGCGCATCGTCTTCCGTCTTGACTGACAGCTGGGTGACTTGGCGCTTCAACTCTAGTCCACGTTCAATGTAGATCACATTGCCGATGAAAGCTTTGATTTTTTCTTTTGTCAAGCTACCGATCACGCTTTGCAAAACTTCTTTATGGATGGCGTTTTTATCTGGCTTTTCTTTGGCTTCAAACGGTTCAACGCTGACATCATTCCATGTGGATGGAATAGCATCTTGGTCAGTAACAGGCTCCAAATCTTGTTTCAGGCCTAAATCTGTCCAACTATTAAATATATGTACTGTCTACTTGGTTGATGAGTGGTGTGGTTCCTCAACGGATGGGTTTAGCCTACCTTTGCTGACACAGTATGGCGAATAGTGTTTGTAATAAGTGGCTCTGATTTTGTTAATGGCAGGCAATTGTCCGAGCTTTTCAATAAAGGTATTTTATACGCATTGGTCAGGTCATCATCCAGTGGTCTATCAATGCAATTAGTCTAGAGGTCTCTTGTAGAATCCATTCTCTACTTGCAAAAAATCTGGGGACACGTATTTCAGCTTGTCTTTTAATAGCGTCGTCTCTGAAGATTGGCTGTGTGATTTCAATGTGAGCTGCGAACGTCGACCGAAAGTGCACAAGAACTTACTGTAAGTATTTCCACTTGGATGTGTTAAATAATGGCTTTTGCTGAAGGTGAATGCATTTCAAGGTATAGAAGCTTTGGTCGTCTAGTGATGTGGTCTCGTCTTTAGACCATGTAAGCAGAGTGGAACCTGCAATATTCAAGTTGTGGCGATGTTGTAGTTGTGCTAAACAGTGCAGCAGATTGAAGCAGGCTTTGCGGAAGTAATCCAAAATGTAGCAATAGACAGGAATCGCTGTGTTGAACGATTCGACTCTGTCCGATATCAGCTGTCTGTACTTTTGTAATAGCGTGTCTCGCCTAAATACGACGTATGAATCCCACTGCTGCTGCTCGTGTTAGCCAGCTAACATACCCCTTTTGATTGATATTGTAGATGGCGTCTCCATACAGCTTCTTCTCGTCGATGATCCATATAAGCGTTCTGTGTAGAATGATCGAGTCAGGAACGCTTTGAGAAAGATACACGTCAACAGCCTTACTTGAATTGATGCTGAGATGCCTCAATCCAGCCCCGAATAGCATTTTCCACGTTCTCGGATAGAACCAAACCTTGATCAGCGTCGAAGGACACTAGATGGTCGGTGAAATGAACAAACAGAGCCTATGCAAACACACATTGCGAATCAATAAATTATACATCGTCTATCATGGTTGCTAGTGGTACCTCTCCACTAAACTTGGTTGCTGACACGGCGAACATTGTGTCAAAATCATTGCAAGCAGATTGCCATGATTTTGCTGTGGGTGGTTGGAACGGCACAAATGCTTCTGGATCATATGCTGCAGAGCAAAGCTTTTTCCAATGGTGGTCTGTCAATCCTGCAGACCAGCCTAGCAGTAAACTCGGCTGCAACGGAGTGCATGGAACTGATAAGCAGAAGCAAGTTAGATTGGGAATGTGCTTTAGAACGAATCCAAAGATGGATTTTCGTTTCGTCTCTGAACATGGCTGCTCAAAATACAAGGCGACTTTCTTGGTTTCATGCTACAAACAAGGGAGGCATCAGTATAGTTTAAACAGACTTGAATGAAACGACACAAACTTACAGACCGTATGGTGCTCAAAATGCTTCGAGCAACTGCACGAATAGGTAGATCCTTATCAGGACAGTGAATGACATGTGTGTCTTTCAGGTATTTGAAATAGTAGATGTTGGAGATGGAAGGTATCGATTGGATCCAAAGCAAATCATACTGTAGCATCTGCGTTGTCATGGTGATTCTTTCAACTAACAGAAAACTCTTTTCAACTCAAACTTATACAACCCGATGGGGTGTGTGTGTGTGTGTGTGTGTGTGGTTGAGGCATGCCAAAACAAGCAAATGGAGGATTCGCGTGTGTGGTCTAATGTCAAAATTATTTGAACCGCGTTTCTCCCCTTTTTGCCAACCAGACAGGCCATTTTTTTTTCTTTCTCCTTGCACATCAATCTTTTGTCCTAAAGAAAAATGAACGTTCTGTCAGCATTTACGGATCAAAGAAAGATCAGGCCAGTGTACCAATTCAAGAGAGGCACAACATTTGCATCTCCAAAAGCCCCTGGTGTAGAGGCATTCAAGCCAATGTTTCAATCCAGTATTCTACCCAAAGCAGGCACCCTTCAACAATCTGCGTCCTCCTCATCTTCAGTATCCAGTACAGCAGAAGAGCTTGTTCATGCCACTATGCCAGACTCTAGTAACAGCTCAACATCTGTGCCTGACGAAGACAAAGATGACGCTATTTTTGATTTCCCAGCTTCATTAGACGAATTCGTAGAAATAAAGGTCATGGTCGCCTCCAACAGAACCATTCCTGAAGCACCTAAGCTGACGAGAAAACGATCGAAACCTAAAAAGAAGACGTCAGCGGCACCTACTGCAACGACAAGCAAACCAAAACCAACAGTGAATCATACCAAAAAGCGGCCCATCCCCACTGCCCAACGCAAAGAACCAGTTGCAGCAACTACTCACATTGCTCCACAGTATGATGACCAAGGAGAATTTGATATTTTTGCATTCGATCCTCAACCTACATCTCATCTTACAAGCAGACGCAAACCCAAACCCCAGACTATTATGACCACATCACCACCTACTAGATTCACTAATTGTACAGCCAACACATACATTCCCATGCCAGCATATCAAACTAATTCAGCTCGTCAACGTCTTGAGCAATCAATTTCAATTGCTAGTCTTCTCAACGAGCCATCACCATTACCACAACAGCGTCAGCCACCACAGCCTGCAGAAAAGAAACGGAAACGAAATCTAGTAGCTCATCTCAAAACTGCAAGCGGTGAAAAGGAAAACAAGCACATACACCAAGAATTCGATTGCTTATCAGATGAAGACGACTTAGCGCTAGAGCAGCAGCAAAAGAGTCCTGTTATGCCTTTAAACTCCATTATCAAAGACAGAAGTCTGTCCCCTGAACCCACTTATGAAGAGACCATGCAAATGCAACTGGACTTGCTGATGCAAACTGAATGTGGAGAATCGCCATCCCAACAACTACAGCCAGCAAGTGAAAGAAAACCAAGACCACAGTATCAACCATCCAACAAGCTGAATGTTAGGGTTACGTTCCAAAAGAAACAATAAAGTTTTATTTACTATCCCAATATGCCTTGATGGCTTGTTCGCATTCCTCTCTAGTGCCATTGGGATGCTCCAATTGCCATGTCATTTGCACCTTTAATAATTCAGTAACTATAGGTCCAGTCTTGACTCCAACCACTTGTGCGGCTCTTTTACCATCCACCATGTGTTTCCAGGTATAACAGTCTGTAATTTGATAGTCTTTTGCTGCTTGAATCAATGCATAATATTTATCGCAAATAGCTTGCCCTGTGTGTGTATCAATGACAGTGGGATCCTCTGACCAACTCAAATCGGCATGGGTCTCTAATAGTTCTTTGACGGTGGCCATTTTGATGGCTGTTTGCCATAAAGCACCTAAATCACGAATAAGCATGCCTAATTCTGAGCGCTTTACGGGTTGGTCCAGGTTGCTATTGGCCATTTGATGTAGTTTATCGATGCCACGGAAAATGGTATTTACTGTAGAGATATCTGTATTGTTTGTCTATGGTACAGCATGTCAGTTGCTGTATCCTACACCATGCCCTGTCATAGTGTCCCCTCCTACCTTGATAGAATCACGCAACACTAATTGCACAGCAGGTATATCCCTCTTTTTAAACTCTGAAACGGCTCCATAATAGGGTAGCATACTGGCTGTCAGTACAAGTGATCTCTTTTCATCGTCTGAAGTAGCCTTCAACCCATCGTTGTGCTGTAACCACTGCAAAACACCCACAGCTTGCACAGCCAATTTATCATCTCCTACTACGCCATACTTGATCTGAGGTGATGCCATGATGATGGGATACAAGTCGAGTTGATGGATCAATTGCAGCGATAACAAAGGATAAGGTCCAGTAATCATCTTGTCAAACTCAATGCCGATACGCTCTCTGCTAATTTTGTTGATCAGTGCATTTTTGATCTCGGGATTCTTGGCTGCTTGACATAATTCTGGTACCATGTCGAAATTGAATCTGCTGGAAAATCGAATACAGCGAATCACTCGAAGTGGATCATCACGGAATGTCTCAAAGGGCTCCAAAGGTGTACGGATCAATCCTTTGATCAAGTCTGGAATACCTTGCTCTGTGAAGTCCTCGACTTGATTAGAATTAACATTGTAAAATAGACTGTTGATGGTGATATCACGACGATAAGCGTCTTCTGTAGGCGTGCCAAATGTCTATACTGGAGGTCAGCTTTACATCCTTGTGGGTACATGTCATGGAACTTACAATTTGTGAGGGAATACGGCTTCCTTCCTCATAGACTTCCGTGCGCAAGTTGCAGAAATCCACTTCCTGGTCGAATAGTTTGGTGGTGGCAGTTTCTAAATGTTTGGATTTCTCGGGATTACTGTCGATTTTTGCAATGGATCTTGTAGGCACTCCTTGACTCTCCAGGTACTTGTTGACATAGGTGGCAAATTCGTAGCCCATCATGTCGTTGATGGCAATATCGAGATCATGGCACTCTTTGCCGAGAAGCTGCAGCATTCATTAGTTTGCAATACAACGCATCGTCTAACGGCGCTTACCTTATCACGAACCCAACCACCAGCAATTCTAGATTCAATGATTGGCAACTCGGGTCGTTCTTTAGCGATGAAGCTGGAAACACCTCGAAGCACACTGCAAATCTTGGCCTCCTTCTCACTCAAATCTACCTTCATAACGATGCCATTTTTGGAGACACCATAAGTCTTGTTGTCCATTCTAATGTATCTTTTAGGTGTGTTGGTGAATGATGATAAACGAAGAGATGTTGTACTTTTCAAAAGACGGAACATGAATAAATGCTGAAAATTTTGTGATGTGGGTTAATTCACCTTTGAATCTATTTCTTTTCTTACGGGATGTAGTGTGTGTGTGTTTTAGGGATCTACAATGATGGAAAAAAAAAAAAACGACACAAAGGCTAATTGCATGAAAAATCTCGAGTGCGAGGGATAAAAAAATAAAGGTTGCAATGGCTAGACTAGAAACTCCATTCTGGTGGCTGTTGCTTATGCCATAGGCCAAGTGTAGCTGTCAGAGCAGAGAATCGCTCGCTCCAATGTGACTCACTAACTTCTCTGTCTGTTGAAATAAAAATTTTCAATCAAGGGCCAAACAGTGGATTCAATCTTTCTTCCACTTTACAACAAAGTTTTTATTATTCAAAATGGGTCGTATGTATACTTCTGGTAAGGGTATCTCTGGTAGTGCCCTCCCCTACCGTCGCACTCCTGCCTCTTGGGTCAAGACTACCCCCGAGGAAGTTGTTGAGCAAATCTGCAAGAACGCCAAGAAGGGTCTTTCTCCTGCTCAAATTGGTGTCCTCCTCCGTGATTCCAACGGTATTCCTCAAGTCAAGTCCATCACTGGTAACAAGATTCTCCGTATTCTCAAGTCCAACGGTCTTGCTCCTGAAGTTCCTGAGGATTTGTACCATCTTATCAAGAAGGCTGTCTCCATCCGTAAGCATTTGGAACGTAACAGAAAGGATAAGGACTCCAAGTATCGTTTGATTCTTATCGAGTCTCGTATCCACCGTCTTGCTCGTTACTACAAGACTGCTGGTCAACTCCCTCCTACCTGGAAATAGTATCCTTTTTTGTTTTTATGTACTAACATTGAATAGTGTGTGTGTATGTGTGTGGGTGTGTTGGGATTGGGGAAAGAAATCGATACTGCCTATATTGGACATTATGTCAAGAGTCAACGTCTCATTTGCTTTCGAGCGAATTGAGCGAGCTCGGTAACTGTCTACCTTAACCCTCTTTTTTTTTTTTTCTTCTAATAGTGAGTCTGCCACTGCCTCTGCCATGGTTGCTTAAATTGGTTGTTTCTAGTCCATTCCTGATAGAAACTTTCAAGATCAAAAACAGCACTTATATCTTTTTCGTTTAAATACAAATGAAATTGCGTATAATACATACGTCTTTTTTTGAATTAAAAATTACAATTTTTGTTAATTATAACAAACTCAAGTGTAGCATTATGAATTGTCTGCTTTATTGTCACTACTAACCATGTTAGCAAGCGTCTCTGATGAGCTTTGCAACCTGAAACAGGTCATGGTAACCCATTCAAACTTTTTTTTTTTTTTTTTTTTTTTTTGTAGGTGTGGCATTTGATGGCTTCCACATCAAACACTGTTGACGGCTGGCTTAGTTTCCATCATGATCTGGCAATGGTAACAAACTGAAACGGCGGGCGTCGGTTGGGGGCAATGGGGCCTTTCAGCGCATTTTATACTTGAGCTCTGAATTCGAAAGTGCCATCATGATACATTACACCATAACATCCTGCAACTCCTTTTTTGTTATAAGATTGTTTAAAAAGGCAAATTCTATCACTACCATTACAATAATGAAACTCCTTGATTGTTTTGTTTTTTTCTTTTGTATTTCTCCTCCTTTCTGTTTCTGATCATCACTTTTTTTTTTTTTTCTTTGCTTGTTCAATATGGGAAATACTTGTAGTTCTTGTTGCTGTGGCAGTCAGTTGAATCAGTCTAAATTGCATATTGGGTCGCACACTCACATTTGATATATCTAGAAAAAAGCAAATCTGGTTTGTACGAGCCTCTGTTGCAGGAGAATGAGAGAGAGGCCATCACTGAGCTACTTCATTTCCTTGAAAGTAATGTCCAGCGTTGAAATTGCCACCCAAATGAAGTATGCTCACACTCTGAACAGATCGCAACAATACAAATTTCTTTGAAGGAGAACCTCTACGGGCTCTTTCTACGCTAGCATATTCGGATAATGTCGATTTACAGAGATCAGCTGCCTTGGCCTTTGCAGAGATAACAGAAAAAGGTACGACTTTGCCACACAAATCCATTTGCATGATAACCAACCAACTCTCTAGATGTGAGACAGGTGGGACGCGAAACTTTGGATCCCATCTTGTTTTTGCTTCAGTCGCATGATGTTGAAGTACAAAGAGCTTCAAGCGCTGCCCTCGGTAATCTAGCTGTCAATAGTAAGTTATGAAAGATTCCTAGCGTGCAAGAATTTGTCTTCCCCCCCCCCCTCCTCGTCCCCCTCCTTTCCCCTTAATATTTAACGCTATGTTTTTATCTTTTTTTAGCTGAAAATAAGTTGCTCATTGTGAAATTGGGTGGGTTGGATCAGCTCATTCGACAAATGGGTAGTCCTAATGCAGAAGTACAGTGCAATGCTGTAGGATGTATCACCAATTTGGCTACACACGGTAAGTTTAGTGTCTAGGGTTGGTTTACTACTAGAATTTCCTTTTTAGTTACATTTCAAAATGTGTAGATCAAAACAAGTCTCGTATTGCAAACTCTGAGGCATTGCGTTTATTGATTGACTTGGCCAGATCAAAGGATCAGCGCGTGCAGAGGAATGCAACTGGCGCCTTGCTGAATATGACACACACACGTTAGTTTATCTGACATGGCTGCTCAAGGAGGGTTACGCTGACACAGTTTTACAATTAGAGGAAAATCGACAACAGCTGGTCAATGCAGGCGCTATACCTATTCTTATCAGTTTATTGAGCTCTCATGATGCTGACGTCCAATACTACTGTACAACTGCATTGAGCAATATTGCTGTGGATGGTAAGTCGTTACTACTTTTGATCGAATTCCACAAAGACAACCAACATTCTTGATACACCACATCACACCAGCTGTCAATCGAAAGAAGCTGGCCCAATCAGATTCCAAACTAGTGCAATACCTCATTCAACTGATGGACACAAAGAGCCTTAAAGTACAATGCCAAGCAGCATTAGCTTTGCGAAACCTGGCATCTGATGGTAAAAAATAAGAAAGATAACAGGACATCATTCCAAGAGCCAAACAAACCTAATAACCCCTTGTTATAGAAAAATATCAGTTGGAAATTGTTCAATGTAGGGGCTTGCCACCACTGCTTCGATTACTCAAGTCTTCATTTTTACCATTGATTTTATCGTCTGTCGCTTGTATTCGAAACATCTCTATTCATCCAGCAAATGAATCTCCTATCATTGACGAAGGCTTTGTCAATCCTTTGATCGAACTACTCTCCTACGACGACAATGAGGAAATTCAATGTCATGCCATCTCGACGCTCAGAAACTTGGCTGCTAGTTCTGAAAGAAACAAGAGAGCCATTGTGGAAGCAGGTGCTGTTGAACGCATTAAGCATTTGATTAAACAGGTACCAGTAAGTGTAAAGACGGAAATGACAGCTGCTATTGCCGTGTTGGCTCTGAGTGAGGAATTGAAACTTCGACTATTGAATGTGGGTGTGCTGGAGATATTGGTGCCCATGACACAGTACTACCATCTTGAAGTGCAAGGAAATGCTGCTGCTGCCATTGGTAATCTTAGCTCCAAAGGTAAAGAGTATCCTGCTTTTCTTGGGAAAACCAAAAAAAAAAAAAAAAGTACTGAGTAATATATAGTCAAGGATTATACACCTTTTATCAAGGCTTGGGATACTCCTGAGGGTGGATTGAACAAATATTTGACCACGTTTACAGATCAAGAAAGTAGTATCGCATTCCAACATATTGGTATTTGGACAATCGAGCAATTTGCAGAAGGAGGATGTAAGTCAAGTGAGCGATATGCCATGTGTATATCTTAAATGGATCACATAGGCCTTGAATTGATGGCCAAGATTGTTGGCTCCAAGAAGATTGTCGAGTCCGTTGCTCGTATAGCCAACAACAAGAAATCAGCACCAGGCAATGACAAGCCCTCTGTTGAAGAATACCCAGAAGGCGATTTGCAGTCCTTGGCCCGAAGAGTTCTTAATACATTACATGATTATCAAGTGAAATTACGTTCTGGTATGGCAACAGAGGAGAATAAGAAATCATCAGGTCACAAGCAACGATAATTTGATGCAAATAGCATGACATATATAAACTACAATAAATCAAATGGCATTTTATCATCTAACTCTATTGTATTACATTGATAGAAAAATCGATTTATTTGCCAACCTTTAAATATTGCCTAGAAGAGTAATCAATATAGACCTTAGGTATAATTCTGCGGGGAAAGTAGCTAGTTTGAGTGGGATAAAATTGTACGACAGGGTTCTTTGTGCGTGGAGCACATGTCAATTCAATGGAAAATGATACCAAAGAATTACGATGATCTTGTCTTGTGCGTTGTTTGTTTATATCATTTTTTTTATATTACACATATACATATATATAAAACAAACAATGGCTGTATATACTAGTAGTACTAAATATTTTTATTTTGTGGGGAAATAATGTAGCTCAAAAGTTTGAAATCTGGGAAAACATGGGGAATTACAGAAAAAACAAAATAGCTTCAACGGACAAAAAAAAAATATATTTTAGTCTATAAGAAAAAATCTATACTGTATATTATGAATTGATGGGATAATCAAAAAAAAAAAGAAAGAAAGGGAGGCGTCTTTTTTTCATAAATAGGGAGAAAGAAAGATAGGAGAAGAATTACATGAATAAGTTATATATATATATGTGTGTGTGTGTGAGAATGCGTTGAAAATTTTGTTTCTTAAATTTGATGAGCAACAGTTAATTGTCGATCTTGTTGAAACATATCGTGCCAAGTCTTGAATTGCTCCAATACAACAAATGTGATGATGGTTTGAGGGCCCAAACGGATAAATGCAGGTGTCCATCCCTTAAAGAAGGACTTGATACCTTCAGATTTGAACATTTGCTTCATGATCATGGTGGCTGACATTCTGTGATCACCGGTGTTTGCAGACATGATACGGGTTTTAATAACATCAACAGGAGAACAGACGGTTGTAGCCACCAAACCAGCCAAGACACTAGATGTCAAATGAAGAGCAATACCATCTTGCATAGGGGTATGATTTAAGAGGATGGATTTAAACATATCATAAGAAACACACTGCGATGAAGTCATCAGAATGGCTCTGTTGATGTTGGGTCCAAGACCACGGAATAATGCAGTTGTGCCCTCTTCTTTGCTGATACGAATGATACCATCAATGGCATGCTTGTAATTACGACGCTGCTGAGGAGGCAATTGACCATCATTTTGCATGCGAACATTAATAACATCACCGGGATTGCCACATGCTCCACCCAAAGCACCAGCAACACTGGAACATATTAATAATTGACCAACATTTGCTTCTACAGATTAACAATTTATAATTGGATGAGTCATTCCAGCGTATATAAAATGTTTGATTTCGATCTCCCCCCAACATCCAGCATCTCCCCCTTCCCCATCTCCACCCCTTTTTTTTCGATATTCAACTTACTTTGTTGTGTAGTGGATTGAATGTAGTCCTTTAATTTCTCATATACACCAAATCGAACAGTAGAGTAAGTAGCCTGTCTTAATATAGAGGCTGATAAACCGGCATATAGCTTGAAGAATCCTTCGTTTTGTGCAATCTTGACCATGGTAGAGAACATACCATGATTCATACTACCTTTAGTATTTTGAAGTCGTACTTTAGTCAAGTCGAATGGATGTACTACAATAGCTGCAACACAGGATGCTGCTCCACCAAAGTAGAATGGGTAAGATTTCTTTGCTGATGATGGCTTGGCTGCTACTGCTGTTGTACTTGACATGATGAAATAATGATAAAATTCGAATGGAAAAAAAAGAAGGAAAACGGTAGAAAAGATAAAAATCTGGAGAATTTAAGTGTTTTTTTTTTGTGGTTCCTCTACAACAACAAAAAAAAAATTTATTTGAACTACCGTGAGCAAAAATGGAATTGCTTTGACCCGAAAATGAAATAGAATATAAGGTTTGAGCTCTTGCGTTTCCGGTTTTTTTAATATATTTTTCGCACGTTGCTTAATTATAAATTATAGACACTTTATGTATATACACTCTCAAAAACGGTTGTGTGTATTCGTGGTTTGTGGTATCACAACAAATGAGAATGATGCGTCATCTATACTTGGATACAATGGCAATGACGAGCCTGATTCTATTTCAAAGTCTTAAACTCTTTATGGTAAAGGAGGGCTTGATTCAAAAAGGATATGATCCTGTTACTATATAAATTTCGCTCGTTCACAGCCCCAAAAAGGGGCGATGTAATTCTAGAGTCTACAATTCTAGGCTTATTGTGCATTGGATTGGAAATGCCTCACTGGCATGACCTTTCTCATTAATTCAATCGATAAAAATAAGCTGCATGTATACACACGTATGCCTCCGAATATGCAGGCCGACTTTCTGCCTCTTTATCTGATATCAATGTGCTGCTCGAAGCGTGCTATCTTTCTAATCAGGGCAACAGGTAGCTCCTTATAAACCGCTCTATACAAAAGTGCAGAAATACGCTGGATCAGTGATTATTAAAATCCCCTCCGAGAACTAGCAAGGGCAGCACCTTTTCTTCGGATTTATGGCAACGGTTTTCATATTGCTTGTTGTTCTATCTTGATGAAATCCATCATTTAAAAAAAAATCGGTGCCTGAATGTGGGAATTACAACAAACTAGGCAAATTGTAAGGATTTGAGCATGCTTCGAAAGCAACAAACTAGAATTATCGACGGATGGTGCTCAAGACTTATTTTAATGCTTTGGTCATTCACCAAAATATATAAAACAGACAAGCTTTTAGCCAAAGCTGTAATGGTGTTGCCGTTTGTTTATAAATCAAAGAGCATGGTTCCATTGTCTATTTGTCGCACAAACCCTCGACATGTTTGATCAATTATTTACAGCTGTTTAATTGTGAGCAAGGCAATATAAAATGGTTACTGTTATTTGTCTAATCGATAATTACTTCCTGTGTAATTCTACTCTCTACGCAATAAAATGTTATTCTTTGCATCATTGCTACTCTTCGCATTATGGGTTATTACTTTGTACATTACGAAGTATTATTCAAGCACATTGTTCAATCAATGGCTAGTCAATAGCATATCTTGATGACTTAAAGAAGCCTGTTTGCTGTATAAGACTGACAAAAGATTAATACACAACCGTCAGGGAACGGCTGCAATTCTGAACGATGCACAGAGTTAGTAATGATATTCAGGTGGTTTTCACACTGTCTTAACAGCCTCTTATGTAGTGGCTTTTACATATAATTGACATTGCATAGCATTCGTGCAGCCATTTTGCCAGTCTTACAGGGGCAGTAGTAGATATAATATCTGAGTTTAAATGTTTTTCTCAGTAGTAGTAGTGCGTGGAATATTCTGTTCATGATTTGCTTGATTCATGATCAAAAAAGAACTTGACCACCGTTTTTGCCAAATTCAACTATACAAGTTGGCACCGGCACGCTATACCTTCTAGTAAGTTTGTAGACAGCTTTTTACGGCGCATCTAATGGTGCTAGTCATGTTGAGACTTCTAACTAAGATTAGCAGGCAATACTCAAAAATATGACGGATAAACTATCGCCGAAATGCCGAGATTGCGCATATAAAGGTCTCACCAAAGTGTCTTTAGATGTTGCCCTGGATTACTAGAATTCATTTGATCTTATATACGCCATAGGAAAAGTCTTCGTTTTTGGGGTCAAAAACGCAATCAATTAATTTTCAGTGATTCTGTAGAGGGGTAGCTCATGCTTTTTGGGTGATTTCATCGATATTTTTTTGGTCTCAAAAAAATCGAGAAAATGCATCAGTAAATAGCTACTCGACGAGAGCAATTGTTTGGTGAGATTCCGGTAGCCTAAAACAGCTTTTATCTCGAGAAACCACTCGCCAAATGTCTCCATAATTGGCTATGTTTTAGCATATTATTGAGTAGTAAGAGTCAATGAATGTATACTGTCTATCCGCGTATGAATTGTTTTGATTGACGTAGACCCGGAGCAACGTAAAAGTGCCGTATTCACAGTTACAGCGAAAGTTAGACAGCTTCTAGCGTAATTTATGGCGCTTGGCATTACGATATAATTGTATATCTGTGCTGTATGACCTATAATAAATCATAGAGAGCAAAGTAAAATTGTTCAAAAAGTAACCTTCAATTGTTCACATAGCAATACCCGTATAAAATAGAATACATATGGCTACGATTTAGCTTTTCCTCATGGATAGACATTGTCGTATTTGGCATCTACACAGTTTGTCAAAGTATGCCAACATTTCAGTTCGAAGCTATAACCGTTTTCAGCATCGTTCTTGTTATTATCACGGGCTTTATACCTTGGCATTGCTGTTCCTGGATTGCAACACATGTCGTTTTTAGAAGAGTCTTCAAAAAGTATGGACAAAGAGTTTAATATAAAGCTAAGGTTGAAACAGCAATCCAAAATTGTAGCCTAAACTATCTTTAATCTATCTTTTACTTTTACAGTTTGCTTTCAATGATCAAGTAGTTCACCATTGTTCTGATAAAGTTTGCACGATAAATTATCAGTGCAAGCAATCGCTGGTTTGCTCATTGCCTATGAACTGGAAAATAGACAATGGTTATGGACACTTTGCAGAGAAAGAATTAGGGAAATAGCTGCGCGCTGAGAGCAATTGTAAGCTGTCAATTTGGTGGTTTGGAACAGCTTGTAAATGGATAAATCAATGATGATGATCTTTATAAGGTTTTGGCACTCTCGTGTCTGGCAAAGATCTGTTGTGAAAGGTTGCTTTTGTACATTGATAAGGCGTCCATCGAAGATCAAGACTAGATATTTGGAGGGCTCACAAGTCATTCGAGCTTTTTTCAAAAATAAATATCCCATTGACAGGGCACCAAGGCAAGCACTCAAGTTTGTCGCACCTTTTGTTTGTTATTGAATGCCTTGCAAATGCGAGCTGCCTGTTTGCATGTGCATGTATATTCTTTAATCAAATATATGTCGTGCTATAGCTATATCAGGATTATCTTGATGGTATGAAGCGATTAATAGGCTATCATCATGTATTGTTTCCTTAAAGATGGCATTTTCAACAGAAATGTGCAACATGGGGTGTACTTGATTAAGCAATTCCGGATGTAATTTTATCAGAAGTCGTTTTCTATAGCTGCACATCCTATGTACTCACGCTAGCGAGGATTTCCTGCTTAGCAATAAGGAATCTGATAAAATAGCAAGGCAGAAAAGTGCAGTGGGATTATCTTGTGTAATACACCCTGCTCAAATATTTGCCCTTGGTGACATTTAGGTTTTCAATGATCCACCAACTCTAATTTTTTTTTAGCAATTGCTTGATTTGGTGTGATAAATAAAACGAAACAACTGTGATTTTCATAAAAACCACCTTAATAAGGAATTTGATATTTAAGAGTTTCTGGCATTGTTCTCTCTCTCTCTTTCTCCTTCTCTATCTTGTCCCAAATAAAGCTGACTAAGTATTCAAATTACTGAGAGAAGAACCATATTATTTTATTCTTCAAGTGAAACCGAAAAAAAAGGCACTATCTTTGGATGACAAATAGGATGAAGTGTGCTACCGACAGTCCGTTGCTAAATCATTGTAACGGATTATCTATATAGACTTTTTGAACTGATTCAAATCAGAGAATTCAGCGTCGAGTATTTTTTTATTTTTTTTATTTTTTTATTTTTTTTACTTGGATCGAATTCTTCTTTGCTTTGGCTTATGTGCTTGAATGGATCATTGATTTGAAAACAACCTTTTTCCCTGTGACTAGGCAAACATCGGAAGGAAAAGGATGGAGCAAACAACCCCCTTCCCTTCTTGTAACTCCCTCCAAAAAAAAAAAAGCTTTTAGGGAATAAATTTGTAGATAAACAAATTCTCCCCCAACCCCCTTTTTTTTTTTTTTTTTTTTTTTTTTTACACTTTCTTCATTATTATTTTTCATTCAAAAGAAAATAATAGGATGAAAGCAAGTAAGCTCATATTTTCACCCAATGATCAGAAAAATGTAACCACTTCACCCGCTTCAACATCTCAATCAACAAATAAAATCATCTTGGATTATCTGCTTTTCCTTTCAATCCAATCTCGATTGAAACAAGCACGTGTGGAGCTATTGGAATTATCCACGCCTTTGCCTCAATCAAAAGAGGACAACACAACCGTAGAAATCCGCAAGCAAAGATGGGAGGATACCGCATCCAAGGCAGAGCAGGACAAGAATGCAGTAGAATCCATTGTAGCTGGTAAATCAGGATAGCTATGCCATACTCTGACTGATAGCTAACGCAATCGACAGGCATCCTATCAAGTCACTGCAACAGAACCCCATCTTTCCGTATTGATTCCAACTTTGAACAAAGACTTCATCTTTGCCAATTGACAAATCTTGTGTTTGGCCGCTTTGACGCCCTCTCAACAGGACAGCATGTCATTGCACACAGTTCAGCAAGACGACGAAGACATGAAACCCAGATGGCCGTTGTTATTGAGACAGACATTCATGATGAACCTTGTGATATCAAGCGTCGCCAGCGTATATTTGAGCGACCTATTTTACCGCCATTTTGCAGAAGACATCGAATTCAAAGTTGCTATGGCTGTCGATCGCCTTATCTGAAGGACAAGCCTACAAATGCCATGCTGATGAATAAATTACACAAATTAGAGGAGGAACACCACGATGACAATGAAGAAACACAACAGTCGTTCAAGACATTGGAATTAGCAAAGATCTCTCCACCCACACCGCCAGCTGGCCTTATTGAAGCTATTCCTACATTTTTACGCACTAGCGCGGACATGCTACGAAGAGCATTAGAAAGTGAGGATGGAGATGGCGCTATTGCCAAGCCTATGATGTTTGCTGGACAAAAGGTTATGGGAGGAGGAATGCCTCCACGCTGGTATGATTTGTTCCTGGAATTATTAACACAGGCTGCAATTGAAAGCTATTTGTGCGATACACAAGCAGGACTTGAGCCTATTTTCGAAATATTTTCATATGGCGATGTGGAAGATGAAGAGCATGAAGACGAAGAGGATTCTGACGATGACGACGACGATGAGCCTCACGAGCAAGAGATTGATGAATGGGGAATTCGCGCTGCTGATCATCACTTATTATTCCCAAAGACTCGTACTATGCACCTATTCAAAACTCAAGTGAGAGAGCGAGAGAAGGATGTAGGTTTATGTCATGTTTTGGTTTGATGTACAAGTAAAAATTGACGTTTTTCAGTTTTTGGTTGTTGAAGGTGTCGATCTTCAAACTCATTTCGAAAAATTAGCACAAAGATTTCCATTGCAAACGTTCGAGAAAAGTATGGGTGATTTTATACAAATGATCTTGGATTCAATGGATATACCCGCCCTGGATAAGGTAGTAGCTCAATGCACCTTTGTTGGCTTTGGCCTTATTAACACTGTATCTAGTACGAGCAGAGTATAAACGATGCTGAAAACGATGAAGCGGAACAACCATCAGCCGGCCCCTCCGTATACAAGTATCCAGGTGATGGCTCACTTTTGATGCCTGAAATCCCAGACGAAGATGAAAAGCATCAGCAGCCCACAAGTACCAAAAAAAGATCGGCGTCAATCTCTGAAGAACAGCAGCAAGAAGAGCCTCCCACCAAACGCAATAAATAAAGGCTATATGTCCTAATAAACATTAAATTTTATTTTATTTGGCTTGGGTTGTGAAATGATAAAATTAATCCCTCTTAATCGCTCTCGTCTGATGAAGAGTCGCTATCAGAAGAAGAGGAGGATGAGGAGGATGAATCAGAATCAGAGCTCGATTCAGATGATGATGATGATGAGGTAGCAGCAGCAGCAGCAGCAGCAGCCGGAGCGGGAGCAGACTCCACTTTCTTTTGAGTGGGGTTTTCTTTCTTGATAGACTCTTTCTTAACAGAATCTTTCTTGACCTTTTTATCGCTATGATGCGCAAGTTCGGGATGAGCTTTTTCGTAAGCAGCTACTTCCTTCAAGTATTTCTCTCTTTCCTTTTTGGCTTGTTCGGTGAAAGGCTGTTGTAAAGAGATGTGAGTTGAATTGATCCATGCAATCTTCCGGTTCCTCCCCCCCCCCCCCCTTTATTATTATTATTATTATACCTTTTTCTGTTCTTCAGAAAGTTTTCTCCATCTAGCGCCATAAATCTTTGATTTTTCAGTAAAGCTAGCTTCAGGATGTTGCTTATCAACTTGCTCTCTGATTGAATTTGAAAACAAAAAGAAATTGGAAGGAGGTTGCTTGGGTGCATTGGGGTCTTTGCGCTTTCTTTTGTGGTCCTCAGTAGCTACTGCAGGAGTATCGTTGGCGGAAAGTAGGATTTCAGCAAGATCTGTGAGATCCTTGGTGATGTTGGCAATAACTTTCTTGACCTAAAATTAAAAATTTCAAATTTAACAAGAGACGCGATATAACATTTCCAATTGCTTTAAATTACAGACTAAATAAGATCAAATACGCGTTGGATTTGACTGATAAAAAAGTAACGTATACTTACTCTTTCTTCTTTAGACATGTTGATCAATATATATTTCGTTGATGTTGAACAAGTAACAAAAAGAAAAGGAGAGGAGAGGAGGGAAGGATGGGGGAGGAGAGGTAGGAAATGGAGGAAAAAAAAAATATTTCTTTTCCAGTCGACGCTTGCGCCCGGGCATGCGTGTGTAAATGCCTGTACTCCTACTCAGGGATTTCAAGGCCACAGGGTATGTGGCCGAAAAATGCTCGCCTAAACCAATCAGTATGCCTGATGCCCTCTTTGGCAGAATAATCATGGGCAACATTCGGTCGGTTGCTCGGGCTTGTTTTATTTTTCAAAACGGATCAAACAGGATGCACCCTTTATCTTTTGCACATTTGAATCAATCAAGAAAAGCCTTTGTAGCCGCTTTTCTTGATACCATCTCGCAGATGCGGGTTCGTGATTGGAATGCTTGATATTGTAATTTATCAATAAAAAAGTGAGAAAACCCGTACCTGAATTATTTTAACGCTATGGCACTTTCTGACAGGTGCAAAATTAGTAACCTGGTAACTCAATCAAGCCATGCAACATCATCGAAATTCATGCGTTTTTTTTTTTTTTTTTTTTTTTCTAATCTGATGTCATTTCAGAATGATATAGATATAGAAAACTTTGCAGCACAGAAAAGTAATACAAACTCTAGCCGCAGTATATCCACGCAATTGGGCACATTTATTGCGCATAATACAATCTGTCGAGGCATGTTTTAAAAGAAGACGGGGAGAAGCACATCCCTCAAGCCAAGATGGGCTTCAAAGGACCAATCTTGTCGATTTCATCTAAAAAAGGTAAAAAATTCCCTTTCTCGCATTATCTAAACTCCTAAAATGACACTTGATTATGTTTGTAGTAGAGATTGACATGATTCAAGATAGAGTCTAACGAAAACTCGGAAATAAATATATATATATACATGTTGTAGAAAGCACCCTGTAAAAAATATGCATTCATAAGCATCAAATCTGTTCACACACTCACAAAAAGAGCCATATCACCCTTTGCTACCTTATGATCAACTGGAAAAAAGCAACACACGATCACTTCACACCAGTCACTTGCATGCAAATTATGCTATATAAATGACCACCCCTATTCATCATCTTTGTATCTTCTTTCTCTCCCTTCTTTATCTATCTATTTTATTTATCCGTTTAATTAATGCCAAGTAACCCAAACTCTTCGTCTGCAGCATCGATAGGCAAAACTGCTACCCTCATCTTGGTAGTGGGCATGCTCTTTTCAGGTAATTTGGTGCTAGAATGGTTTACCGTAATTTGCTGGATGTTGACACTAGGTCATTAGGTGTTTGCAATACTATCCTAAACAAATTTCAAGATATGCAATGTGTTGGTAACTGTGATGATCCCGATCCAAAGAAGAGATCTTACTTTGAACAACCCATATGGCAAACGTAAGTTTTGAGTGGAATGCTGCTGGGCGTAGGTTGGTTTTCTTATCTTTTCTCGCAAAAAAAAAAAAGGTTAAACATGTTTGTGGGTGAATTTGCTGTTTGGTCTGTCTATCTTTATCAAAAATACCAACAAAAGCAAAGCAAGGTCGGCATTGCACCACCCTCAGCTATAAATCAATTGGACGCAGCAGCTATTGTGGATGATGTAGATCAGCGTATTACAAAAGTCGAGGATGATCTTCCCGAATTGAAGGGATGGAAAGCGCTTTTATTCTGGATACCCACTTTATGTGATTTGACCGCTACGACTGTAAATGGTGTATGCATTCACTTGTCAGTTTCGTCTACTGACTAACTTGATTTAGGTTATGAATGTCGGTTTGATTTTAACGTCAGCAAGTGTCTACCAAATGTTGAGAGGAGCAGTTGTCATTTTCACAGGAGTGTTTAGTTATTTATTCTTGAACCGTCGCTTGCGAGTATACGAATGGGTCTCATTGGTTATGGTTGTGACAGGTGTAGGCATTGTAGGCTTGTCTTCTGTTTTATTCCCACAGAAAAAGCCGGATGAGACAGTGCTCGAAGGTGATTCATTCGACTATTCTTCGTTACTGGGCGTGGGCTTGGTTTTGGGTGCACAGGTGTTCACTGCCACTCAATTCGTCGTCGAAGAAAAGATTTTAGTACGCTACAAGGTAACTCCTTTAAAGGCAGTAGGCCTTGAAGGCTCATTTGGCCTTATTTCTGTGTTGGCTGCTATGCCAATCCTTCATGTTCTTTTGGGCAAGACGCATCCCTCCTTCGATGTTGTCCAAGGTTATCACGACTTCTTTGATAACGCACGTGTGTGGCAAACTGGTTTAGCCATCAGTGTCTCCATTGCTTTCTTCAATTGGTTTGGCCTTTCTATCACTTCAGCTGTTTCCGCCACTGCAAGAAGCACCATTGATGCATGCAGGTAAAGAAAGAAAAAATCCAAGTACCTGGAAATTGTTTGAAACTAACAAATGTCTAGAACTTTATTTATTTGGATGGTCTCGTTGTCATTGGGTTGGGAGCATTTCTCTTGGATTCAAGTGATTGGCTTTATTACAATGGTTACAGGCACATTTTACTTTAACGGCGTACTCAAGTGGCCATTCGTTACCGATGAGGAAGAAGAACAAGCTGAAAACGAACGTGCTCCTCTTTTACCTCGTGATGAGTAACCGCTAGTAAATTTTGCTACTATCAATAGACATGCACAGTTATAAACCATTGCCGTTATTCCCTGTTATCTTGATTGACGATTTCGCATTGAATTTGTATTGTTTTTTTTTATGTTTTGCAACGATAATAAATTTGTAGATGTATTTGAAGTTATTAGCTAAAAGCCTTGCAGTAACAGCATACAAAAAGGAGAAAAATAGGGTTGATGTATACAATCTTCTTTGAGGATTTATATGTGCGATCCTATTATCTATACAGGTTTTCTTGTCAAAGTATGATTGATACCATATCGTTGAGCTTATCAGAATGAATTCGTCTACTTGTTGGTTAGATACATCAACCAGTTTACTGCGCTCTTTTCAAGTCGATTTATAGCTATTTTGAAACATAATTACGTGAATCGAGTTTCCGGCAGTACATTAGCTATCCGTAGTTTTCGTATGGGTAATAGTTTGGTGTTGCATGCGAAACTGCCAAGAGTTTCCAAACAATTGCTCAATAACAAGTTGTGTAAGAAAAGAAGCAGCAATATCACACTGCATTCAACGTTTGGGTAGAAACAGCAGAAAAGAAGATTGAATCATAATATACCGTCATGGAATACTTATTTTTATTTACCAAGTTTTTTTCCAGTTTGTTTAAATGATGAACATTAAACTAAATCAACAATATCTAAAATAATATCCTGATCTTCATCTGATGAGAATTACCAACAACGATTTAGGAGTACATTCCCTAAAAATGAGCAGTAAATAAGAGATTTTCATTTTTAGAAGAATGCCAAAACGAATCCAGTGGTGAAGTCATAAATCAAGTGCAAATTTGAGCAAAAAGTTGGATGAAGAGTCTTTAAATGATAGTTTATACAATTTATTATTAAATTCAAGGAGTAAAAATATTTTTATAGTACATTATTTATGAAGTGCTTAAACGTCGGTGAGACGCCCAATCTCCAGAGGACCAGCCCCTTTATAGAAACACATGTACGGCCAAATAACCTTAAACTTGTAGCTGTTTTGGCTATATTGAACCAAGCCGACATTTTCCAGAATGTCCTCCGTAGAGAAAACAGCTATCTTTTGTGCCTCAGGGCCAGAAGCATTCTTTGTCACTGTCATCACGTTGTTGCCATCAAACTCATGTTTCTTCATGACCTCACCAACAGCCAAGAAACGAGTCTCTCCATCTTGCTCATGAGTGAGATAGCAATGTACAAATGCCACAAGCCATACGTCAACTGATCTGTAAAATTGATTTCAATTAGAAAAAAAGTTATAGTTGAATGCAAAAGTATTGTCTTTTTCTTACCTTTGACCCACTTTTCTGGTTGCTTTAAACAAGACTGCAGCATTTGATCTTGTTTTCAAATGTCTTAATTTTCGATCCATCAATGATCCATGGACAATGCCATCTTTTTCCACAGCACTTGCCAGCTCTACAGCTCCCCAGTTGATGTCACTTACCATCAATGCACGCCCCCTGACCCTACTGTAGTATCTAACAAAGGCATTGGTGACCTTGGATTGCTTGAGACCAAAGCAGACTTGACGCTCGCTAGACCGGCTAGCCGAGGGAGTCAAAGTATCCAACTTGAATGGTTCCCAAAGCTCACCGAAAGAGTGGTTGTTGGTGGTGTTGTCAGGATGTATCCTGTAGCTATTTGGATCAAATTCCTTTGCCGGGAAATGCTTCAGATCAATTGTTTGGATGGCGAAACGTTTATAGTCAAGATATCTTCTAAAGACATTTGAAGCGTTGACTGCTGGGTTGGAGGTTGAGGTTATGAGGTTCGTGAACATCTTGATGGTTCTCTCCATTGGGCGACACGAGTATGGCCGTAATGGCCCCATCTTCATCATCAGTTGCTTCAAATGGGAGAGGTAGTGGTTGTTGATTGTGAAAACACGTTCACTTAGCTGGCCAGCAGCTATTGCACTACGCAAGTAGTCATGCCAAATCTTGAAATCGCTAATAAAAATGTGTGAGATAGCTATAATCTATATACATCGTTGATAACCACACTTTACCTATCCATCTGGTCTATCTCAGTCTTTGTATACCGACTGTCACGTATTCGTCTCATATCAGACCCTGAAAGAGTTGTGGAAGACCGCGTAAAAGCAACCGACATGTCGACTGTCTAACCTCATAAAAGTAAGAAGAAGAAAAAGGGAGATATCAGACGCGAATATATAGATTTAGTATTTGCAATCTGAAGTCTGATCAATAAGTAATAGAGATATAGAAAGAGTATGTATGCAGGAAGATGTTATAGTCTTTTAGTTGAATGGATGAAAAGGTACCTTTATTGGTTTTAGATTTGGGGATTGGTTTTATCTAATATACTCTGTGTAATGTGATTAGCATTCCATGTTAGGCGCTGTTTGATATTCCTAGATGTCGGCGCTCTTGGCTTGAACCTGCATTTCTTATTCTTGTTTGTGTTAGCCTGTGAATGATATCCTGCAGATCCAAATAACTATCAGAATAACCTTCAACCCTGACAAAGAAATGTGCTTGAAAGCAGTCTTTGTGATTATAAAATAAGCTACAGTTCGGCGGAATGCAACATTGGATATCTTGATCCTCTGAAAATTGAGAGCAAAGACAATATTTTAGGGATTCTGTATAGAGCACCCCCCCCCCTTTTTCCTTACGCAGCACCCCTTTTTGCTATCAATAGTCATCGCTAAGTTGAAGTGGGTAGTGTCTATAATTCTCCAATACCAAACATCTGTGTCACTATTTTTACATCAGCATGTAAGTTATGATGTGAGCTGTACATAGGCGCACTTAAATGTCTTTTGATTTATATTTTGATCAATCAGCAGAGTATTTAGTATAATGATCGCTAAGAAAATTGGACGGTGAGGTATTTATAGCTACAAAAAGGGGGTGTTATGTATATTTTACAGCATAACAGATGCTATAGATGGGTACATTTCAGCCAACATCAAAGCTGCAATCCTGAGTGTTCGCTGCACGTCGCTTTTGGAAGCTTATTGATTATAAATGCCAACAGTTTCATATAAAGAGTTTTCATGAGGTATATAACACAAGCATTATATTTGCAAATGTTGTCATCATCCAGTGAAAATGTGAGGAAGCGACAACGAGTCGGGAGCCATTCGATCACATAAAGTGGCGTGTGAGAGAAGAAATCAAGACTTTAAGCGCCGTATTATCAACGAGCACTGGATTGATTTGATCCCTTTGACGCTAATCATTAGCCAAAAGATGGAACGCCAAAGCAAAAATCAGAATTCCATATGCTTGAGTATTGACCAAACAAAGGCGCTAGATTGATGTATGACATTTGTTTGATAAACTGATGTCAAGTTACACATGAACGCTATTCAAACGGAAGACGGTGGCTTAAATCCGTAGTAAATCATGATGATCGAACAGATGGTTTCTTGTTCTGATCTGACAATACTATACAGAAACTGCGATAGCATTCGAATCAAAGTGATAGATGAGCTCATTAAATTGATAAAAGAAATAAACTGTATATTATTCAATATAAAAGCAAATAGCACAAGAGTAATTTACTACGCATTTTCAATTGTTTGTAGAACACCACCACTTGAGTTGCATTTGCTATTCAAGGCACACAAATCTCGGCCAATGATCCAAGGCATCAAACCAAATTTGACCCTCAATCGACCAGCGTCAAATTAAACTTGACGCTCCACCAGCTAAAAAGAAGCATTTTTTGTCATTTTTTTTCTTTCTCTTCCTCTTTTCAAAAACCTTCATATCACACATATAATAGAAATCAAGATGGTAGCTACTCGTCGCTCATCCTCAAGACTAACAAAGAAGCAAAAGCTAGAACCATCATCATCTGATGAAATGGATATTGACAGCCCTGCAAGTTCTTCTCTTAATGCACATCAAACAGAACAGGATGAAGGGATTGAGGATGACGATGACTTTCAGAAACCACTTCCAATGCCTGCCAAGAGATTAGCATTACGCTCCTCGGCAAGGAACAAAGGTAAAGGCAAGGCCAAATTAGAAGAACCTTCAATGCCTCCACCTCGTCCCAAGCTGGAAAGAGAAGCAAGTTTGTTGAGAGGTCGAATTGCCAAAATCAAGATTGAAAATTATGGCCGCTCCAGATCTTCCAGCAGCAACAATACAGCATCTACTTCGGCCAGCAATAGTGTTGCTGGCAGCAGTAATGCAACATCGCCTACTAGCATAGACGACACTGAATATGAATTGGATGGCAGTGTGATGGCTGATTCCGCAGCTGCTTCCCCAAGATTACCATCTGCTTTAACTGAGTTCGATTCGGGTTCTCAGCAAGTCTCCGATAACGACAATGAAGGCCAAGATCATGATGAAGCCGACTTGGAATTGACGCTCTCAAACATCCTGACATCCCGTAGAAACCCCAATATTCATATAGCGGATACGGATGATGATGAGGATGAACTTGTAGAAGAAACCAGTCTCTCCTCATCTTCCTCTGAAGCTGAATCCACTTCCAATGATGACAGCTCATCTGAAGATGACCTTCCTTTAATCAATCGCAACAACAATCGTAGACGTAGAGCGGTTCCAAGACGTAGAATGGTTAGACAGCCTCATGTAAGTGGTATTGAATCATGCAGTAATACACGAAAATTCACGCTCAACGCGCTCTTTTTTGTTTGTTTGTAGTACAAGAAGACTCAAGATAAAGTATTGATCCAGCATCCAGAATTGGAGGGTATTTGGGAAGATCTTGAAAAGATTGAACCTGCCAAAGTAATCCCTATTGAACAACCTGCTGCATTGAAGTTGCCTCTCTTGCCCTTCCAGAAATATGGCGTAGGATGGATGTTGCAACAGGAGAGATTAGATACAGTAAGTACATTCATAGAATGCTATGAGGATGTGACATTGATACAAGTCTTTGCCAGTTTAAAGGCGGTATCTTGGCTGATGAAATGGGTATGGGCAAGACGATTCAAACCATTGCATTACTGTTGAGTGAAAAGAAGAAACCCAATCTCGTCATTGCTCCTACAGTCGCTATCATGCAATGGAAAGAAGAAATCCTCAAGCACACGGACAATGCTCTTTCTGTTCACGTATTCCATGGTTCAAACCGTACAAAGAAGCAATCTGATTTGGAGAAATTCGATGTGGTCTTGTCTACATGTAAGTTTTTAGAGAGGTTTTTTTTTTCGCCTGTATACGACACTGGTATTCATCACTATTGTAGACTCTATCATGGAATCCGCATTCAGACGTCAAGAATATGGTGTCAAGAAAGTGGGCCATGCTGCTATCTACAAGGAGAAATCCATACTACATAAAGTCAAATGGCATCGCGTCATTCTGGATGAGGTACGTCATTTACTGCTATCTGCCAGTATGGAATACTAATCCTTGCTCATGTAGGCTCATAATATCAAGGACAGATCATCCAACACAGCTAGATCCGTATTCAATGTTCAAGGCAATTTCAAGTGGTCTTTAACTGGTACCCCTTTACAAAATCGTGTTGGTGAACTGTACTCGTTGATTCGTTTCATGAAAGCTGATCCATTTGCCTACTACTACTGCACCAAATGCCCATGCAAAGAAATTGCCTGGCGATTCTCCAACAAGCGTACATGTGATAGCTGCCACCATACGCCTATGAGTCATGTATGCTGGTGGAATAATGAAGTACTGAAGCCCATTCAAAACAACGGCTATGTCAACGATGGTAGAGTGGCACTCAAGAAACTTGGCCTCTTATTGGATAGAATCATGCTTAGAAGAACCAAGATCCAATGTGCGGATGACTTGGGCCTTCCACCCCGTACTGTAATTGTGCGTCGCGATTACTTTAGTGATGAGGAAGAAGATGTGTATACCTCGCTCTATTCTGATGTCGCCCGTACATTCACCACCTACGTTGAAGCAGGAACTGTATTGAACAATTATGCCAATATCTTTGAACTGTTGATGAAGATGCGCCAATGTGCTGATCACCCTGATTTGGTCACCAAAAAGAAGACTGATAACCAACAATTGGTGTGCATGCTGTGTAATGATCCTCCTGAGGACGCCATCGCTGCTGTCTGTAAACACGTCTTTTGTAGAGAGTGCTGTGTTCAATACTGCAACAGCTTTGATGATGAACGTGGAAAGAATCCTCGCTGTCCTTCTTGCTTTGCTGACTTTTCAGTGGATCTCTCTCAGCCTGCCTTGGAAATTGCTGGTGGCCCGGGCGCTAATGCCAACTACTCTAAATCAAGTATTGTAAACCGTATTGACATGGATAAATGGAGAAGTTCAACCAAGATTGAAGCTCTTGTTGAAGAGTTATCAAAGTTGCGTCGCGAGGATAAGACGATCAAGAGGTAAGACGCTGAGCTTAATTATATGATTATATGTTCTCTTCTCCCCCATATTGACTCTGGAGATGTAGTATTGTGTTTTCTCAATTCGTCAATTTCCTTGATCTCGTATATTGGCGATTGTCACGAGCTGGATTCGAGTGTATTAGATTAGATGGTACCATGTCACCTGAGAAGCGTGCAGCAGCTATCAATCAGTATGTATTTACAGCTCGTAGTTAGTGCTATACTAACATGTCATTGGCAGCTTCATGACAAAGCCTACTGTCACTGTATTTCTCATTAGTCTTAAAGCAGGTGGTGTTGCACTTAACTTGACCGAAGCAAGTCGAGTGTTTATATGGTAATTAGTTTGCTATCATCTTGTATCATTGTGTACATTGTATCTAAACCTTGTTTTTCTTATTTAGTGATCCATGGTGGAATCCTGTAAGTTGCAGCAATATCTCGAATTGGATGATTTCTCTAAAGTCTAATTGTCTTTTTCTCTCTTTTTTCCTATAATATTTCCATATAGGCTGCTGAATGTAAGTTTTTTTTTGTGCACAGTATACGACATATGCTAATCTGTTCTTTATAATTATAGTACAAGTAAATTACAGGAGAATTCGAAATATGCTATTGAAGATGCTAACCTGCTCTGGAATTTTTTTTATAGGCAATGGATCGTATTCACAGACTTGGACAGCATCGACCCATCAAGATTACACGATTGATTATTGAAAATAGTATCGAGAGCCGTATTGTTCAACTTCAGGAAAAGAAGACTGCACTTGTTGAAAGTACAGTTGGTAAGAACTCGAATGCTCTGGATAAGTTGTCTGTCGAAGATTTGCGCTTTCTATTTGTCATGTAAAAACTGCCTTCGTGCCTGCATTTAAAATTGAAATAAATCGTCTGTGGATATTGGCTGTATAATCAATAGCATATGAATGCAGCATTGACTCCGAATAGATATGTTTACCAGAGGATAAAACCACACACTTTCTTTCGCTTGCTTTTCTCACTTTTTATCACTGCATTATTTTATACGCTACAAGTATCTACTACCATTGCATCTAAACCAGAAGGTAAGAGCTATGTCCATCGATCCGTACTAGCTCAAGATGAAATCGTTGATATACCTGCTCAAGGTGTCCATACACACACTCTACAATGTCTTGCAATGCAGTGTCAAAAGACGTGGCAATAAGCATGCTATACACTATCGTCGTTTGAGAAACAGATGGTGAGCGAAGATAAGAGATCAAGACTTGGAAATATTTTCAACTCTCTGCTTATCACTTACAATAAGCTATCTATCATGGTGCATGGCATTGGTTCCAATGTTGCATTCAGGGAACGAGGCTAAAGTCGAGGCCATTTATACCACTGCTGAATTGCTCAAGACGCTTGCAAAATGCGCTGTCAAGTCCTTGATGGTCTATACCAGAGAAGCTAAACAAGACGATGTAAATACCATCCAGGACATTGTTGGCCAAGATCGCATCCTTACCAACCCAACAAACCAGGACGTGATGATTTATGCACAGGGACACCCAAGGGTGTTGTCTTGTTGAATCACTCAAAAAACCTTGTAGGCGCTGGTAAGTATTTAGAGTTTACCCCTGAGATCAAAAACATTTAAACCTTAATTGCATTGATGTTTGTATAGTTGCTGGCACTGGCCTCTTGGTTGGACACTACGTTATCGACGGACAAGATGCAATGAAGCCCTATTTACCAGTGGCACATGTACTTGAATTTTTGGTAGAGAGAATTTGTTTGTTTTGGAGTGCTACATTGGGTT
This sequence comes from Mucor circinelloides, assembly GCA_037974945.1. Classification (NCBI taxonomy): domain Eukaryota; kingdom Fungi; phylum Mucoromycota; class Mucoromycetes; order Mucorales; family Mucoraceae; genus Mucor; species Mucor circinelloides. The sequence goes on along the minus strand of JBBNAA010000025.1, from coordinate 309,878 downwards.
ACGGCTCTCCACGTACCCTCACCGACGCATCCATACGCAATTGTAAAGGTGCCATCAAGCCAACTATAATAACTAGTGTACCTGCCTTCTGGGAAATCATTCGAAAGGGCGTTTTGAGTAACGTGGCCAAGACGAGCCCTGCAACACAAGCTAATTTCAATCGTGCATTCTTGACTAAATCCTGGCTGATGGACCGCAATTTGCCCAGTGGATTTTTGGATATATCGTGGTCGCTAATCAAATCAAAGAGCAAGTGGGTAGATGTCTTCGATTCGGTTTATCAGATGGTGCTCCTATTTCTCCCGAAATTCAAAAGTTTCTGTCTGTTACATTAGCGCCTATGTATCTTGAGCGGCTTTGGTATGACTAAATCAGGTATGTACAAAATCAATGGGGAACAAGGGGGGAGGGGATTGCAATGATGTGATGGCAAAAAAAAAAGTAAAAAGGGTGATGATCTTATCTCACATATGTATACTAGTTGGTATGTGCGCCTTGATAGCGCCTGATAACTTCACAATCGGCACATTGGGTGAACCATTGTCTTGTTGTGAGATCAAGCTAGTCAATGTGTCTGATGTCAATTGCCTGTCAACAAATGAGAAGACTCAAAGCGATATCTTTGTTCGTAGATCAAGAATAGCAGAAGACTATCTCAAGCAAAAAGAGCTGACTGTAGAAGCATCAACCGACAATGGATGGCTGAGAACCGGTGATATCGGTAAATGGAATCAAAATGGCACTCTTAATGTGATTGATCGTATTAAAAACTTGGTAAAGCTCAGTAACGGTGAGTGTACATTGCATTACAGAAGCTTGGATCGGTGTACAAGACGGCTTTAGGAGTGAGCAACATTTGTTTTTATGGCAGTTCTCTCTCTCTTTTTCTCTTTCTTCATTCAGTTGCGATCGTAATGTCTGCAAAGCCTGTTCTTAAAGAATTGGCAAAATCGATTTCTATTGATGTTCAAGGCAAATCATTCAAGGAATTATGTCATGACGAAAATATCAAGAAGGCATTTGTTGTGGAACTCTTGGAGCAAGCAAAAGATTCCGGGCTACATAAAAAAAACTGAAATCATACATGATGATTGTCTCACTCACGAGGAATGGTCTTCTGAAAATACAAGTTTTTTTCTTCTTTTGTCGGATGATGTGCTATTAAACATCTTGTGCCTTTTTTTTTTTTTTTTTTTTTTTTTTATGTTAGGGTCTTTTGACAGCTGCACAGAAATTGAAGCGCACAGCAATGTAAGCAGTATAGTCTTAAATGTGTTTCTGATCTGAATAGAGTTGGTATTTATATTACATTTCTCTGTAGGAATGCATCACAAAAGGCTTGATTTTCTTCCAGATTTCTGTTTTCCTCCTTAAACCCCAAACACTACAAAGACTGTTGTCACCGCAATAGATGGGGGGAGGGGGAATCAAGCAAGTTTTGGGCATAAATGTGAAATTAAATTTGGGTATTTTAGTCAAATGTTTGATAATAAAAGAAAATGCCATTTTGCAACATTTCATTATGACGATCAAAATCAACGAAACTGTATCTTGTGTAGATTTTAAGGGAGCCAATGTCATTCAAGAGTGGGGTAGGATCTATAGGATGAATATGGCTTAATTAAAATATGTACAGCTATATACAGGAAAAATGACAGATTTCTATACCGGTTCATGTCATGTACCATGAACGTTGAAGAAGCCATTATTAAGGGGCTAAATACATATAATTGGGGCAAATCCTCAAAGTTGTGAACTCGAATGCCTTGTATAAAAAAACGTGGGGTATCTAAATATACATACTGATATAATTGTAAAGAAAAACGTGCTCATTGTTCACCCATTTTAAAGTGGCCACATATTCTTAAGCGGCCCTTGTGACCACAAGAAACTCTTGATTTTACGACTTTTTTTTAAGCCAAATGCAATGACGGCCGAAATTAATGCAAAGCACAACACATTTACATATATATATATATATATACTTCAAATGTACTCTAGGCAAATGACTTTGGTCCAATTGAAGACATTAAGGGGACTCTAATAAAAATGTATTTCCCTTTTTTTTTTTCCTCTTTTCCCTTTCTTTCTTTCACATTTCACTCTTTTTTCTTTCTTTTTTTTTTCTATTTATTTAATTTAATTCTTCTATTCACAAATACAAACATTGTTTATTCGTTTATATCCGGAAAATAACAACAAATTCACATTTTGAGCTTTTTCTTTCTTTCTTCTTTCGGTACGTGCAAACATTGAGTGGTGAAGAATGATCCTTGATTTTTATTTTTTTTCTCCTGTTGAAATGGAAAATTCATCGAGAAATCAGGATTCCTCTCTCACATAAATACAAATGGCATGCAATTGAGTTGTCTAAAGACTCTTAGTTTTAGGAAATAATGATCAAAGAACAATTTATCAATACAGAAGTTCATCAGAATTTCAATCATGCCGACTTCGAATCCGATGAACAGCAGCAAAAGAGAACGTCTTGGTGTATCGAGAGCGATGATGATGAGCAGCGATTACGGCAAGAATTGATTCAAAGGGCAACCGCTCGCTTAAGACGTCGTATGCTTGAGCAAGGCCTGCAGGATGTGATGCGCCAAGTAGTCTCATTACAAACTCAATTAGAGGCATTGCGTGTGGATGCTACCACCACAATTGACACTGTATCCACTATTTTTGACGAATCAAAGACAGCTGAGGGTACACAAAAGATGAACCGACAAATGGATATTCTTGAAAAGAGACTCGAGTCTCATAGAATGGGACTCGTTCAATTGCAGGAACAACAGCAACAACAACATCATCATCAACTGCAACAAAAGTCAGCTGTAGATCAGCCATCATCTATGCTCACCTCTGAAGCAATGGAGAAATCTGATTCAAATTTGACAGCCATGTCAATGTCTAGACTTTCATCCCTTTCCCTCATGTCTTCTATTTTTGGTAGATCTTGCTCTTCTTCTGCTGCAACTAGTCGTGCAACCAGCGTGAGCGGCGGAGTCGATCAGCATGACCTTAAAAAGTATCATTCTCAGGAACAGCAACTACAGCAAGACCCTTTCGAATCACTTTCAACCTTGGAAGATGATGACGATATCTCTCAAATTGAAAGCATTGGCAACTCTGATTGGAGATCAGTATCTGCTTCATCATCAGCAAGTGCAGCCGAAGATCATCCTTTTTACGATTTAGCAGGCAAGCGAAGCTTCGGAGCTGGTAGTTTCTGCGGAAGCGTCTATCATGACAACCAACAAGATCCAGTAACAGTGCCCGCACCTTGCAACAATTCCGCTGAAATTCGATCCAGACGTCGCCAACGTCGTCAGCGTCATAAGCAGCAATTGGAGCAACTTCAGCATCAGTCTGAAGACGATGAGTCCGTCATCTCGGACGATCTATCTACTTTTTCATCCATTTCTGGCCTCTCCATGGTTAAAAACAATGAAATTTATCTCCACCATCCATTATCTCCCACAACGCCTCCTCCCAATTGCACAGGCAGTTTTTTCGATCAAATTCAGCAATATCCAATGATGAATAACAAGAAAGATCCAATGCAAGCCTGGTTATCCAGCCATGATGATGATTTCAACGACATGGCATGGGACAAGGCCGTTTATTCTCAGCGCAATGTATTAGACGAAGCCATGAGTTTTTTGGATGGTCTCAGCGAAAACGGCAGCGATGGTGGATTCAGAGAAGATGTGTACCTTTTACTCGAGAATCCTGATTTATGCTGTCGTCCACTATCGGAAATAGAAACCAAAATGAATGAGCTCCGTCGTCAAGAAACAACCAAGCAACAAGCTCCATCGTTTACAGATTTCATGCTCAAAGATATCCTGTGGTTGCTTAAACCAAGCGCTTGGTGTCAACTCGCTGTGAAATACTCGACCAATTTGATATACAGTTTGACATGTTCTAGCTTGCAATGGTGTCGATTCCTCAGTGTATTGGCTGCTGCTGTTGTCATTAGTATCTTGAAGGGACCTGAAGACATTCGTCGTTCAATTTACTAATATCTCGCCCATTCTTTTTTTTCTTCTCATATACCTTCCTTATTATACTCCAATCTTTAATCAAAACCCTATAATCTATGTATACTGCCATACCTTTTTTTTTTTCCTTTAATCTATGCACAGCTTTTTTTTTTCATACTATTTCATCATACCCAATGTTCTTTTTTCTTCTATATACCTGTATGTTTCCCTTTATTTTTCTTCAATGTAATATGTTTTTTTTTCCACAACTAGAAATTACTTTCATCACTATTAATGAACACCCTCACTCTCACTCGCTCTCTCTTTCGCTCTACCACCTTTTTATTCGCAATAATCAAGAGACAATTTTCGTTATCAAAACAATATACCATTACCTATTAAACACTTTTTTTTTTCTATTAAAGCCAAATCAAGCCATTTCATAATGCATCATATACCATTCTTCTTCTTTATTGTAGAATGAAAGAGACGATAATAAACACAGGATATACAAAAAATTTATAATGAGAAAATATGCGGTGCTGTTATATAGTTCGATTTAAACACGAAAGTTTTCATGAGGTTTGGTCTCAACGCTAGTGATGGCCTTCATCATCTTATCAACGGCATCTTGCTTCTTGTTGTTGGCAGCAGCACGGATCTCCTCAATCTTGGCATCGGTCTCCTGGTCAACCTTACCAAGGCTTTGATCTGATTGTCCAGAGTGCTAACGAGAAAGTTGAGTAAAAGAAACACACAGACAGCATCATGAAACATTTCAAGTTTTACCTGTGCAACGAAATCTTGATATTCGGCATTCTTTTGTGCCTTGAGCTCCTCAATTTCCTTGGCTGCTTCAGAGCGAGCATCCTTCAAACGTTGAACACGATCTACATGCGGCCAGAGTAAATCACAGTGTTGTCGCTACATGGTGCAAAACTTACATTGCTTAGCCTTTTGAACAATCTTGGAAGCCTCACGCTCAGCATCCAAAAGAGTGTTAATACCTTGAGAGTTGGAAGTAGACTACACATGATACCCAAATGTTAGCATTTGCTGTGCTCTATTGTCTGCTTTTGAGAGCGCTAATGTATACACTTGCTCTCGACCTGCTGCAACATTTACCATGATGTTTGTAACGATAAATTTGAATAAAAAAAAGAAGAGGAAAAAAGTCGCGCTGCTTTGCAAGATGAAGCTCTCGAAGGGGGGGAAATAGAAACTAGAAACGTTTCAAATGAGGAATAACAACTCCGTAGTGTGGTCGATGACATCCATCTCCTAGATTAGCATTCTTGTCCGAGATCACAACATTTGTTACAAACACTACACATCTTGCCCGGACACCAAGATTCGCCAAAAAAAAAACAAGAAAACTCACCATCAATCCAGCAAGACATCAAATCTTCCTCTTTTATTGTCTCTATAACAGCCATGGTAAGATGCTATAAAGCCATCCATCCATCCATCACATATACTAAACATTTATATTCTAGTCGCACAGGTACAGTCATCTATTCCCATACGATCGCTATGGCAACGATAGCAAATCTCATCTCCTTAAATGTCGATCGAATTTCCCTTTGAATCATTTTGCTTCGAAAATGAAATATTGGCTCGACATTTGATGTGATGGAATTTGCAGCATTGCTCAATGATACGTTACAGTTTTACTAATCAATATCCCATTTTCCTTTGATTGCCATCTTCAGAAAGTTTGAGGGTAAGTGCCTTATTGTTACTCATGTCTGAAAATTATGGAATTAACATTTTTTTTTTTTTTTTGACATTTAGCTCCTCGTCACGGTCATTTGGGTTTCGGTCCTCGTAAGAGAACTAGATCTCACCGTGGTCGCGTTAAGGCTTACCCCAAGGATGATGCCAAGAAGCCCGTCCACATGACCGCTTTCATGGGTTATAAGGCTGGTATGACCCACATCGTCCGTGATCTTGAACGTCCTGGTTCCAGTAAGTGTTGCTGATATGAAGAGTCTGACATTTTGTGATCTGACATGTTGAATTTGATAACAGAGATGCACAAGAAGGAAATCGTCGAAGCCGTTACCGTCATCGAAGCTCCCGCTATGGTTGTTGTCGGTGTCGTTGGTTACGTCGAGACTCCTCGTGGTCTCCGTACTTTGACCACTGTCTGGGCTGAACATCTCTCTGAAGAGGCCAAGCGTCGCTTCTACAAGAACTGGTACCGTTCCAAGAAGAAGGCCTTCACCAAGTATGCTCAAAAGTATGCTGAAGGTGCTAAGGATGTCACTCGTGAACTCGAACGTATCAAGAAGTACTGTTCCGTCGTCCGTGTCATTGCTCACACCCAAATCTCCAAGGCCAAGCTTCACCAACGTAAGGCTCACCTTATGGAAGTTCAATTGAACGGTGGTTCCATCGCTGATAAGGTTGAATGGGCTCGTGAACACTTTGAAAAGGAAGTTACCGTCGGTTCCATCTTTGAACAAGATGAGATGATCGATATCATTGCCACCACCAAGGGTCATGGTTTCGAAGGTGTTACTGCCCGTTGGGGTACCAAGAAGTTGCCTCGTAAGACTCATCGTGGTCTCCGTAAGGTTGCTTGTATTGGTGCCTGGCATCCTAGCAGAGTCATGTACTCTGTTGCTCGTGCTGGTCAACGTGGTTACCACCGTCGTACTGAGATCAACAAGAAGATCTACCGTATCGCCACTGGTTCTGATGCCAAGTCTGGTACCACTGACTACGATTTGACTGAAAAGCCCATCACTCCTATGGGTGGTTTCCCCCACTATGGTGTTGTCAATGACGATTTCGTTATGATCAAGGGTTGTTGTGCTGGTTCCAAGAAGCGTGTCATCACTCTTCGTAAGTCCCTCACTGTCCACACCAAGCGTTCTGCTTTGGAAAAGGTCTCTGTCAAGTTCATCGATACCTCTTCCAAGTTTGGTCATGGTCGTTTCCAAACTCCTGCCGAGAAGCACCAATTCATGGGTACTCTCAAGAAGGATCTTTAAATGTCTCGTTTTACTATAATAAACACTTTTTGGTTTCTTTCATCCTATATGTCAGTCGAATGGGGGAGAAAAAAAAAGGGGGGGGGGGGGAGAGAGAGAAAGAGAACAATTTTCATATGATAATGGATGGTATAGTATAAAATCAACATCTGATAAAAAAAGATGAATGATGAGAATGGGATATAGGGTCGTATGGATACAATAAAGGGAATGGCTTGAATGACAGAAACTCCTTGTTTCATGTCTTTATCCTGTATTCATGATTTCAGTGTCGTAAGTGTGTGAATAGGTCTCTTTGTTTGCCATACTATGGATGTGTGTGTGTGTGTGTGTGTGTATATGTTTGTGGTAATATCCGGCCTTTTCCTCATTGGGTTGTTGGTTTTGCATAAAAGTCAGATTATCACATTAGGTATTTTCCTATTCAACCTGTTTCGAATAGCCAAGTCTTCCCTCTTTCTTTTCACTCTATCTTCACTTGTTTGTATTTGTACTCATTCAAAAGATGGCTACTTTTTACAACACGATAACAGCAGAAAACCAGCAACAAGAAAAAGACGATGAGCACTGGTTTCTTGATAACAATCACTTGAAACAACAAAATGAATTGTATAACATTGTGCCATCAAATACCACATCCAACTCGACTACTACTACTACTACTACTACTACCACTGCGAAAGACTTTAACTTGGATTCCTATCCTTGGTTAACTACACCTCTTTCCCCACCAATGGCAAAGATAGAACAAACAACAACAACAACATCTCCTGTTTCATATCGCCCACTGTCTACCTCTAGTCATTCAGGAGTTGCTTGGCATGCACTTTGGAGTACATCCACATGGCAAAATAACGACACTACTCCCGAGTCTCAAAAGAGAAGTCGTTCGATTTCCTCCATGCAGCTGCCCTCGTCATCTTACGACACTTGTTCTACTGCGGATGATTACTTTTATCGTGCTAATAGTGGTGGTAATCAGCACGACTACAGCAGCTTTAATAAATCACCTCTTCCATCTCCGCTGGCTCCAAGTGGTTTCATGACAAATGATGCTGATAAAACATCGTCTGTTTGGTCTTTTGATTACAACAACAATCCGTTGACAAGAGTAGATGACCGCCGTCATTCCATTGCCGTAACACATCAACACTATATTAGACCCATCACTCCTCCCCCTTCGCATCCACTTCAACACCATCAGCAGCTAAAGCTCACGCAGCAACAGCAGCAACAGCAACAGCAGGAGCAGCTGCAGCAGGAGCAGCTGCAGCCACCAGTCCAACATCTCATAAAGCAATTACAACAACAACAGATTGACGAGTACTTTAGCCCCACTACAGCTGCTATTGATGTTCACTATCTAGGAAAAGGAATCTCTGTAGATCAAATTGAGCCTGAGCAAAAAGTGTACCTGGTGCAATTCAAGGGCGACTATAGATCTGATTGGTGTTATATACAACAGGATGATAAGATCCGCATTCAATTGAACGAAATGGTAATTGTTGAAGCAGATCGCGGCTATGATTTGGGTAAAACCATTGACATGCGTCCAAGATCTTGTTTGGAAAAGGGCGTTACAAGTGTCAAACGTATATTCCGACATGCAAACCTCGCTGAATTGGCTACGCATCAATTGAAACAACAAGACGAGCAAAAGGCTTTGGTTATTTGTCGAGCTAAAATCAAGCAAAAGAATTTGAACATGGAAGTGGTCGATGCAGAATATCAATGGTAAGTGTGTGTGTGTGTCTATGTCTTTTGTATGCCATGGTTAACATCTTTTTCATAGGGACAGACGTAAATTGACGTTTTATTTCAAAGCAAACGAGCGTATTGATTTCCGTGAATTGGTTCGCGAATTGTTCAAAATATACAAGACTCGTATTTGGATGTGTGCCTATGCTTCCATTGAACACTAAAACCTTTCGTTGAATACCCCCCCCCCTCCCTCCCTTTTCTCTTTTTCATAGATTACATTCATAGTATTAGCAGCAGCAGACGCTCATATTCATCCATTCATCCATTGCTTTTGTAAAGAAAAATAAAGTAGATTATATGCCATCCCGTAAATATAGATTTAGAGTTTGAAACTAGTAATTGTAAGTTGAGACGTATGCATTGTTTATAGGCCATAGGCGGCAGCTTACACATTTGGAGGGATTGTCAAGCAGCCACTTTGACTATCCGTCGTGTACAGTGATAATTAGAATGGGCATGTATCAATTCGAAGTTCAAAGCAATGTATTTCGCTCACAATGTATGGGAAAACAACACATTGTTGGTTTTACGAGCATAAACAAACAGGCTTGTAAATAAATAAATATATATATATATACATTTGTGTGTGTGTGTGTGTGGGCTTAATTCAATTGATGCAGTCGCTCTATTCTCACTACAAACATTTCAAATTGACAACATGCGCCTTGAAAACAAGTGGAATAAGATCATGATCAGGCTGTGAGCTTCATCCTTAAGTGAACATCCTGATACTCACCATCAAAGCAAGTTTGACGTCTATCTTCAGAACAACTATATGGCTCCATTTATATATAAAGGCTATTGTATATAAAGCAAATAAGATACTATCAAAACCAATCAATGACAATTGTTGACTGCATATATTGCCCGAGACTGAACCATCAGCTTCATAATGACAAATTCAATGTCGTTCTATTACATAACAGTTATGTGTATAAGGTTAGCCAATGGAATATGCTGAGGGTAAGTAATATGACATAGGAGAATCCATGGAGGACGACAGCTGTTGGAAACATCAACTGCAGTAGTAGCAGCAGTGCTCATGGTTTTGGGTCAATTTTCATCGATGATTTTTTGGTCTCTAAGAAATTGAGAAAATGCATCAAGAAGTAGCCGCTAATCGAGAGCAATTGTTTGGTACTATTCTGGAGGGCTAAAACAGCTTCTAACTCGAGAAACCATGCCTCAAATATATCAAATTCTGGCTGTGTTTTAGCATACTATTGAGTAGTAAGAGCTAACGTAACTATACTACCTGCCCAGATGTAAATTGTCCATCATAGAAAAGCCATATCCACCGTTACAAATGGAGTTTTAGAGGCCTTGGCGCGATTTATGGCACTTGATTTACAATGCAATTGAATATCTGTGCACTCAAATCACGCTGCTTATAGACGACAGTACGAAAAGTAAATTGTATGAAGGATAGCCGCTAACTGTATTTAAAGTAATGATTATGCAAAATAACAATACTCTTTCATGATTTAATTACTATTGTGTAATAAAGCTACTACAATTAGTCTTTCTTGGGCCGCAGATCCCATAAATTCACTTTGAGTGTTTGCCATAATGCAGACAGACTTGGTCTTTGATCTGGTAGCATAGGATACTATATTGACAAGGTTGTGAGACTTTTGCCCTGAGCATCTTTACATGTCGAATATTTACCTGTAATTTCGGTATAGGTTTGATAGGTTCTCCATAAAGCAAACAGTTGAAGACATAGGCAGAAAAGTAATGAGCGCTCAATCTCTTCCACAGCAGCATGTATTGAAAGAAAATTGCTCCTAATGGAATAGGCATATTCTAGCAATACAAAAAAAGAAAAGAGTTATGAGTATTTCGTAGAGAACATTGCTGAATTGATAGACTTACACGCATCCATAAATAAGCGCCTCGTCTACCTAAAGGCTTGTCCTTGTTATTTGGATGAGAGGTTGCCGAATGAGCGTTGGTATTGGAAGTGGTACGCACGGCACCTGGAACTGCAAAAGAGACAGAACGCTGCTTTTTACGCTTGAATTTTTTCGATATCAATGTCGATGAAGAGGAGGTAGATGAGTGTTTACCACTGTTGCTGGCAGCCTTTCTAGATTTGAGCTTGGACCATATTTGTTTCAGTCTATGCAACATGCCGTGGTGCTCTAATAAGAACTCATCCTTTTGGAATATCTCAAACTGAAGGCCACCAGGTAATCGATGAGGATCCTTGATACGCAACATGATGGCGAATAAGGGGAAATGGTTAAAGAAAGCCAATATTGTCTCCATGATGGCCTGTAGAAATATCACACCTACACGTCCCTAATGTGATGTGTTAATCACAGTAATAATTCAAGCAAACAGACTTACCAAAGCAAATGTCAAGTAATAGATCAAGATGGTAGGAAACAAAAAGGTCAATAGAGTGAACAAGCTTGTTCCCAGCAGCAATTGATCTAAATCATAATCGCAGGAATCGATACGGTTTCGCAGTATGTTTCTCTTTTTGCCACGGAAAAGATTGAATAACGAACTCAATATAACCAACTGCCAATTGAATATACGAGCAGCTACCATATAAAAGCAGTAAACATGCAGTGTCATGAATGCTAGGAAATCAGAAGACAGTGAGATGATCATGGTAACTCCAAAGACACCAGACAATCCAATCAAATGAATGATTTGAGGAGTGAATGGTTCAATGGTTTGAGTACACAGCGTCCAAAGCCGGATCAACCAGAGAAACAGCTCACTGAGAAAGCTACCAAGCTCATGGTTTAGTTTTAGACCAGCTGGGGATTCCAGGAACCACAGCATCATTGATTGAAGCGACTCAACAGTGTATTCCTAAAGATTACTTGTTAGCATTACTACCAAAGGTTGAGCCCGTCAACCTACATGCAAAATTCGATGCAGTTTGTTTGCCATGGCTTGGTTATTCGCAACCAGGAAAGAACCAATGGCAAGTCCAATGATGATATCGTTAGCTACCAGCCACATGCTGTTATAGAAGCTAATGTAATAAGCTCTTGTTTTTGCAGTGTTTGCCCAGTTATGCTTCCTAAGCATCATGTATTGTCGTGGCCAAAAGAACAACTGCTGCAGTCTCAAATCTACTTGTTGTCCAGCTGCAAATAGATCCTTGAAAGCAACACCGTTCAGAATGAATTTGGGTAACCGTACGCTCAGTAAGTGCAATGTTACTTCTGCTAATACGAGTACTAGAAACAAGAGGCACAAGAATACATTCATGACCACTTGTTTGATATGATAGCCAATGAATCCTCTAGGGCTGGTAAAGATGATGCGCACCAAATCACTGGCAGCTGTGCGCATGAATCGTATCATTCGATCCAACGTGGGGTATCTTGCTGCGTTCTTTCGCTTGCGGTTAAAGGAGAGGAGTTGGATGCCGTATTCTAAAAAATAGGAAGAGTTGATCTACAAATCGCTGCTTAATATGAGATGGCTAAAGAACGTCAATTTAGAAAGGTCTACCTGGACTAGGACAATGTCGAGATCATCAGAAACAGGCTCCAATTCTCCATTCAGCACATGTCCAAAATCTAGAATTTTTGTCATGTTTTTTGCTGTTGTTTCCTCCAAGGAGAGCTTTTTTGTACTGGGTTTTGATGGTATATTCATTTCTGCAGAGGAGATATCGAGTTCTAATGGATTCAGAGCTAAAAACTGAAGTCGTTTGGGGTTTGGTTGTTCGTAAAAGATGACTTGATTCGTGTCGCCATCCAGTATCTTGTTTCTGTATTCAAACGAGAGCAGTACTGGCGTATAAGCTTCATCTAATCCTACTTTTATCCAGACTGTGGCAGATGGTCAATGTCCTGGTTTCTTGGTGATCTGAGCGAGGTACAACTAACCTTGATCTGAAAGTGAATCATCGCAGTGATCCTCATTCTCGTCAACGAGCACACCCACAATCTGAGGAGGGACATTGCACACTTTGTTGATGTGGGTGAATTCAGAATGCTCTCCAGATACGCAAAACTCTTTCAGTAGTTCCTGGAGTTCTTGTAGCTGTAGTACCATTGTAAATTAGACGTCGCTGAATTGAGTATACCGCTGTGAATTATACCTCGACACCAGACACAACCGAGGCAATGCATACTGTCCCTGTTGTATTGTACCAACCAATTAGAAATCCATGCTTTGTTTTGGGTGAGCAAAGATGGGAAGGCCAGAATATCTTGACGCCTTCACCGGGTGGTAACATTGATTTATTTCTAATAAAGCTGCAATAGAATAAACTATCAACACACACACACGCATTACGGTGTTCAGATGTATATCTCCAATAGTCACATTGACAAATCAAAAAAGCAACATGTCTCTCATTTTGAAGGGTTTTCATGCGTTTACTGTTGTCTGTACCAAGCTTGAAATACGCTTCAGTCTGACAGAGCATGTCAGGGTAGGCGCTTTCATTTTTCATGCCACGGCCAACATGATGATGAGCCTGCTTCACTTGCCATTCACCTTGGTTTTTTTACTCGACTCTGGTAGTCACTTTTTCAGGGACAGCCTTCGTTCAACAATCAAAAACTAATCAATGGCCTTTCTACAGACAATGAAAACTTTTTCTTCTACTAGATATATCAATGTTGCGACACTCAGTATGTTGTCAACATAACAAGCTTATATTCTCAAAAGCCAATTGGTACAGCATGGCATTGAAGGCCATTTTGCCAGAGAAGAGATGCGTTGAGAGAGCGATTCAATTCCAATGCAGAAGAACTACAGCTACACTGGCTGCCACAGTGCTAGACGATGTGCAAGAGGACGCGATATCGCCCATGACAACCAAAATACCGCCATTAGAGCCACTTTTGAAAACAAAGATACCAACAGGCATTACAACTGTACAAAATAAATCTTCAGTGTCACATTTCAAACGTTGCTCTGGCCACAAACGAAGGAATGGAAGACCATGCACCCGCCTAGTAAAGATAGATTTGCGACAGTCAATGGATAATGTTTATTGCTATGATCATCGTCAGAAGCCTCAAAAAGAAAAGCAACCGACTGTTATTAAGCCTGTGGTTGAGCCTGTGGTTGAGCCTGTGGTTAAGCCTGTGGTTAAGTCTGTGGTTGAGCCTGTGGTTAAGTCTGTGGTTAAGTCTGTCATTATAGACGATTGCTGGCAATGTAATTCAGAATAATGAGGAAACACTATATATGAACTAACATGCCTCATAGTGTGGATTGGAGATCATATCGAACCAAAGAGTAAATCACTGATTAGACAAGTGATGAAGGATCCGTTTTCAGATCGGGACAAAGCAGGCTACATATATGCCTTTCTTTTAGAGGATGGCCCACGCGTATCACAGGTGGAACATGCGTATTTCAAAATTGGGCGTGCCGAGAATCCACATAGACGCATGTACCAAGTAACTCGCAGTTGTAATTTTATACCCAAGATTGTAGAAGTGATTCCAAGATTTCCCGAGAAAACCTCTGCTGCTGCTGTTGTTGTTGCTCAAGAAGAACAAATGGTCATGTCTGCAAATGAAGAGGAAGCGCTACAAGTGGATTCAAGCGAGATGCGCAATGAAACAAAATGCCCCATGTCGCATCGAGTAGAGAGGCTCATACATTTGGAGCTAGCAAGCCAGTACCAACGAGCAGGATTCAAATGCGACGAATGTGGGTCCACACACAGAGAATGGTTTAGAGTCGACAGGAGGAGGCATCCGGATGGAACACTTATGACAGACCAGGAACTATGGCAATCAGACATTAGACCCATCGTATTAAAATGGATTCAGTTTGGTGTTGCTGCGTCAGCACTCAAAAATAGTGATTGATGAAAAAATTTATTATGATACAAAAAAAAAAAAAAAAATGCTAAATAAAACAAAGAGATGGTATCTATTCTAAGCTGTTTCTGTTGAGACGCCAGCAGCAGACAAGTCGTTGGACTCGGGGCTACTGTCGGCGACACTGGCTGATTCAAGAGGCACAACATGAACAGCACCAGCACCTGCAGATAAACGATCTTTGACTTCTTGCCACATTAAAGCTCTTTCTTTATTTACACCGCCCAAGACAGACGAATTCTCCTGAGCACGACGGAGCAAGTACGGGATCACTTCATCAATCACACCGTACGGTAGATACTTGTAGATGGAATAACCATTTTTGCCTAGTGTATAAGAGATCTGATCTTGCATACCAAACAACTGACCAAAATGAACTACTCCACTTCGAGGCAAGACATGTTGGCGTTCCATTTCCTCTACGGTTAAAATGGTAGATTCGCGATTATGACTGGCCACCATAAAGACGATTGGTGCAGTTGTAGCTGTTAGTGCGTGGCCGGTGCTTTCTTGATGTTGATGCAATTTGCTTAGTAAGAACTTGACGCCGTTGTTATAGGATGCATGTGTGTCTTCAATGGTATTGTGGATAGGAGATTCGTAGTTTAATTGCTCAGCTCGCTGTTGAATTCATCAGCATCATGATCGGGCAGATTATGGGTCATTTTGACTTACCTTGCGCTCCGACACCATGTAAGCACCACGAACTAGTTTAGCAGCAAAAGCAAAGTTGCCCTTATTGGCTCTCTCCACATCTCGCTCCAACTTTTTTTGAGCTGCCTTTGTATACATTTGATCTAGGCAAGATTTGATTAGTTAGAAACCATCATGCGGGAGAGATACAGTATGAGCGCTATATACTTACAGGTATTGTAGACTGTAGGAGCAAGATCTTGGTCATCTCTACGATTGTACTTTTCTTGAAGATTCATTGCCACATGATCAATAGCTTCTTGAAAGTAAGATTGCTCAGCATCTACCATGACACCAACTCTGACACTTTGTGCGAGCTGACACACTTGGTCCAAACGATCCACCATTCTGTCATAGGCACCCAAGTCTTCCTTGGTTAGGAAAACTTGACTCTCGGTCATGGTGTCACTGGTACCCCACCAAATATCACGATCAGAGCCCATCAAATTGAACAGCTTGGCATACTCTGTATAATCCAATGCCTTGTTTTCATTGGCTAATTGAGACAATACTTGATTTCTTTGATCCTTTTGCTGTTGAGTGATTGCAGGAGGACATACATGATGAATAACATGCTTCAAACAGGTGCTATCGATATGGCCATCCACTTGGTATTCATCAAAAGCCTTGTCCAGGTAGAACATGACCTGATTCAAGCGAAGCAGGAGTTCCGGAGGTGCAAATGCTGTCACTTTGATGGCTGTGAAAGCGCCACCAGTGGCATACTCTTCATGCTGTCCTTGAGCT
Source organism: Mucor circinelloides (assembly GCA_037974945.1). NCBI lineage: Eukaryota > Fungi > Mucoromycota > Mucoromycetes > Mucorales > Mucoraceae > Mucor > Mucor circinelloides. The sequence continues at coordinate 293,873 of JBBNAA010000025.1, read as the reverse complement.
GCAGTCTTGAGACAGTTCTTGATCATATTGAGCACGATATCAGCCTTGTGCTCTTGTTGGCTGTATTTTCCAGAAAAAGCAGTGCTGGATTTGGCATTTGGGTCGACGTGTAGATCAGCTTCCACACTAAGATCCAAGATGCAATTGATGCCTGATTGAGACAAACGAGTCATTGTAGCGACACATTCTTCAGCAGTTTCGCCACCACAGAATTGACTAAAAAAAGTATTCTTGACAAACCAGTACACAGGAGCTTGCAAATGCAATGTCTCTGCAAGCTTAATGATGTGAGGAGCAGCATCTACAATCCACGGATAAGTGCATAATTTGTACACAAACAGAGCCAACAGTAATTCAGATGTTGATTTGGCATGCATTGCTGCTCTATTATTGTCATCAAGCAATTGAGCAACTGTACTGGTAGAGTTTGAAGTGCTGAAAGCAGAAATGGGAGCAGAAGCCATCTCCATCACAGAGGATTTCTTCTTGCTGTCTGATGCATCAATTGAAGATGTAGATGAGGAATTAAGATAGTAGTAGGAGGTTGCCATGGAGACAGCAGCAACAGTTGTCAATGTCTTGATGGGTAATCCCAATCGAGCAGAAGGAAGAGGATGAACCGACTTTTGATGATAGCCATGTCTCCCAAGGAATGTTAACTTGGCATGCTGATTGAATGTGTTGCTGAATCGAGTATTACTTTGACTTTTTGGAAAGAATAAATGAGATGAATGACGGGAAATAAAATGGCGTTGCATAAAGCTTTTCTTTCTTTTTTGTACAGTATGAGGGTTCCAAGAGGAAAAAGCGAAAGAGAGATATACGCGAGGAATCTCTGGTTTATATATACTCGTAGAAATGTTGGCTAATCTCTATCAAAACTAAAACATCACTTCTAGGGTTCTGTATGCATCCATATAAGGTAACTTTTTTTCGCACGAAGTGAACCAATCATGAATTCATAAACTATGTATTATGATTGACATGAAATCAAAATACCTTAATTCTCTGTTCCATCATGTACATGAAATGTGGAGTAATCTCCGCAAACGTAATAATAAAATAAGACTAGATCAAGTACTATAGTGGATTCAATCATAATGATTCTATAATAGTCAGGCAGAATGTTCGGCATATGTCTTTGTATTCCAACTAATATCATTATTATTTATTGCAACAAACATAATAAAGTATTATCATGTTTCATCTAGACCTTTTTGATCTGTTTGTGTGTTGAGAGCTACGCTCACCACATGGGGGTCCTTTAGCCTATATATTACAACTGACAGATAGGTAATGAGGGCCTTCTTGATAGATAATTGCTGTTCTCTTTTTCAAATTCTTGCTGCCTCAATAATCGCATTGTCTCAAATAGCGCAGTGTCCATCTGCTCCCTTAGTCTGATTTCTTTAATTTCGTTTCTTCTCCTTGCGGCAATGTCTAATTTCTGCTTAACCAAATCTTGCTTCCTCTCCATTGGCTGACATGTATTCACCATGCACATTTGCTGTTGATCTGTATTCATGTCTCTGTTTTCGTCATGCTGTAGCAGGTTCAGTTCTGTGAGGATGGACAGTTTCCAATCGTCTTGTTTGATGTGAATAGGTTGAATAATCATGCCAGCATCATTATCTTCATTTTGTTTGTTGGATGGGTCTCTTTTTTCTGCTAGTTTGTATCAGTGGAGTATACTTTTACATTGAAGAAAAGAGACAAAAGTACCTTTCTTTGCTGGTTTGTGTTGCTTTATGAAAAATATGGATGATAATTTCCTACAACATTTCGCAAATAATCTAGTCGCTTTCAGTTTTTCGTTTTGTTTATTATTTATTTATCGAAATTACCCTTTTCTGGACAAGGTTTTATCGTCGATCACTGCTGCATTTTCCGCGTAGTTTTTCTTGAACGATAGCATGCTGAGATATGTAAAAAGGAGCAAAAGAGAGCGTCGAGAAGAGAGAGAAGAGAGAAAGAAAGAGAAGGAAAAAGAACGGAAAAGACGGAATCAGCCCCGAATTGTTCTCTTCTTGCTCCTTTTTTTTTTGCTGAATTGTTCTCTTCAAGTTTTACATTTTCAATGTATGTTGTATTCTTGTTCGTCGTGAGCATTCCTCGCTGTTACACATGTTTATTAATTTTCGGATTACCTGAACCTTGTCTTCCGTAGTTGATTTCAGCTTCCGGTTTTTGTAGTTGTGAAATGCTTGATAAAGAAATCATGTAAACAATTGTATTTAAACAGAAGCTTGCAAGATGTCGTACCAATTGTATGTGATACGCTATAAATTAATAGATAGTTTACCGTTTTCAATGCGGTGAAAATATACATCTCGATTGCATCATTTGAGCCAATACATGTTGGATGAATTCATGTAAACAAGCTTGACCAAGATGAAGATGCAACCGGTACGGAAATGACCTGTTTTTCAGAATCTCGTACAAGGAGACCTAAATATAGTCCGTTGTTTCCAGATTGTAATAAACAAAATCAAGGAACCAAATAAACATGTAAACATGTCTATACACTTCCGATACTTTGTGTTACAATCATTAAAGAAGATGTCCGTCTCATCACATAATGATATTCGCTGTATGTAAAGGCGGGGGGTAAGGAGCTCTCTTGAAATGCTTTTTCTTTTTCTTTTATAGAGCTTATCAAGATGTTGAAACCAGGGGAAACGTAATATATGCTGGATGTATCTGCAGTATATTTTGTAAACATTGAGAAATCACCAATGAGGATTGAACAAACAACCATCCTGTAATTGAAGTAATTCCCACATACATATATATTTATTCAATCTGTCTAGTATTAGAATGCCCTTCTTTTGAGATTACAGTAGTATTCAATTCATCATATGACTTGTTATCATCCGAAAGAGTGACACCTATCACAGATGAAAGCGTCTTGGGTAATTGATGTTGTTGCATAAGATCATCTTTAGTTTCCGTTAATCTTTCAATGACCTTCTTCTCCCACGCACTTGCTTCTGATCTAGCCATTTTTCCATGAAAGATAAACGATAAGAGCATAACAATACCTGCTACAATGGCCTGAAATATAAGTGCATTTGTCATGGTAGTATCTTGCTTATTACGTGTTGAGTCCATAATAATGACAAAGATGAATCCAAATAATTGTGCGCCTTGCCAGAGTAAAGAATTAGTGGTTGCCTCTGCCACAGGAAATGATGCTATAATGATTATGTGTTACTACCCGTAACTTGTCATATCTACGTATCATTTTACTTTCTGAACCGAGCTCGATTACTACTGGCACCAAAAAGGATAAAAAGAACTGGTTCAATGTTGTAACAAACAACACTGCTGCATAAGAGTCTTTACGCACTAGATTTTTCTTTTCTTTTAGCTGACCATGTCTAAGTTGTGCATTCATCGTGATCTCTACCCATGAAAATAAAAGCAACGTCTGTTACAAACACCATAGGTGCGATCAATTTGAGAAATAGCTTGTGCTGCTTGGTCAGATCCAACACAGGTCCAGAGATGGCTATGTTAAACAGAAGGAAAAATTAGTCAACAAGTCATGATGATGAGGTGAAATGAGATATTACAGCATCCCAAAGTACCAGCAAAAAATGCTAAAGCGTTCAATTGACCTGCTTGTGTGTTTGTATAGCCATGTGGTGCTAATATTTGCGCGAAAAGCGTACAAAATGCTATACTTAATCCTACATTTAAGCTATGGATAAGGAACAATATCCAAAAGTTGAGATTTTTGGAAAGCATGCGTAACCCATCAAAGAAAGAAGGCCGGTCTGTTTCTTGAACTCTGGTAGGTGGTGTTGGAGGCTGGTTTGGCATGAATAACAGGGGCAGGAAGATAACTGCGGCGAAGCCGGCTACAAGATTCAACTATCAAGATGGCTCTTTCATCAGCTGGTTTACATTTTTGATATAATAGGCATTCCTTACCACCATGGGTATATATGTTGCATCTAACGTAATGCTAGGAATTACAAACATGACGAGGATGGCACCATAATTTGAAGCTATTCAAATAAGATGTTAAATGAAGCTCAATGTAGCATACAGTGCAGATAAGCCCTCTTACCTACAAACATGCCAGCTGTTGCACGCAAATTATCTGTGAACCAAGTGGACGTAAACTGTTACACCAAAGTTGTTAAATGTCTCGAACTTTTATTGTATAGCATATATTTACCATTGTCATTATGTTCAAAGCTAGAGGAGCTGCCGTTCCTCCAACAACCTGACCAACCATGGTTAATGTGAATGAAGGTGGATTTGTTTTTGCAGCAATACATCGAATTGCACAACCTAAAGCACATAAAAATCCCGAGGCCATGATCTATTCAACAGTGGTATAATAAGTATTTAAAGAAAGCTTAGAACATCAAGGTCTCCATATCACATTTTATATTCATAAATTACAGATCTTTTGACACCTAGTTTCTCGAAAATGATGCCAGTGAAAAAGCTCATAAACACATAGACGATGCATTGGACATTTGCAAGCCAATTGACAGCTGATAGTGACACACCAAAATATTCACCTGTAATTCCTGGAACTACGCTAAAGGTGAACTGAAATACACTGACAGCTGTTCGCAATAATATTAGTAGTAAAAGTGCAATCCATGCTTGAGGATATGTCTTTAATTCAAATTGTATCCCAGGGATTATGGCTGCTGCTGCCTTTGTAGATGCTGGTGGTGTTGCATGTGTGCTGATATCGTCCTGTTGTGTTCTAGTAAGGTTATTTTTGCGTAAAAACCGCAAGAATTTATCATTCGTGGAGGAGCAGTACTTTGATGCGGTAGCATCACCTTCTTTAGCTTCAGTGCTTGGCATGAGATATACAATGGTGGATGATAAGAAAAGGTCAAACGAGGTTGACGTTTGAAATGATTCATGTATTTATATCATACCAAGACGACTAACAGCAAGCAGATGTAATCGAAATTTTTTTTTTCTCGAAAAAAAAAACAAAAAGCAATCTACTATGTTTATTTACTTTTGTGTCAACTAATTTTGAAGAGTTCAACAACGGAACCGATCATTTATGGGATGGAGCATGTTTCATATATCGATGAATAGTAAGTATAAGCGCTAGGAAATTTAAATGTATCTCTTAAAATTAGTAACTGACAAGTAGGAAATTTCGCAGCCTTTATATATTATAGATGGCAGTACTATGCTAATGCAGCTTTTAGTAGCGACTATAATTAAATATGTCGTACTATTCCATATTTAACATCAATGGCATGACATGGTATGTAACTAATTAATTAAATATCAAGTAGTGAGACTGATCAATTATAGCTGTAGCGTGGAGTCAAATGATAATGAATTAATGTGTTAATGGAAATGGATGGCTTTTAGTATTACATCTTTCATAAGATGCATCACTAAGAGCTACGATACCCCGTGGTTCATAATACCTATGTTTTGCACAATAGCAAAAAGGGACTAATCAAAATAAATAGTGATATAATATATAGAAATTGGTATAAATTTGAATTGAAAAGTTATGCTTTACTTATGTTATCAGATCTTTTCTTTCATGCTTCTGTATGCAATCCACGCAAAAAAAAAAAAAAAAAAAAAAAAAAAAAATCGTAATTCAGCCATGAAATTGGGTCTTTGTTGGCAGCCAATGCATTCAATTTTGGCCAAATTTTCAAAATGCTGTATAATCACTTTCATGTCGAAAACAAAAAAAATAAGAATGTTCGCGATCCTTTTGGATAATTGAAAACATTGACGTATAACTGAGAGGCCGAAAAACACTGTATTTAGAACTAGGTAGCTCTATCTTACTTCATCTACCTACTACTACAATGAGCTGCTAATATCAAGATACATGTCTCCCCAACTTCGAACATAATGTTTTTGCTATTAAATGTTTCTTCAAGAAAGAGATTCTGAAGCTTAATTTCAATGTAAAATCTGCTTCTTTATTGTTTTATAACATTTTTTTTTGTGGATAATATTAAGTATTTTTATTAGAAAATGGCTTAAATGTATCAAATACGAGACAAGTGTATGTGAACAAAATGACTTGCAAGATATATAGTATTAGAAACTAATTGCAACGTAACGAAGGGAGATGTTTGTCCCAGCACAAACTACCAGGTTTCCCAAGCCCAATAAACTTCAAGATAGTGGCTCTGGCGACTACTGTTGTGCCAGAATCGCCACAACTGTCTATATAAGATTAAGGCACTCTTTGATACGTAATTATTCCAAATATAATGGAACATGCTACTAGGTTACATCTCAGTTGATGGGCAGATTCAGCTGCAAGTGAATAACATTTGTTACTGTCTTGTATGATCGATGACTCATAAATTTAGTATAAATAGCCCTCCTTTAATTTCATTAATAAACTTCAGTATATTGGCGTCTTGTTCAATTACTATACTATCTTTTGCTGCGCTGGTTACTGTATACGCTGGCTCAACAGGGCACTTTGATTGACTAGTAGGTGTTAGATTTAGATTTGTAATGGACGATGTGAAGCAGTAAGAAGGAAAAATGTGAAAAATGAAGCAACTTTGAAGGGATATTTCTCTATGATTTACTAAGTGAGTCAATGTTGCGTAGTGCTTGACTTTTGTTTTTCTTTTAATTCTCTATACAATGGTATGGTTATTGTTAGTATTTCTAAAAATATGTCGGGTAGTGCCCGCTTGAGGCAAATCAAAATACATGAGTTTGAGTTGTTTCATGAAGGGAACGTCTATTAGATGTTTTTGACTTTTAGATTATGTTGGGACTAATGTAGAGCTATCGAATGGTGTTTGTTTTGTTCAAATCTGATTAGTATTGGAAGAGATATCACAAAAAGTTATGTCCTTGCAAAATTGGTCATCTTTGACCAAATTGGCCTTGCCCTTACAGGCTAGAAAATTAGCTGATGATTTTTTAGTCGGACGTTTTTGCTCATTTCTCTACGTAGAGTCAAGCTAGAACTTCCAGTAAGAGCGCAAATGATAGGAAAGTTTTTGCTTTACAATAATAATGAATGTCACAAGTAGGTTTGCTTTGACAGAGATGGAGGTTTTGTTGAAAAACCATCAAAATTTGACAAAAAATGTTCTGTCGCTTTGAAACACCTAGTGTTGATCAAACCAGACAAAAGTAATACCATTTGATGCGCCTTTAAATTCTGCACAAGTTTGATATAAGCTTGATCAAGTGTTTACTATGAACAACTGCCAACTTTAGGCCATGATAAATTTCCAGAATGATGAAATAGCATTTTGATCAATAGAGCTTTTAATCTCAGTTTAATATCAGCTACTATATACAGAGAAACCTCGTGACGTCAAATGTACAATAGTTTGCGTTTGCACTCCCCCGTTTTTCCTTCCCCCGTTTTTTATACTATTTTTACAGCTACAGCAACAGTTCTACTACTATTATTCTACTCACTCCAATGTTATTGGAAACAATAGCAACAAGTTCATCAAGCCTGTCATCAGTGTTGCCGTATGCTAGTGAGTGTATTTGTTGCTGAATAGATTGTCTAGCACTAGTATTTATTAATTCATTTTCTTTCTTTTTCGGAATAGATAATCACTGCTTTAAAGCAAACAAGACGACGACGACAAAGACACGACAATTCGACTTACTGCTATAGCTACTTCCTTGGAATCTTTGATATCTTTCATAATAGTAATTCGGTACGTAACGTAGATTGCTACTTTTATTAAATTGCGCCTAACTGAACTCTCTTATGTTTTTTTTTTAGTAGACAATAGTTTTGTTTGTTCTCAACTTCAACAAAATATCTGGCGCTGCCTGCTGTTTCTGGTTCGATACTATCTGCAATTCATTGATAGTGGTGCTGCTGTTCTGGTTGGTACTATCTGCAAGTTATCTGTGGTATTGCTTCTCTCTTTTGGTCTAATACTATCTGCAAGTCATCATCAGTAGCAATTCTTCTCTCTGGTTTGGTACTGTCAGCAAGTAATCATTAGCAGTGCTGTTCTCTGGCCTGGTGGTATATTCAAGTCTTATATACTACTACTGCTACGTATCATTGGTTCAATCGATCGGGTAAGTTTTGATGGTGTCTGCTGCTTAATAATACCATACTGACTATCCAAATTTGATAGAATATAGGTATCAAGCACAAGGTGGTGGTGGTGCTACAGGACATTAAATGCAGAACCTGTTGTGAATTGTTTATCAAGTAAGTATAAATGATGACGTAGACTGCTGAATACATTGCTGACTATTATTATACTATTTTGATATGTTGTGTAGGCAACAAGTATAAGATCAAGACGACTACTGATGGATGAATAATGATGAATACTACTGGATGCAAACGGAACTGTCAACAGTCAATTAGGTAGGTATATTATATATTATTATGATATGATGGCGTTGACTGATGAATGCAATACTGACTATATTCTTTGAATTATGTATAGGCAGGCAAATGGGAATGAACATGGACACTACTGGATGCGGCAAGAGATCAATCGAGTTATTTTTTTCTGTGGATGACAACAGCCAGAGCAATAGTAGTAGACACATGTTATACATTTTTATTAGCTTCTTCTTCTCCCCTTTTTTTTTTCTTGGTTTCTTGCCCTCATTTTTTTTAATTTTCATCGGCATGCAATGTTATCACCCTCACTATTTTTCTTTTTTTTCTATGTTTCTGTGAAGCATACCTTTTTTTTTTACGTTGAGTGAATGTGCCTATCACTGAAGCTCAACAATAACAAGATTCCGAGGCTAGGATTAGATAGGCTGGTCCAAACTTAATTGTTGTTTCTACTTACTTAGCGACAGTTGAGGGTCTTAATAAACATAATTCCTCATGTTAGGGGTGTAGTAAGGCACGCTCTAGCACCTGAGGGGTGGTCTAATTGAGATACTACCTAATTGCATTTTTGGGTAGTACTTCAAATTCCGCCTAACATCATTCCAGAGGAGAACTATGGCAAAATTTTTCTAGGTTTTTTATATATGTAGAGGTAATAAACAAATATAGCTTTTCTACGTTTCTGGGCTGTTTAATGCGTTATTTTCATTGCTTGAAGTGATTTGAACACTACACTATGCGAGAGTACATGTAAAATTCTGTAAACAGCCTGTAAATTCGAAAGTTTAAAGTTTGACTAAAATCTTGTATACTTATTGTGTAAAGCAAGCTTGTTGACAGATATTTAAAAGCTTTTAAATATGTTCTTGTAGTAAATACTGTTGCGCCAGAAGGTTTCAACTGCCTATATAATACTAAGGCATTTTTTGATAGGTAATTCGTGACATAATGGAAGAATTCGCTACTACTAGGTTGTTACATTTCAGCTTATGAGCAGATTAATCTGCAACTGAATATTATTTGTTACTCTCTTGTGTGATGGCTCATAAATTTTGTATAAATAGCCATTTAGTATCATCAATAAAATTCAGTACATTATTTTTGAGCCTTGTTCAACTACTATATTATCTTTTGCTCTGCTAGCTACTGCGCACGCTGGCGCAACAAATACCAGATGATAAATTGTAAAGTGTTCTGCCAGAATTGCCACAACTGTCTGTGAAGATTTAGGTACTCTTGATGATGAGTAAATATTTCTGTGTTATGGAACACCATGGAATAAGCTATAACGATTATTAAAGGTGTATCTCAGCCACTAATAAGGTGCCAAGGTTCGTCAGATGTGATGAACGCGGCACAAGATAATAATTTACTCTTTTGACATTCAGAATTAGTATAAATAGGTTAAATTTTGTCTGCATCAGTAAATCTTTAGTTTTTGTGTCTGATCTTATTCAAATACAGTAAGTCGTTTCTTGTTTTTCTAATATTGAACACTTTTTATAAGCTACAAATTATAACCTATTTATTCTTTGTGCTTAACATAAAAACGACAATGATTCGAGAAAAAATATTGATGAAAAGTCTCGTTCCACTATTTCTTCTATACAAGAACTCTTGTTGTATCAGAATCCTTTAAAAAGAGCGAACGGCGTAATAGATGATATCAAATACTCGTCATTTCTTTATGTATTATAAACAATTTCATATTCATAGGTATTCGGCACATCTTCATCAGACGCTACACCAATTGACGCTGCATTTACTGGTACAAAATTTACTGATGATACATCGTCCGAAGCTTCATCTCCTGATGTATGTGCTAACGTCAAACTTAACTACTGCGACCGGTTTAACGGAAACAGTATCACAAAGCATAAAATTGGCCTCAGATTGGTGGGTTGTAACCCCAATAATTTCGTCAGTGAGTCTTGGTTTACTAAAATTTCTAAACAGCCTAGCAGAACAAGACGTTATTGAGTTCTCATCCGATTCAGTGCAGGAAATATCAAAGACATGTACAACAGAGGAGAAACATAAAAGGATTTTAACCGTTGTAAATCCCAAAGAGGCGGAAATCAGCAACGATGCTAAATGACTCATAAAAACAATCAAAGATTTTCAGTTACTCTCATGCAAAAACATTCGAAACACATTATACGCAAATGGATACAAACTGAACTACCATCTCATTAACGATTAGGATACTGGATTAGTGGAAAATCTGGTGAAGCATTTGTAAGTTTTGAAATTCTTCAATGAGCCTTTCATGTTATCTTACTTTTATTGATTAACAAGTAGAGATTCAGTCAGCCAATTTGGGTCGAGTATAAATAAATGTTTTTCAATGTATATGGGTTTCATGTATTCAACCGATGTGATCATGACATACTGTCGTGTGATAAATTGGGTCATCAAAAAACCTATACTGCGGTGTATCCCAGCGAATACCTGCCCTATTAAACTGAAACTAAAATATACTGTACTAGGGCTTCTAAGAGCATATTAACTATAAAAAAAGTTGGAAGTGAACTAGTCAAAAATAGATTATTTAGGCTAATAGCTGATTTTTTTTGTTAAAAATTAAGTTTATAGCTTAAAACTACAATAGAGTGTATCTACCTCCAGCCTTGATTACCGTCCGGATTTTTTTGGGTACCTGTTGTAGTATAATTCCATTGTATTTTGGTTGAACTTAATCCACTCAAAGTCAAATCTTTCTCACAGTTGATCTACATTGGGTGGTCTGTTGAGATATTTTTCCAAGCACGACTTGTTCATCTCATTCCAAAGCCGCTTGATAGGATTCAGAACGGGGATACCTTATTATAGCCAATGTTTCGTGTAAATCACGTCATTTTTATCTATCCAGCGGACTTCGAAGCGGTACGGTTATCAGCAATAGAAAAAATTGAATTCTGGATGATAGTGCTTTCATGAGCTTGACCAACGGGTTTATACTGTAGTAGTATTGCTCAAAGGTGTTTGACTCCTGGGACCAATTTTTATGTTGTTTTACTCCCCAAATAGAGGTTGCTCGCTGTACCGCCTTGGTAGTACTAGCTGCTCTTATGGAATGTGCAGCATATTCCCGGGAGATCCCTGCCTTGAGCATCTGCGTTTTGATCCAAGCAGCGGTTGTCTTTGGCTGTATACTGGTTGGTGGTAATTCTTCAGTTTTGTTCGAGTTTGTTAACAGCGGAGAATGATCGACAGCTAGGGTTTCCCTAAACGTGGAAGTATTTTGAAGAATATTTTCGAGTCAGCGAACGACACACAGTTCAACATGTTGTTTATCCTCCAGTAAGCCTAACTGGATTGTCTTCTGCTGTGCTTCCTTCGGTTGTCGGATGTGCAAAGTTGCCCCCCCACGAGAGACTGATCACTGGACGAGTAGCGCAACAAAGTATCTCGTCATTGAAGTCGGTCAATATCGCTCCTAGGACGCCACATGGTGTGCAGACAGAGTAGTAGAATTAATTTCTGTTGTAAATTATATAAAGATAGATTTGCTAAAGGTGAGATACGTTGCTGGATATAAGGAGTCAAAATGTCCGTGTCCCAATTCTTTAAGTCTACTAATTTTGAAATACTTCTAGTGCATTGTCGTTTAGCCCTTAAAAACGCAATGATATCCGGATTCTTCGCAATTAGCATGGATTCTGGATATAGCACCTTAAGAACTGAAGCAATAGATGACCTGTATCCATTTAAAGTGGAAGGTGAAAAATGAGAGAGAGCATGTAAGAAGGATAGGACCTGTTTCGTATCATATGCCTCAGGTTCGTGACGATGTTCTTTGCACCAGTCAGCATACTTCTGCCTGATGTGAACTACTGGCAGTCTTTCACACCATCTAATTAGAATTAGTCAGATAACTCTTGGATGAGAACCAAGAGTCAGAGGAAAGAGTATTGATAAACTATTAAACAAAAACATTATTTAAAGACGGTTTGTTGAGCCAGCGTATACAGTAACCAGCACAGCAAAAGATAGTATAGTAATTGAACAAGACGCCAATATACTGAAGTTTATTAATGAAATTAAAGGAGGGCTATTTATACTAAATTTATGAGTCATCATACAAGACAGTAACAAATGTTATTCACTTGCAGCTGAATCTGCCCATCAACTGAGATGTAACCTAGTAGCATGTTCCATTATATTTGGAATAATTACGTATCAAAGAGTGCCTTAATCTTATATAGACAGTTGTGGCAATTCTGGCACAACACGGTTGTAATACCGGGCAGTATATACACTTAATGTGTCGTCTATATTTCACATAAAGATGTCAAATCTGTCAAGATCATTCTTTTTTCTTAAAAAATATCTGTCAAGATCAAATTACCAATTTGTAATTTGATTCACATAGTAAATATCACCAGTATAAATATCAGAAATTACTGACAATAGAGATAGATCTTTGCTTTACTTTTATACTATTGTTCTATTCAAGCATACATTCACTGGTTATTATCACTTTCGCCTCAGTCCATCCTAGCTATGCAGCACATCTTGGTGTGTCTTTAATTGGCTGTAACCGTTTTGTAGAGTCCTGGTTGATCAACCTATCAAAATCAGCCTACTACACAAGTTTATCTTTAGCCCTCCGTCATTTATATATTATTCGCAGTAGTCATGATCCAGGGGAGCTCATAATAAGATCAAATATAATATGAGCAGCGTCGCCCTGTAATAAATTGGGCTCTTTGCTTTCGTTTTTGAATATAGTTGAAACCTGATTAATCCTCGTGTTATTATCAATTGCTTTATTGTCAAATCTCGAATTCATCAACTATAACTCTTTCAATAAACCTAGAAGAGTTACAACTGTATTCTTGTTTCTGCTTGCAGTGAAATCAGGGTTTGTGTGGAATTTATAGCTAGTATAGAAATAAATTCACGGAAAAAAAGAATAAAAAAACAGAATGTCAACTTGATAGAGGTATCTCTTTATTATCAAACTGACAGGTGTAAAATAGACTGAAGAATCTCTACTGGCCAGGTAGATGATCCTTCTTATATATTCTAACAATGGATAAAAGTTCTACTATGAAGGATTGACATATAAGTCAATTCAGATTAATTAACCTAGCAATTCATGCTAAGAGAAATCTCAGTGAACTAAACATACTTTAGCTCATCTGGATGAATGAATAGACTCTTATCCGAAGTACCCTGATCTGTCCTTTGTATGAGGATCACTAATATCGATCTAGTAGCATGTATCCTATAGGTACAGTCTCTTAGTCTACATTAGTAGTATGTGTCTGAGTGTATATCATTGTTCTGTATATATCTTAGCACATATCTAGATATATGGCATGTCTATAGCATGTCACTATGTGCATGTCTATATAGCATAACATATATTGTACAAGTCTGTAGTACATAATGTATCTGTAGCTAGTATCAAGGATATAAGCATATGTCATATAGTGTGGATCTTCAAGTAGTGCACATCTGATGCATACATCTTATATTGCATCGATCTTGGCATTTAACCAAATATGGGAAATATCCGTAGTCAATGTCGGGATACAAGCATCAGTCTATAGCGCCATCCATGCTAATGGTGCCATCTATAGCTTATGTTTGTATATGGTATAAATCTGTAGCGTACATCTAATTCATTAGTATACATCATAGTTTATATCAGAATATGGTAACTGGATGAACTGTGTACGGAATTCAGATCATAGTGGATGTATTCCACAAAGAGTGTTTCTTCACTTTATTATTTTTGGAGGTTGTTTGTATATACATTTAAAAGGTTTATTATTTGGTTCAAGTAGCATGAATGCTCATGAGCGGTATTTGATGGATATTTGTATTTCAGTAACATTGCTTTGAGAGCGCTATTCCATTACACTGCTTTTTATTGATTTTTACTGCACTGATACACCCAATTTATCACACGACAGTATGTCATGATCACATCGGTTGAATACATGAAACCCATATACATTGAAAAACATTTATTTATACTCGACCCAAATTGGCTGACTGAATCTCTACTTGTTAATCAATAAAAGTAAGATAACATGAAAGGCTCATTGAAGAATTTAAAAACTTACAAATGCTTCACCAGATTTTCCACTAATCCAGTATCCTAATCGTTAATGAGATGGTAGTTCAGTTTGTATCCATTTGCGTATAATGTGTTTCGAATGTTTTTGCATGAGAGTAACTGAAAATCTTTGATTGTTTTTATGAGTCATTTAGCATCGTTGCTGATTTCCGCCTCTTTGGGATTTACAACGGTTAAAATCCTTTTATGTTCCTCCTCTGTTGTACATGTCTTTAATATTTCCTGCACTGAATCGGATGATAACTCAACAACGTCTTGTTCTGCTAGGCTGTTCAGAAAATTTAGTAAACCAAGACTCACTGACGAAATTGGGGTTACAACCCACCAATCTGAGGCCAGTTCTATGCTTTGTGATATTGTTTCCGTTAAACTGGTTGCAGTAGTTAAGTTTGACGTTGTCACATCAGGAGATGAAGCTTCTGACGGTGTATTATCAGTGAATGTTGTACCAGTAAATGTAGCTGTCAAGGACTTGACTTGGACTTAAATTATAATGCTTGAACTTGGACTTGAACGTGAACGTGAGATGTTTATCATAAGAGAAGATGATTACTTGAAAGAAGATACAAGATAATCCACAAAGAGATAAGTGGAAACATGATAAAACTAGATACTATTTATACTTGAAAGTGGATGCGGGTAAAACCGCCTTGACATGACATGACATGGGTAAACGTAATGATTCGTAAGCATGATTCGTAATCATGATTATCAATCATTACACGTGGACTTGACATAACGGGATACTTGGCAGTTGATAGGTTCTTGGCGTGCATAAGGTTTGACACCGACTTGACTCATGATGATACTTGACGTTCATAGGTACTTGACTTTGCATGATAAGGTTACTTGACTTGATAGGTACTTGACTTGCATGATAAGTGATGTATCATTTCTAAACCGGATGTCGAATTAAGCTAAAACAACTTAGTTCAAGCACAGATCACATCAGATCATAAAAAAACATCAATGTGAAACTGGATTCAGTTACTGATCTATTAGTCGTATGTTCATCACAACAATAGATATAATCTATTGTTCTATCACCCAGATCTTCCCATCCAACACCTTATCCTCACATCAAATCCCTCAGTTCGAATAGTATAGAAACCCTCTCATATTTCAATGTAATAAACGATATTCTTTACCTGATTAATTTTATACTTTTTTACAAATAATTTATTTCTGATAAATCAATAAGGTTACTTGACTTTGCATGATATTCCCATGACATAATTTACTAGACTTGATTATTTAATCCATGGTTTAAACTCCTGAAGGCTAAAGCCCGGTTGTCGTTGCCTGAAATACTTGGATCACATGATTGCGCATAATGCTGCCTTGATCTGGACTTGGTTCATGACAGTAGCGTCAATTGGTGTAGCGTCTGATGAACTGTAAGTAGATGATGAAGATGTGCCGAATACCTATGAATATGAAATTGTTTATAATACATAAAGAAATGACGAGTATTTGATATCATCTATTACGCCGTTCGCTCTTTTTAAAGGATTCTGATACAACAAGAGTTCTTGTATAGAAGAAATAGTGGAACGAGACTTTTCATCAATATTTTTTCTCGAATCATTGTCGTTTTTATGTTAAGCACAAAGAATAAATAGGTTATAATTTGTAGCTTATAAAAAGTATTCAATATTAGAAAAACAAGAAACGACTTACTGTATTTGAATAAGATCAGACACAAAAACTAAAGATTTACTGATGCAGACAAAATTTAACCTATTTATACTAATTCTGAATGTCAAAAGAGTAAATTATTATCTTGTGCCGCGTTCATCACATCTGACGAACCTTGGCACCTTATTAGTGGCTGAGATACACCTTTAATAATCGTTATAGCTTATTCCATGGTGTTCCATAACACAGAAATATTTACTCATCATCAAGAGTACCTAAATCTTCACAGACAGTTGTGGCAATTCTGGCAGAACACTTTACAATTTATCATCTGGTATTTGTTGCGCCAGCGTGCGCAGTAGCTAGCAGAGCAAAAGATAATATAGTAGTTGAACAAGGCTCAAAAATAATGTACTGAATTTTATTGATGATACTAAATGGCTATTTATACAAAATTTATGAGCCATCACACAAGAGAGTAACAAATAATATTCAGTTGCAGATTAATCTGCTCATAAGCTGAAATGTAACAACCTAGTAGTAGCGAATTCTTCCATTATGTCACGAATTACCTATCAAAAAATGCCTTAGTATTATATAGGCAGTTGAAACCTTCTGGCGCAACAGTATTTACTACAAGAACATATTTAAAAGCTTTTAAATATCTGTCAACAAGCTTGCTTTACACAATAAGTATACAAGATTTTAGTCAAACTTTAAACTTTCGAATTTACAGGCTGTTTACAGAATTTTACATGTACTCTCGCATAGTGTAGTGTTCAAATCACTTCAAGCAATGAAAATAACGCATTAAACAGCCCAGAAACGTAGAAAAGCTATATTTGTTTATTACCTCTACATATATAAAAAACCTAGAAAAATTTTGCCATAGTTCTCCTCTGGAATGATGTTAGGCGGAATTTGAAGTACTACCCAAAAATGCAATTAGGTAGTATCTCAATTAGACCACCCCTCAGGTGCTAGAGCGTGCCTTACTACACCCCTAACATGAGGAATTATGTTTATTAAGACCCTCAACTGTCGCTAAGTAAGTAGAAACAACAATTAAGTTTGGACCAGCCTATCTAATCCTAGCCTCGGAATCTTGTTATTGTTGAGCTTCAGTGATAGGCACATTCACTCAACGTAAAAAAAAAAGGTATGCTTCACAGAAACATAGAAAGAAAGAAAAATAGTGAGGGTAATAACAACATGACATGCAGGTGAAAGTTTAAAAAAAAAATAAGGGCGAAAAGCCAAGAAGAAAGAGATCAAGAAAAATAATGGGGGAAAAAGAAGCTAACAAAAAAAATGCATAGTAGGTTGTGTCTACTACTATTGCTATGATGGTTGTTGTCCTCCACAAAAAAAAATAACTTGACTGATCTCTTGTAGGATCCAGTAGTGTCCATGTTCATTCCCATTCGCCTGCTGCTATACGTACATAGCCAACAAAATGATATAATTAGTATTGTAGTCTTCAATCAATGCCATATGATATACCTACCTCAACAACAGTCAGCAGTTGCGGTTGCACCCTGTATCAGTATCCATTAATCATCCATTAGTCGTCGTAACCTTGTACTTGTTGCCTACACATTGCATCAAAGAAGTACAATAATAGTCAGCATTGTATCCAGGAATCTACGTCATTTATACTACTTACTTGATGAGCAACTCACAACAGGTTGTTCTGTATCTAATATTCTGGAGCACCACCTTGTTGTGCTTGATGCCTATCTTCTATCATATTCGTGTAATCAGTAAGATAGTATTATTGATGAACAGCAGACATCATTGAAACTCACCTGATCCACGGAATTTGAGAAACAACGTAGCAATACAAATGACTTGCAAAAGGCAGTACCAAACCAGAGAGTAACGCCACTTGAGATGACTTGCAGACAGCACTAAACCAGACACAAACAGTGCTATAAATGACTTGCAGATAGCATCAACAAACCAGGGAGAAACAGCGCTACTAATGACTTGTTGCAGACAGCACTAATAAACCACCAGGCAAAAACAGTGTTGCAAATGACATGCTGCAGAGAGGAGTGTCAAAGCAGCGAGAAATAGCACCAGAGGACTTGGTGGAGTTTAGAATATACACAACCACTTCCTAAAAATAAGAGAGAATTCAGTTAGTTACGATTCAATGAAAAGTAATAATTAACCAATGGTACATACCGTATTCAGAAACGGCAATTGATACGACTTCAAAGAAGCAGTGGTGGTGGTGGTAGCAATACCGTAAGTCGAAGCAGTCTTCACCAGTTGTTGCGATGTTCTCTTTTGTTTTGAAGCAGTCGTCAGTAGATATTCTAGTCAACAAAGAAAAGAAATAATTAATTAATGATAGTCTTGGACAATCGATACTACAGTAAATACACTTACCTGCATATGCTAGCAACTAACAACAACTGCAGGCTTGATGACCTTTCTGCTATTATTGCCTTCAATAACAACAAGAATAATAGGTTTAGCAGTAAAAGTAGTATTAAAAACGAGGGTATGGAAAAAGAAATAACGGGGGAATGCGAAGGAAAAAAAAAGGTTGCAAACTTGACGTCACGAGCGTACTATCGATATAAGGTAGCTGATATTATTAAACTGAGGTTGAAATCTGTATTGCTTCGAATTAGGCCTCATCATCCATCATAAAATTTGTCATGACCTAAACGCGGCAATAGTTGATAAGAAACACTTGTTCAAGTTTATACCAAACTTGTGTAGAATTTGAAGGCGCATCGAATGACATTAATTTTGTCTGATTTGATCAACACTAGACGTCTCAAACAGACAAAACGTTTTTCGTCCAATTTTGGTGGTTTTTCAATAATATCTCAATCTGTATCAACATAACATTGCTTGCAATACTAGTCATTATTGTACCGCAAGACGTTTTCTATTGTTTTAGGCCTTACTCGAGACTCTAGCTTGGCTCTACATCGAGAAATGAACAAAGTTTATCTGACCAAAAAACTCAGATAGGATTTGAGGCCTTGCCTTCATAGGTCAAAAACGGACGAAATCAAGAATTTTCCCTGAGCAGGGTTTTTTGGCAACATCTTCATAACGGCTCGTCAGATTTGGACAAAACAAAGTCCATTAGATAGGTCGGCATTAGCCCCAACATAATCTAGTAGTCAAGAACACCTAATGGGCGCTCTTTTAATCAAATAAGTTAAAACTGTATATTTCTGTTGAGTGCAGCGGAATACTTCAGTTAGAATGACTCAGCTATAATCAAATTGCAGTAGCCGCTCGATTTAAGGCTTTTCTATATAAGGCTATTCACGATATAAGGCAAGACTTTTTTTAAGCAGGGAATTGGCCTTATTAGCCTTATTTTGCAGTAGATTGATTTACGTCACTAAAAAAAATTTGGGCAGTATTAAGACTTCTGAAAATGGAGGAAAACTTATTGAAATAGATGTAAATTTTTAAAGAGGTAACTTGAGGGACTTCTTTTAGTAACTCTTTGTGATTTAAGTGTTCAAAAATAAAAATCGACTGTTTGTTATTATTAGTACGTTGTTAAGTCTAGCTCTAAAATTAATTATTACCAAGTTCAGTAATATGTAAATGTTGGCTATAAGGATAATTGAGAGGTTTGTGAATAAGAGGGAAGAACTATAGTAATGATACTTTGGTTGATTTTATAAAATAATGGTAGCACGAATTATATTTATAATATTGGTTCCTCAAAACAAAGGTTGAAAATAAGTGCGGACATCTGTTTGCTTCTTCTCTGCTACTTCTTGAGACTTGATTTCATCGAGTTTTCTACGAGCTATTTTAACATAGTTCTATCTTGATCGTCTGTTGCCAATGTATGATACAAGATAGTTTCATATGCTTGTCTCAACTTCTGTCTGACCTCCTTCACGTCAACTTCTTTTACTACATTCTCTGCCTTAAGGTCTTCGCGCTCCTCTTCGTTGTCACAATCATCATCATGATCGAATTCAACCGAATCAGATTGAGAAACAATTAGATTTGATTCATCAGCATACAAATCCAACTCTTCTACTCTTGTCACCAATGATGTGCCATCACTGCCTTGGTTCCCAGGAAGGTCAGGGATGATTTCATTCAGTCGATTGATCAAATCATCATCCAGGGGCAACTCAAAAGTTGGGATTGCAGAATCGTTTTGGATAGTCTTCTCCCTATCGTTGAACTTAAAGTCCAAGATTTTGGTATGATCCCAGCAGTTTTGAACCGTTTGCGGATTGACACTAATCCAAGAATCAGCCAAGAAGTACAGAATGTCAATCTCATCCATTCTATACCCTTCAGCGTGATCAAGGCTTACACCTGAGATGTGTTTGTTCGCTGCTCTAAAGTATTGGTGCCAACGGAACTTTGCCTTGAAATTAGCGATGTTTCCTAAGATAGTAAAAAGTTAGGACATGAATACCATGTGGATGATGATTAAGTGCACTATATTACCAGCGTCCAATGGTTGGAATCTACTTGTAGTGTTTGCTGGAAGGAAAACCAACTTGATGTTGCTAAATTCTTCCTTTAGTTTATGCACAGAGGCATTGTCAACCAAGGTGGCAACATTTCTTTTAGCATAAGCAAAGGAGGAATTCAGGCGCTTGATATGTTTTCGAAAACATCAGTTGTTATCCACGCAGTGGGAGTCGAGTGATATTTGACATAGTGAGTTTGCCCAACACATGTAGTTTTTCTGTATAAGACAGGCTTTTTGTTGTTCCTTTTGGAGTCTTCTTTCTTCCAATTATGATAAGATCGCCTTTATAGGATCTATCATAGTTGGTAAGAAGTTCAATTGTGAACCTATTCTTACTCTTTTTGGTTCCACTCATTGGCTTTTGGCAAATTGTACGAGTTGGTTGTTGCTCGTAATAGATTCCAGTCTCGTCAAAGTTCAGGATATCCTTGGGATCGTAAGGCTCCAAAAGTTTCTCAATCTTTTTGAGTTGCTCAACGATATTGTTGGATGTAAGATCGACAGAGCTTTCTTCCCCAAATAAGTGTCTTGATTTTACACCAATTCTTTTGAACACTTTGGTTAACCATCCTTCTGAGAATGTGATTCTACGACTTGCAGGTAATTGATACGTGTTGTACTTTCTGTTTGCGATTACTTTAGCAAAAGCAACAATAGTTGCACGATCGACAGGGATGGATTTTTCGTTCATGGCTTGGATGTGCTGCAGAATATCATCATCTAGTGAAGGGATTGCGGTCTCCTTACTGCTTTTTCCCTTGACATTTCCGTTTGCATACAACTTGAAAATCTTATCCTTTGTATTCAAAACGTTCGAGATGGTTTTTTGGCTGACTGGTTTACGAAGTTTGAACTCTTCTTGTGCTCATTTGCCGAGTGCTTCTTGCGTAAGTTTAGGAAACTGGGCATAATGCATACAGATTTCGTACTTTTTATCAATAGTGAGGCGCTCTCCTGTTTGCTGGATATTGCTCAGTGTGTGATCGTATGCCAGAATATGTTTTTCTAAGAATAAATAAATAACTATAACATACTGGGTACGTGTCAAATTAATTTATTAGCTATTGCAATACTCTTATCAAGTGGCTGTTTTTATAGTAATAGTCACTGCTCGATACAGTATAAAACACCTGGGTGTAGTACGGTATTTTTAATACGCCGATAGTTTTTGACTGATTTGATTTAGTCACCACATTGCTTTCTTTACACTTTATCTATATCCTTCATTATTATGAGGAAGGACAGACTTAACCTGCTACGACGCTGTGTACGATTTCAATGCTCAATTTTCATATGATACTGTCACGGTAATCCTTTCTGCTGGATGTAACACCTCCACCAATGGATTTCAAATCAAGAAGTTGAACATTGGCTGGACTTCATCCAAAAGCTACAGCAAGAAGTACAATGCTGGAAGAGCTTGCCGACGGTGAAGGCATTCACGATAAAAAAAATCATAAAGAAGTGTGCTGGTACTTTGTGATGCATCAGTGAAAACTGTGAACAAGGCTACAACATTGACATTTGTCCTCTCATTGTAATGAGAAACAGCTTCAAACGCATCAAAAAGCATAATTGCGTGTGCCTTTACATGGAATTGAGCACCTTAACTCCAGACATGCCAAAAAATGAGTCTTCTGATGAAATACGTCTTTGGTGAGATTGCCACTGTAAGTAGATTTGTAGATGTACTTGACATGCTTATGCTAACAAAGGTATTTTTGGATAGTATTCTAATCTTGGTGAGGACGGAATGAGGATACAGATAAGTGAGGCCTATATTGCTCTCTTAAGATCAAAAAACTACGATCCTAAGGTGCTTCAAGTTGTTGATGTCCTGGATCACGTCATGCTCGATTTGAAAAGAAGCCATATGTGTCATAGTAGTGAGCTTGCTTCTTACAGGAAATGTGCTGTAATGCTGGATATCATTTTGAATGACACTTCCCTGAAGATGTTCGAGTAAGCTGATTATAAAAATGTGCATTTTACCAACTTGGATGCTAATCAATGATTGTTGTTCAGTGGAGAAAACTGCTCTGATGCGACAAAGCTCATCCGCAAGTCAAAACAAGCATTTTCTGATGACAATGATGACCTGAAGAGAATAACGGATAGAAAAATCGACCTCATTATTGCAGAAGGGTTAGAACTTGGTACCAATGAATGGAAAACTAACGGTACCAACGACAAGCTTATTGAAACACTTCTTCCTAACTTTTTACTTATGTACACTCCTTTTTTATGTATTATCTCTCTTTCGTTTTCATTATTGTAATTAAGTTCTTATGAATACATGTTTATAACTGGATTTAAGTGTGATTGTTTCAATTAGCTGTGCTCAGTACACTCTTCAGAGCCACTGTTAATAGGCTTGGTAGGGATTAATAACAAAAGGGTTGATACATCAGGCCATAATTTAAATCATCCGCATTGTCGCATTGCAAAGTGTATTTTTGATTGAAGTATAGATAGATGTTATTTACAATTTTATTAGACTTGACATGACAAATCGAGAGAATATAGATATATGAACTAAGCGATGAATAAATGATATATATTAAACAAATTTGGGAGCATTGGCTAAAAGAGCAAAAAGAAGACCAGCAACGAGACCTGCGGCTGGAAGAGTAAGGAACCAGGAGAACCAGCACCAAGCAAGCATTTTCCAATTGACAGCCTTCCAACCATTGGTGTTACAGAGACCAATAGCTGCAGATGCACCAGTGATACAATGTGTGGTAGAGACAGGTAAACCAATTTGAGAACATGTAAGAACAGTAAGAGCAGCTGACAATTCAGCACAGAAGCCACGAGAGGGAGTAAAATAGGTAATGTTATTACCCATAGCACGCATTACACGATAACCCATGATAGCGAGACCGAAATCAATAGCAACACCGCCGTAAACAAGGATCCAAATAGGAATAGGCACCTTACCAGCAACATCTACTTGACCAGTGGACCAAACCTCGTAAATGGATGAAATAGGGCCAACAGCGTTAGATACATCGTTAGAACCGTGAGCAAAGGAAGCCATACATGCAGTTATGACTTGCAAGAAAGAAAAGAGGTATTCAGCGTCATCTTCAAAGAGTTCGGCATTGGCGTGTACATGAGCGAGCTTGTCGTTATCCAGGTTACGGACATCTTGACGAAGACCATTCATAGCAAATGTAACAGCCTTGGCCTTGTACTGAGTAGCCTTTGCAGTGAACCAGTTGCCCTTGTTTTCAGGAGTATTGACTGCAGAGACGATGTTTTCGTTTTGGGTGACTTCTGCATCAGAATTGAGTTGCTTCAGCTTCTCGTTAACTTCGCCAGGAGTAAGCGCCTCATTGTCAACAGCAGCCTCGTCATCAAGATGAGCACCAGATCTAATTGAGGCAGGACGAGAGTTGACACGGTTTTCAGCTTCAGAGAGCTCTTCGATAGTAGGCTGCTTCTTGACAAGGAAGATATAGAACATATGATACAGCTTGAGAGATTCTCTTCCTTTTATCTTGCGGACAACCCAAGGACAGAAGCAGAATTGACCAAAAGCAGCACAAGCAGCAGCGACGCCAATAGCAATACCAACAATAGTGCCAATGCTCATGGTTTTGGATCCACCACCAGGAGCCTTGTAAATGATGTAGAATGCTTCAATACCAGCAGTAAAGAAGAAGTAGACAGGAACCAAGCGAATGCCCCACTTGAAGCTCTCAACTCGTCTCAAGATGGCGTATTTAGTGATCATGTAAATGATAGCAGCAACGACACCAGCGGCAATAGGCGAGAGAAACCATGAAGTGATAATTTGGGCAACGCCAGTGAATTCACCACTGAAACCCCAATCAATAGAATTACCACCGAATGCAGCGATACCGACACCAATAATAGCACCAACGATAGAGTGAGTTGTACTAACAGGCCATCCAAAGCGAGAGGCAGTCAAGACCCAAGTAGCTGAACCACACAGAGCACAAAACATGGCCAACATGAGCATTTCTGGTTGTTGAACATAATGTTCGATTGATAAAATACCGCCTTTAATAGTTTCAGCAGTTTCAGCACCGAGCAATACAGCACCCAAGAACTCTGTGAAGCAAGCAACAATACAAGCCTGCACCAATGTCAATGAACCTGAAGAGACTGAAGTAGCAAAAGAATTGGCTACATCGTTAGCGCCAATACCAAAAGCATCGGCAAAGGCAACCACCATGCCCACAGCAAATATCCAGGTATATTCGTGGATTTCCATTAAAGTATTTCAAGTAAAGAGATGTATGATGGAGAGCAGTTTATGAAACGAGATTTCTGTCATATTTATATGGTTTTTCTAGTTCTTGATCCAAGATGGAATATTGGATTTTAGCAACCGAACAAGTAAGCCAATCAGCCCAATTTTCATGTCCACGATATCTTTTGTATGCCTATTGGAAATTATGGAAGCTACCTCAGTTTCTTCTCACTATAGTATCAATGTGTGTAATACAATCCATGTTAACACAAACTATGGCAGGAAGCACTAAATACAAACACACATGTGTCATTTGCAATCAACACTTGAATTATACGCACTCTTGTCAAGAGCCAACCTTTTTTTTTTTTTTTTTTTTTTTTCGGCCGAATGTTACTGGCAAGACATTAGCCAAATGGTACTCAGAATTAGGAACGAGGCGTAAAGTCAAAGTGGGGAAATGCATATGATACATGCCATGTACAAATGGAGATATGTAAAAATCCGGGTATGTCCTCAACTGGAACTCAGGCGACATCAGTCTCTGACACACGTGGGGTAAGTCCAGCTAGTCAAGATCCTCTGATTCAAGATTTTCGATTTTATAAAATATATCCAAAAGAATTCTTGGAAGGCGTGTTGATTTGATTGGTCGACAAACCTTTGAGTCTTTTAGGCCATACAGGTGATGTGCTCTTCCTGATCTATTGTTTGTACTTGGTTGCAAAAGAATCACCAGAAGGCCAAGAACTTTTTCTGGTACGATCTGTTACTTGTCTACATATGGTCATTATATATATTTTTTAGTTTATTAGTATACTTGATATGTACAATCTATCCTGATTATTATAAAATATATATATATCCATGTTGTAAAGATTGTGACAAACTTGGAAA
Source organism: Mucor circinelloides (assembly GCA_037974945.1). Taxonomy (NCBI): domain Eukaryota; kingdom Fungi; phylum Mucoromycota; class Mucoromycetes; order Mucorales; family Mucoraceae; genus Mucor; species Mucor circinelloides. The sequence continues at coordinate 268,207 of JBBNAA010000025.1, read as the reverse complement.
CTGCTAAATTAGCATTTCGAGAAATTTCCTTTATATTTATAGATGTCATGCTATTTGTCAGGTTGCATGACGATCAGTTTCGTCACGCCCAATCAAGATTTTATGCCAAAGCTGCCAGTCGACGATATCATATTCTGATCTGCCCCTATACACTCACATTTTACATTCAACACTGTAAACAGTATATTTTTTTTTTTGGATGTCAAGCATTTTTTTTTTTAATAATAACCAGCAATCAAAAGTGTAACATTTTATTCAAGAAAAAAAAAAAAAGTAAATCTCAGGTGATGGATAATGAGCAAGGAGCCAAATACCAAACAGCGTATATACCCTTCAGAAACAGATTACCTACAACTACCTCGCCCAAACAAACTGCAATAGAAAAGACCATCAATCGTACTCCTCCTCCTCCCCTCACACCAGGTGTATAGTAGTTGGCTCCTTGCATAATTTCATTATCGCATCATGGCGACGCAGGCATTATCCTGGTCCGCTCGATAAGGGTATAAATTCTCAGCCATGTAACCTCCTCTGTAAAAGAGTCGGAAAGGCACCCCTTGATGCAATGATAAAATTCTTCAGGCAACTAGATCGTACCACAGACAGGTAATCCTCTTCCTCGGCAGTTGGCAGCGAGAGAAGAAAAAGAGAGAGCCTGGGTTGCCGGATCCTATTTATTAAGAAACTACGGAATATGGAAGATATAATCTAGAGGTTAATAAATTAAAATAGTAGTAATAATGATGTGAAGTATGAAATGGATTAGTATTGTCAGGTTCTTTTGTTTTGTGTATGTTACTTGGCGCCAAAAACGTATTCCATTTCTTCCAATGTCTTCCCCTTGGTCTCAGGAATAAAGCAACAGCCGATAAAACAGACGCAACAACACGCACCAAAGAAGAAATAGACGCCAGATACAGTGTGTGCAATGAAAAGAGGAACACAGTAAGTAATCAAGATGGTGAAAGCCCAATTCAAGCCATAAGTGGCTGCCAGACCAGCGGCACGGGTTCTCATGTTGAAGATTTCAGCAGGGTAGACGTAGGAAGCAATACCCCAGCTGAATTGGAAGGTGCCCACAAAGATATAGAGGAATGCAATGATCGTATTACGGGCATATGGATTGGTGATAGTTACAGTGTAGTTTTCGACGTCTACCTCAGTGTAAACTTGGAACATGGCGCCAACGACAAACATACTGATACCCATAATACTAGCACCGATCAAGAAGACGGCTCTTCGACCGATTTTATCGATGCACCATTGAAGAGATACAAAAGCACAAACAAGAGCAAAGATGCCAGTACCACCAGAAGCAGCGATCGAAGTAGATGCATCGTCAAGGCCAGCACTTTGGATGATTTGAGGGGCGTAGTACCAGATGGCAACACTGCCAGTGAAAGAAGTAGAGATACCAATGAAGAAAGAGATCAAAGTACGCTTCAAGTTTGTGCCTTGGAATAGCTCGCCATAGCTACGATCACCAAAAGAGCGTTCCAACTCAAGCTCATTGAAAATGTCTTCGTACTCATTGACCACCAAAGAATGAGTGATGGGAACCTCATGCAGCTCAGAAAGAACAGCCTTTGCTTCATCATATCTTTGCTTATCGATAAGCCAACGAGGGGAGAATGGCAACGTAAAGATGATGCCACCAAAAGCAATACAGACAATGATGTGCAGCAACCAAGGACCACGCCATGCCCAATCAGACTGAACATAGCTTGTACCAAATGTAACAAAGTAGCCAACCACTTGACCAAATGAAGCCATCAGTGTGAAAAAACTGATCAAGCGACCACGGATATCAGGAGGCGCAATTTCAGAGTGGTAGAGAGGAATTGCATTAGTCATCAAACCAGATCCAAAGCCTCCAACAATACGACCAGCCAATACAACACCAAAATTAGCGCCAATGATTTGAAGCAAAATACCAATACTAAAGATAGCAGATGCACCGACAATAGAATACTTTCTACTGTAGCGATCTGGATCAAGATCGTCAGTCAGTTATTGCAATTTTGTACATGTCTAGATGATCTTACCGCAAAAGAACCCTGAAAAGAATGCACCGAGAGCAGCGGTCATAAGGTACAAAGCGAGCAACAGACCTTGCAAGTAGGTGATGTTCTCATCAGTAAAGAAATTCTCAGTGAATTGAGGCATGGCCAAGATGCCACTCACGGACCCTGTATCGTAGCCACAAACAAAACCACCTACTGCAGCAACAATGGCAGATAGATACATGGCTTTACGGAACTTGGGAGGCTCAGTGGTGTCATAAGAAGCAACCGAGCTTTCGTCTACTAGCGCAGGCTGCTTGTTGTCTTTCAGATATTCACTGCTAGATTGAATCTTGGAACTCATTGTACAATAAAAGAAGAAAGATGTAGATGTTGCCAGGAAAAAAAAAATCTTTTTCGGTTTTATTTATATTCATATTGAGTTTGAATGAGTGCATGCGAACAAACATTTACTGATCTTTAACGTTGTACACAAGATCAGACTATGGGTAACATTGGATCGAAAAAGCAGCCACTTTACAGCTTAACTAGTTGAGCTTATTTCGCTCCATTGCTGTACATAAACTGGCACACTTACATAGAGTTGATAGTTATTCAATGAATGAGAAGAGACGGGAATCAGCAAGACATCTAAAACCTGGTAGGCGACTAATAGATAGAAAGATCAGAAACATTGAGAAATTTTTTTTCTTTCATCCTGTTGAGTTTGTAATGTGGTATCAATGATGTACATTTTCTGATGCAAATATACACAAAATCTAGAAAAAATATACTCCTTATCCAAAATAGATCTAATAGCTACCTATATAACAGTATTTCAGCAAGATTGTCATCGGTCAAAATAGACGCTCGATGTATGCCTACGATATCCTGTTTTTTTTTTGCATTAGAAAAAAGTAAAGTGATTATAAATCAACTGGGTTTTCGCACAAGATACTTGTCTCTACCTTCATCATAGCATCTATTCACCTTGAGCTTCCTTTGAAAATAACACCTGCCTGAATCAAACAATCGAAATAGCAGTAGTTTAGTTGTTTGGTGAATTTCAAGTGCCGCGTGAAGGTGTGTAGTTTGACTATTGTAGTAGCTGATGAGTTTCTCTTTTGAACAAGTATTTATTATGACAGTAAGGTTAGTCAATGAAGCTACAATGTCTTCGATACAAAAGAACAAGAATGAAGACATAGACGAAGCGATAGCTATATTAGAAGAAGAAAGTAATGTCCTGCGACCTCTACCAAGTATTAAATGTGTGCTCATCTAATTTTCATTAGCACAACGAAGGATTGAGGATATTCAGCAAAGAATTGAGTTTATGTGTGCATCGCTACGCGCTCAAGGGAACACTGAAATTAACAAGATGCTCATGTCTGTGCGAAAATTGACTGTAGAAGAGTTCTGCGAGACATACGATGCGAGTACACAAATGTTCTTGGAGCAGCAAACGCAACAACGACGTTCAAATAGTGACCGCAATGAATTGAAGAGGTAGTGTTCGTGTAAGTTGCCTTGTTTAGATGGCTATTAACACTCTGTTGCTAGGAAAAACTCAACACAAGCAAATACGATAGATGATGCTAGTAGAAAGAGACGTAAAAGCAATTCATTTAGCATGGCAGTTGATGTATGCTTTAGAAAAATCAGAAAAAGGCTGTATGGATGACTCACGTTCTGTTCGCTAGGATATCTCTTTGAATACAAAAGATGACCAAGAAGAGCCAAAAAATAATGCCGAGATACCCCTCAATGAACCCATAGCAACAACAAAGGATGTACAGCCATTACGGCAGGCCAATACAGATAGAGAGCCACAGTCTCAGGAACCAGCACAGAATGATGAGCCTATTACTATTAGCCTCCAACGAAACGCACAACCAAGCATTGACATTGAACTTAATACTCAAGGCGTAAAAGAACACTTTTTTGTGGAATCAGCGATGGATAGACTGAATCAATTGAATGAGCAGCAAAAAAGATTTATCAAAGACCAGATTAGGGATCTACAGGAAAAACTAGACATCTTTCAAAAGAGCATTGTGTAAATTATATTGTAAATAACGTAAATGATTAAATGTTTTAATGAGAAAGTGCGATAATTGTGTGTTCTGGTGTAGTATATATTAGTTGAAAGATCGACCATTTGTCAATTTGTTATACATGTCCCTGATTTGACTTTGATATAAATTCTTGACAAGCTCACGCTTCAGCTTGAATGTTGGTGTCAAAAGCTCGTTTTCGATAGTGAATTCGTTAGTTGAAAGATGAATTGCCTTGACTTGCTCAAATCCCTTCAAAGCGTTATCTTTTCCAAACTTGGCAATATCCTTCAAGACTTGGGCATTAACCTCGGGTGAAGCACAAAGCTCTTCAAATGACATGTTTGCAAATTCAGGCTTCTTTGCAGCCCAATGTAATAAAGTAACCTTGTCTGGTACAAAGACACCAACCAGTTGTGCTTGCATAGAGTCGCCATAGACAAATGCTTGTGCCACTAGTTCATTCTTTTGATATATACTCTCGATCTTTTCAGGTGCAATGTACTCTCCTTGAGAAAGCTTAAAGATGTTCTTGAGACGATCAATGATAGATAAGCGCTTGGCATCGTCGAGCATGCCAATATCACCTGTATGCAGCCATCCCTCAGAGTCAATGGCTTCTGCTGTTTTCTCGGGGTTTTTGTAGAATTCTCTCATAATACCGTTGCCACGGATGCAAATCTCGCCACGAGGATGAGGAAGATCTGTAGATAGATATTTCATGTCAGGAACATCAACAAGTTTCATCTCTGAGCAGGGGAATGGAGCACCAACAACGCCGGTTGTGTTATCGCCAATGATAGTCTATACATACGCAGATATGAATTCAGCTGATTTAGACGTTGCTATTAACACTTACCAATGCACCACTGCAGTAATTCTCAGTCTGGCCATATCCTTCATGCACGGTAGCAGAGAAACAAATCTTCAAAAACTCCAATACTTCCGGGGCAATAGGTGCAGAACCACTTAAAATGAAACGAAGTCTTCCGCCAAGCTTTTCACGAACAGGAGCAAACACAAGTCTATCGTATATCCAGTGATGTACAGAGTTGTTTAAGTTGGCCTTTTTGGCAGCATAAGCCTTATTGAAGAGGTAGCTAGAGACTCCACCTTTAGCAGCAACGCCTGCCAGCACTTTATCATAGATACGATTAAATAAACGAGGCACAGACACAAAGATGGTAGGCTTCAATTCGTAGATATCGTCCATCAAACCTGCGGTATCACCATGATAATAGCCGATAGCAGAACCCCTGAAAAGCACAAAGCCTTGAGCCACGCGTTCAAATACATGCGCCATAGGAAGATATGAAATGTAGAGATCAGTTTCATCCACATTGGCCAAGACACCAATCTCGCTGACGTGAGCGGCGCTATATGTAGAAGCAACACAGTTTGCCTGAGTGATAACAGCGCCTTTGGGGACACCTGTAGTGCCGCTTGTATAACAAATTGTAGCCACATCCTCCACTGATGGCATTTCGGACTCTTCAGTAATTTCTGCTCCCAACTCTTCTACTTGCTTGAATGTATGAATGTCGACTCCCAGCTCCTTGGCTCTTTGCATTGTTTGATCGTCAACATCTTGGTCCATGGAAATGATGTGTCTAATCATGGGAACACTGGCTCTAATGTCGAGGATGTTTTTGATTTTGTCTTTACTGGCAATGATGTACTCCATCTCTGTTTCGTTGATGATGTGTTCCATGGCTTCAGGGCCAAGTGTGTCGTATAGAGCGACAATGATAAATGCTTCACGATAGCATGCAATCTCTGATATAGTCTAACATGTGTAATCAATATAATGCTGCGAAATAGCTGCATTTGGCACCTACCCATTCACGACGATTGATACTGTATATACCAAGAGAACTTTGTCGCTGTAATCCCAAGGCAGCAAGACCTTTGCCAAAGTTTTCAATATGAGTTCTTACTTGACGATGAGTCTCCCATTCGTATTCTTTGTAGACACCGTCTTCCTTTCTGCGAGTGCCCAGAAAAGGTCTATCTACAGTAGCATGAACAGACAGTGAATACTAGCTATTTAAGCATCATTAGCAAGGTCTGGCTTACCGATGCTGATATGATAGCCATGAAGGTACATTTGCCACATGGTGAAAATATTGGGAGGATGTGCAAGAAGCTTGTCTGCAAATTTAAAATGACGATACACAGCTGTTTCGCCATCCTTTTTGTCGTATCCCTTTGCTTCTACAGCGTAAGGAGGCTCGAATTGATACACCATTTTGTAATATATATGAAATAAAAAAGATGAACTTTAAAGATGAAATGCTTGTTTCATTGATCTACACTGATATTTATATCAGCATCTGAAACGAGATTTCTTCTGATTAGGCTCCCGAAAATGGGTAAATTAGCATTAGGTTTTTGCCCCACTCACTATTCTAGTTGGGTTAACCTTCTCAATGGTGCTAACTACTTGATTCATATGACGCACAGATGTTGGATGTACTATTTGTGTATAGAATCTTCCTCAGCACACAAGATATTGAGCTGGTTAAAAAACCACAAGTTAAAATCCAATTTTAACCTGAAATCATGCCATTTCTGTTCATTTGCTTGAAAGGGAAGCCGAGGCAACCTCTTGAATTGGGAGGAGTTCTTCTTTGAAATACTCCCTTCTTGTTATTGTTCGCTCGTTCAAATGTCCAACATTGATAGCCAAGCCAACAAGAAAAGAGCTTTACTTTGAATGTGCCAGATCCAATCATTGATAAACATGTGCTCACGATATAACATCCATACCATTATGAATTAACACTGGTTACATCAAAAGACTCAAATCAGTAATGTTGCAGGGAAAACATGTGTAACATGAATTCAGTTACCATAGAAATAACGAATGTTGAATGTATTCGAACCATGGTACATGTACACACAATCATTAAATAAATTTATAAATGAATATTCTCAATAGGTCTCACATGAAGATTAGTACATCACTTTAATATACATTTTTAAAGATAGTAGTCTGTTCAAGGAGTTTAAATGGTACGATTAACCCACTCCCCCAAAAAATGGATTGCCTTGTAGCTTTTGATAGGTATTAGAAATGCTCTTATAAAGCATAAGACTGCATCAAAATCTCAAACTTGAATGGTATCGATATGCGCAGTAACGATTCATTCTGGTGAAATGTCATTAATTTCTACTATGAATGATGCTTTCAATCGTTTCAAGCCAATAGAGAGGGTGTAGATATCTTCCAGTTCTACTGTATACTAGCGACTACCAGTTATTGGCAATCATTAATTCGAGCACAATTATTGACTACTATTCAAACAAGCATAAAATTATCTATTACTCCCTGTATAGTTGTTACGCTTTGCAGTATTAATTATTACTTTGTACATAACTACCTATTGCTCTGGCACGTTTTGTAATTTATTATTATAATAGCGCATTTTACTGACTGAAAGAATTCCTCTTGTTTCTTTTTTGCAAGGTTGGAAAAGCTTGGCAACTATCAGAGAACGAATAAAATCTTGGGCAATGTGTTGTGCCAATAATAACTATCAGGTAGTGCTGACAGTGCCTTATTAGCTTTACTGACAACATCGATTGCTATCAGAAATACGCCATATTGCCAGCGTAGAAGCAATAGCAGTAGCAATGGCTGGGCTTAAAATGGTTTTTTCATTATTCGAAAAATTTCTTCCCAGATCGACTTGCTTGATGCCAAAAAAACGTTTTTGGCAAATTTAGCTATATAAACTACGTCGTCTGCATCCTACTTTTAATATTTTTATAGATAGCTTTTGAAGGCGCATCGGATGGTGCTAATTACATTATACTTTTTGATTAAAGCCATAGAGAAATTCTTGAAAACGTGAAAAATGATTTATCGCTGAAATCACCAGATTATACATACAAAGGTCTCACGAAAACTATTTTAGATGTTGCCCTGGATCATTAGAATCCATTTGATATTATATGCACCATAGTAAAAGTCTTCATTTTTGAGGTCAAAAACGCGATAAACTGATTCTTGATGTCCGAGTAAAGGGGTAGCTCATGGAAAAATGAAGGTTTTCGTCGATTTGTCACGACCAAAAAAAAAATTGAGAAAATGCATCCATCATTAACTGCTAATCGAGGGCAATTGTTTGGTGCTACTCTGAAGGCTTAAATCAACTTCTAACTCGAGAAATCACTCGCCAAATGCATCAAGTTTTGGCTCTGTTTTAGTATATTATTGAGCACTGAGAGCTTATCCAAGTATGCTGCCTACCCGTATATCAGTGATTCCTATTCATGTAGAACTGGAGCATTCTGGAAGAGTCGTATCCACAGTTACCAGGGAAGCTATGGAAGTTTCAGCGCAGTTTTTGGCGCTTGATATCGCGGTGTAATTTTAGATCTGCACGCTTCAAGTAAGGTGCTGCCCATACTATCTAACGGTAAAAATAACATGCGTTTTTGATTGTGCAAATAGCAAGACCCTTTTGCAAAGCTCGATTAAACAGCTTTTCAAACTCCTGATTGTCTCTAAACATCCAAAACGGTTTTTACGGCGAAAAATTAGTGTCAATTTCTGCGTGTTGTTGGGGAGCAAGTGGCAGGTTCAGTATATAACACCTAATAAAGTTCTTTATATCTGTCAGTTCGAATGTCTGACATACATTTTTGACTTGTACCTGAAGTTGATGGTGCCTTGAAGCATTGATTATGCATTTTTGCAAGCGCAACTGATTTTTTTTTAGTACAATGCTACATGAAAGCTGGTTCAAGCACTTGTAAGTGGAAAATTCTGAATTACTCTGATAGAGTTTAGCATCTGTTTGATTGATAATATATATAAATCACTTGAATGCTTTATCAAACATACTGCTTCAATTAGCAGTGTTTGTGGTAATTAGAAGCCGACTTACCTACTGTGTATGTCTGTTGAGTTACCCTGTGTTGTTTTGTTACTGAATCATTTGAACAGCTGAGTTGAAAGGCAGAATGGCACTAATGTGTTTCAGTAAGCTCAGTGAGATTGCAAGATTGAGCTACTGATTCTCGTATGAAGGCAATGCCTTCAATTTAATGCTTCAAAGATACATGCTCAAACGCTACCTGCACCGCCAAAGCAGACCCTACAAATGAGACCACGTGCATGCGTGGAATCGTCCTTGTGGAAATTGAGCGCTCAAGGGATTTGCTTCTACTATCAAAACCATCTTAATCCAGATCTTCAAATTTAAATGTCCCGACAAGCTATATTAATTCAAAAATTTCGACATCATTGCTTCTTTCTATACTCTAAATAATTTTCAAATGTCCCAACCTGCTTACAACCACTTGCCCAAACAACTCAAAAACCACTACATTATCCAAAGACATGGCTTTTCTTTAGCCAATAACGATAAATTGATCTGCTCAAACCCTGAGATCGCCATTCCTCCTACTGGTGGACCTTTGAACACAGGTTATGGTTTACATGAAAAGGGAAAGGCTCAAGTCAAAGAGGTAATTACATGATCAGGCATATTAAAGACAGCTTACTGAAACGCTGTATTTGCTCTAGTCTGCCACTCTGTTATCCAAACATCTTTTCCCTACCCAACAAGCACCCGCAAATGATGATACTCCTGTTGTCATGTTTTGTTCTCCATTTAAGAGAACTGTTGAAACTGCCGAAATCATCCAAGGCGTTCTCAATGACACTGTCCTTCATGGTAAGGTAGCAGCACCTATTCGCGAAATGGAATTGAGAGAACGTTGGTACGGTAAATTTGACATGACGTCTGATGATAACTACGAGCTGTGTTGGATTGATGATGCTGCCGAGCCTGATCATGGCGAACACAGCCAATACGATATCGAATCTCCCAGCAGTGTTTGCGATAGAGCTACTCGCTTCATTGTAGACAAGATTGAAAACCAAATGGAGGGCAAGATTGTTATATTAGTTGCACATGGTGATATCTGTCAAATCATGTTGACAGCTTTTGCGCATACCGATGCTTGGAAGCACAGATCACTCAAGCATGTAGATACTGCCAACTGGAGAGACACTTTAGACTTTGAATAAACAGAATAGATTAATAGTATATACACCTGTTGAATTTATTCCTATGATTTTTAAGCTGCAGTCTTTGATCTATCCAAGGATTGCAATAATGAGTTCGACATGACACTGTAAATTTTGGAACAGCCATCAATGCACTGTTCAATGGCTTTTGAGCTGATGGCGCTATCAGATCGACCAGATTGGAGAATATGAGTTACCTCATTCAAAGATGGCATGTATGACAATACTAATGAACCCTCCTTGTGGGTCTCCTCCACATCAGTGCCATCCATGAGAATATCTTGATCGTTTATGAAGATTGTTGAGCATGCGGTAACTTGATCCAACATTTCAATGCCTGCATCAGCCAATGCCACACTGGATGCTACAATAGCAGCAGCAAGACAAGAGCTTGTGCCATCATTTTCAAGTACATTTACGTAGATATCGATTGCTGATTTTGGTAATAGCTCTACTCTGACAGCAGGTGTAAGGGCTTCTACCAAGATTTGTGAAAACTCCTTTTCTTCGGCGTCCTACATGTTTTGGTATCAGCAATGGTTATCCATAATGTATGCTAAATTTTACCCTAATTTGGCCTCTTCTTTTTGTGCAAGAAAACGTCGAGAATTTGAAGTCGCAATTGAGTTTACAGAGGTTGGAGAAGTCTGCCTTCTTCAACTGTCTAGGACCATATCTATAGAAGTTTTTTTTTTTAGGATTGAATACTCGAGAACTCTTGCCATCAACATACACTGCGCAGGTAACCTTTGTATTTCCAACTTCTATGTACGCTGATCCGCTTGCTTGTGTAATGAGTCCAGTCTTCAAAACTAACTGTACGTGTTAGTAGCGATATCAATATGTCACAAGTCAAGTACTTACAAATAGGTCGAAGGTCTTCAACGCCTCTGCTATCTAACCTCTTCTTGTCACTACTCAAGACATTGACGTCCTCCTCGGCCTTTTTAAAGATGGGAGCAACACTGGCTTCAGGTCCATTTACACGCTTACGGTCCATCTTTTATATGTATGATTGAATGAAATGGAAAAAATCCAGTTGGCATTGTCAGCTCCCTGATATTGGAGTCACATAACTGAATGCAAACAAGTGGCTTTTCTCCACCCAAAGTCTCCCAGATCAAGAAAAAAACGATGGTGCTACACTCTAGTTTATTTTGGGGATTGATATATATAGAGAGAGAAAAAAAAGGGCGTAAGCTTGACGTATTCATATGCTATTTATAAAGGGGTGGTATGGCTACGACGGTTGGTCATTTGCGACATGAGAGATGTGTTTAATTCTTCCTCTGCGCTGTAGACATTTTGGCGAAAGTCTCGGGGTGAAGACGGTGGTGATGGAAGCAAAGTGAATGTTGATTTAAGCTTCGATTGTTCCTCCTCCAATAAAGCATCCAAAGAATGCTTGCTCTCCTCCCATTGTTTGATTAAGCTATTCATGCTCTCATCTACATGAGAGAAACGCTTACTTATTCTCTTTAAACTAAAGCTTGAGACTAGTCGCCACATTTGTTAGCATTGGAAGCTAAGTGTCTTATTGATTCATACCATACCTCTACCTGATGCCAACGACTTTGTATCTTGTTTGCACAAGAATAGTTTGGCTTGAATGTCCTCCATGTATTTCTCGACCGCAGATACACGGTGCATCAATGTAATGCATCTTTCGTCCGAAATAGATGTTTCTTGATTCGACTTGGAGGCGTCTGATGGTGTAGAAATAGCCAGAGAGACCTTACCATTCTCCTTTCCACTTGATCTTTCGTCTAAAGATAAAATTACTTGTTAGTTCGGTATACAGGCAACATGAAAGAATGCGTTTTTTTTTTTTTTTTTTTTTTTTTTTGCTTACCCGAGTAAGACATGGTCGACAGTTGCTTGTTAAACTCTAGATATTCTCGTACTAAATTGTGATTTACTTGGATGGCCTGACTCCAGATCTTTCCGTAGCGTGCCGTGCGATTATTTGACATGACGTCCAACGCTAATAAGTACAGCAAATACTCCCGTCGCTTCCATACAATGACGGAATAAATCAGATCGACATCTTCAGGCTTATATTGATGGGAGTCAAACTCTAGCAGCATGGAGGGGATGTCCTCGTTGATATTGTACATGTCACGGAGACGAGACAAATTGTGATCATCAATCAAGGGCTGTAGTTGATGCACTGTTTCGACAAATGTCTCGAAATGGGATGATAACAGAGAGCCAAGAAGCTGTTGGTGATCGTTTGGCAATTTCAATAAGTGGTTCACCATGGCATCACTTTCTTGAGACAAAGAAATGATCTCATGCATAGAGTCAAGTGCTGATGCATGGATTTTACGTATCTGCACACGTCTCTGTAGTTCAAAAGCATTTTTAATATATGTATTACCGTTTAGTGAGAATGATCACTTACGTGGTGTCGAATGATAAAATAACATGTCATTAGATCTGCACACAAGACTACTGGTAACATTGAGCGGAACTGATTCCTGATGAAAAGGGATGTAGCAGAGCAAACGACGTTTGTAGCTATTAGACTGATTGTTAGACTATTGCTGGAAAAATCCTTGATCTGCTGTTTCTGCTTCACATTGCTAGCGTGTATCTGTGCTGACTGTGCTGGTGCTGATGGCACTGATTTGCGTTGCTCTGCTGATGTTGCTGTTGATGTGGATGATGATGCAGGCTGAGGTGTTTCATTGAACAGAGATGAGGTTACAATCAGGTATTTAAATTCCTCTTCAAAAATCGACTGTTCCGATGTCGATAATGTGAAAGATAGTAATGACTAGAGAGCATAGCATAAAAGTTAGTCTACGCTCAACGTCTACAGAGTACCATCAACAGACCTTGATTAGATGCAACCAGTGATAAAACAGAGACCACGAGGCATTTTGAGACGGTGAAGATGTGCTTCTGTCCGAGTTTCCTTGGCCCCGTAAGTAGCTTGCCAGCATAAATGTACATATTCCAACAACAGTTACTGAAACGAGCACTGCAAAATCAACATCCAGTATCATGACTTATATTCTGCTGCTATGTTTGAGTAAAAGATAAGTGAAATAAGATGTACAAAACTTAAAAAAAAAAAAAAAAAAGGTTGTGATCAAGAAGAAGAGATGTAGTATTAGGACTCCACCCTTCATGTGGTTTCAAAGTTTGTAAAATACATATTCGAGGCTAATTTTTGCATAAATCTCATTGGAGGCAGAATCTGTCAGCGTTGCACCATTGTTTGTTACAAAAACTACTGTAGAATAACAAAAGGGCAGCCAACATTTTCGTCTGGAATCCGGTCCTTGAAGCATCGAAATAGTGACAGAGCAAAACATCATCTCGCTTTTTTTATCAGTATCAAGTTATAAATGCAGCCAACCGTTATATTCAAAATCAAGAGCAAATCCTATTTTCGGGTAATTCACTACTATAGACCCATCATACACTCAAGGTTTCGTTAAAGATACCAACTACAGTGATCTTCAATAAGACAAGCGACATAAAAGTGGTATATGTATATCCTAATTTATTATTACACAATGCATTGCTTTCAAGGATGTCTTTTATATTGGAGTTGATGTTGTTGTTGCTGCTCTGGTTGCTGCTGGACGTCGTTCTCATACAAATGAAATATTGGCCTGACCAATATATAAGCGTCTCTATTCTCGATCAGTTTGTAGTAATCTGGCACGATGCTTTGTATTCGAAATCCATTACGAGTGTAAAATCGAATCGCAGCTTCATTGACTGTTTGAACATGCAAGTAGATTGATGTTACGATTGGATCGCTTTGTCTTCTCAAGGTTTCAACAATGTGCTCGATTAGTATACTCCCTGTGCCAAGAAACAAAGTTTAAGTATATAGAGAAATCATACACAGGCAAGCACACGTACCTAAACCCAAGTTTCTATACTTTTTGAGAACTCCCAGGGTCATCATGTACACCCTTGCTGTGAAATTGGCATACTTTGAAGGCTCTTTTCGACAACAAATTGCCCCAGCATATTCATTGTCATAGTACACTATCCAGTCTCTTGTTTCAATCTCATGACACTTGTTTATAAAAACTTTAAACTTACCCATTTTTGCTAATTCTCCAGCATTCAACACTTCATTGTAAAATTTTTGCCCATAAGCTATAGGAAAGACACGCGCATGTAAATCAGCTAGATCTCTCAAGGTTTCGTTGGTGACGCTGACAAGTGTGATACGTGTAGAGCTTGTAATTGCTGGAACCATCGCACCGCAGAATACGATAAGTTTTGTCTGTTTGGTTCCCAAGAGATGAAAATATCCAAGAATTTGTAATAGCCACTATATTCATGCAATTTTGAATAACCGCTAACGAGGCGTACATAAGCCAGGGACTGATTGATTTCATGTCATCATGCTATCATCCTGATCCAGTCTGTGCTATTGTAGTATTTGTGGCGAGTATCCAGAGCGATGTGCTGTATTTCTATGATTAGAATGTAGTGTGTACTATCTGAACCAAATATCTGGATTAGTCGACTTGCAATGACATGATCAATATTCTATAGATTTGCAATTACACCGTGATATCAAGCGCCAAAAACTGCGCTGAAACTTCCATAGCTTCCCTGGTAACTGTAGATACGACTCTTCCAGAATGCTCCAGTTCTACATGAATGGGAACCACTGATATACGGGTAGGCAGCATACTTGGATAAGCTCTCAATGCTCAATAATATGCTAAATCACAGCCAAAAATTGATGCATTTGGCGAGTGATTTCTCGAGTTAGAAGTTGATTTAAGCCTTCAGAGTAGCACCAAACAATTGCTCTCGATTAGCAGTTAATGGTGGATGCATCTTCTCAAATTTTTTTTTGGTCGTGACAAATCGACGAAAACCTTCATTTTTCCATGAGCTACCCCTTTACTCGGACATCAAGAATCAGTTTATCGCGTTTTTGACCTCAAAAATGAAGACTTTTACTATGGTGCATATAATATCAAATGGATTCTAATGATCCAGGGCAACATCTAAAATAGCTTTCGTGAGACCTTTGTATGTATAATCTGGTGATTTCAGCGATAAATCATTTTTCACGTTTTCAAGAATTTCTCTATGGCTTTAATCAAAAAGTATAATGTAATTAGCACCATCCGATGTGCCTTCAAAAGCTATCTATAAAAGTATTAAAAGTAGGATTCAGAAGATGTAGTTTATATAGATAAATCTTCTAAAAATGGCTTTAAAATTTTTTTTGTTATGAATCCAGTCGAATTGGGAAGAAAATTTTCACTGCCAAGAAGAAAATTATTCAAACCCAGCCATCGCTGCGCTTTTGATCCCTCAGATGTGATAATCACAGTTATTGCTTTAAATAAATGTATCATCACTTTGAAAACTACAAGGTTGCTAAAGAAAAATGTTTACACTAGCTGTCTATAAACTGAATAGAAAATATCTGCTGATATGTAGAGCAAAGCTGCATATACTGTGCAAGTAGAACAAGAGGTGCATATTTGGATAGCTCTAGGTAGCTCATATTAGCGAGTAGTCCCATCTGATAGGATATATTTGAGCTACTAGGTAGTCCCTACTATATCATTTTATTCTGTCTATTATGGTTGAGAGAAATGCCATCTCTTGCATTATCGCTTTCGATCCAATCTTCTCTGCACATAAGGATCATCAACATAGACACATTAAAATCAGATAATGAACAATGATGGCCTTCATTCGACGTTACGGTGGTACAGTACATTGTAATGTGACTATGTATGAAGGCGAATGATAAACCCCCATACAAATGCATATTGCTTGGTAGAGATCTTTGTTTCAACTCTAGACGATACACATGCAAGCAGACGAAAATATACCGCAACTACCCAACATTAGGTCGAAATACACATGCGCAGAGCCAGTGTCATGCATACATGAACAAAAAGACATTGATGTGTTTGTCCAAACCAAAGCTTTTGATCGCATCATGACCTTTGTCATGTTGCTGAATAAAAGTGTTATGCAGAAAAAGATATCAGATGCATGCCATATATCTCCTGTTAGTAAACATTGCACCGAGGATAGACATTTTACTAACTGCGTAGCATTATATCAGCAAACACAGCGTATTCTAGATATGTTGGATACATTCAACTCGTGGATAGATGAATTTCCTCCATTAGAAAATGCACAGCGATTTGGAAACAAAGCCTTTCGATCATGGACAGCCAAATTGACAGAGGCAAGTAGATACTTAATAAACACCGCATGTTTTACTGACATTTACAGACTCTATAGTCCTCTACAGATATAATGAAGAGCGTATTGCCCCAAGATTTGCATGATGCCATTCCTGAATTGTCAGAATATTTGAACAAGGGATTTGGAAACGAAACTCGAATTGATTATGGATCTGGTCACGAACTTAGCTTTGCTGCCTGGCTGGCTGGCATCGCGCTGTTGGGAGGATTTACACCTGACGACTATCAAGCTATTGTGTTGAGGATATTTGTGAGATACCTAGAGTTAGTGCGTAGAATACAGACAACATATACATTGGAACCCGCAGGCAGCCATGGCGTATGGGGATTAGACGACCATCAATTTCTGCCTTATGTATGGGGAAGTGCACAACTAATTAGTAGGTGGACGCTGCTGAAATATTCATTTTTTTTTTTGCGTGATAACTCAGGTTTTATACAGATCATCCTAAATTACTGCCAAAATCAATCTTACAGCGAGACACAGTCGATGCATTTGCAGGCGAATACATGTACTTTAGATGTATTCAGTACATTCTGCAGGTCAAGAGAGGGCCCTTTTTTGAGCACTCGCCCATGCTGAACGATATTTCATCCGTCTTTTCTTGGAATAAGGTCAATACGGGCATGTCCAAAATGTACGTTGCCGAGGTATTAAAAAAGGTGCCAGTGGTTCAGCATTTCAAATTTGGCAATTTATTCCCATTCAACCACTAATCCCGTAGTTTTAATTGGAAAAGAATAATAATAAAAAAAAAAAACTTTTTATTCTCTTTCGTTAACAATTGACAATACCATGAAATTCACCCATGAATCTAGTACAAAATTGCCTCCAGTTGTGTTAGAAGTAGACTCCAAGCCTGTGTTTTACATTGGCCCTGCGACCAGAGACAATCCAATGTCCCAAATACGGACGAAATTGTTAGGCAATGTCTATTTCAACGATTCAAAGATAAAATGGACTCGAATCACACTACATTTCACTGGAAAAGCTGGATTGAACATACATGCACCTTCATCATCGCTTCCTTCTGATGTCGTCAATTCCCAATCCGATTTGCAAGAATCGAGTTCTGCAACCACGCACTTGGAGACTACTGTCACCTTGTGCGATGTTGAAAAAGAGCTGATTTTCACTCACGAAAAGGTCATTGATTTTGGTTTTTATCTACCTCCATACCTGCCTCCTAGTATAAGAACCAAGCATGCCTTTGTTGAGTACAGTCTCTCTGTTATTTGCTCTTCTTCAGGGGCATTTTCAAAGAAACAAAAGGTCGAAAAACCAGTAACTGTCTGCAGACACTATTTGCCCAGCCCCAGTTCTCTCATCCCCAGCGTGGAGTATCATGGCGTTCGAGAGTGGTTTGAATGGTCTGCTGAAGTGCCAAAAGCAACTGCTATAGAAGCGGGAGAAATTGTGATGGCTCTTAGATGGAGTGTGGAGAAGGAATTAGTGGAAGTGGACAGGATTGAATTTTGCATCGAAGAATTAGAAACCTACCGGTAAGGAATATCAGGCTATAAGATTTGTATTTTTAGATTTTGACAGGTATATTTAGGTTCAGTACAAAAGCAGGTGTCCATAATCTACCTCCAATGGTAACACAATTTCCTAGCACTGTGTACCATCCGCCTACATTCTCCAACAGCTCAGAAACACATTTTATTCGCACGCCTATACCGTTAATCCCTACAAAAAGAGAGCCAAAAACCATTAGAACACATCATTTCGATCCATTTCTGGAGATATCGCACCGGGTTAAACTTCAAATACATTTCATTGCTTCGACGACTGCTGCACAGCCGCTTGAACTCGAATTTCCCATCATCATTACTGATTTCCCTCCCAACACAACAGCCGATTATTTTGTGGACCCTCTATCACCCGTGCAATCCGTCTCGACTATTTCTGACAGTAGTATGATCTCATTACCGCCAACATCCGCATCTGCCCCTCCTACTACAATTCAGCCTGGTGGTGACGAAGTGCCCTGTGTCGATCTTGACTTACCAGAGTACACTCCTCGCTACGAAAGTGTAGCAACAACCTCAACAGTGCCTCCATAATGACGATAGAGCAACACACTATGCGGAAAAAACTTATACCTTTTTACACTATTTATCTTTTTCTTGACCGTTGACACTCGTTAGAGCTGCATCACACATGTATATATTTTTGTTCAATAAATGTTGATTATTTCCATCTCAAATTGCTCATTCAGCCTCGAGTACAACATCTGTGAAACTCTTCAAGTATCCAAAGCAAATGCAGTTGAAAAAAAAAGAGGATGTTTATTTTGAAAGCATAGAAAATCATATATATATTAGTACCGGTTTTTCTTACAAAAAATACAATGGGATTAGATAGTAATGGTAGGAGTAGTAGTAGTAGTAGTAGTAGTAGTTAAGGAACGAATAGCAAATCTTGTTTTAGTTGAGGGGCTTCTGAGCATAAACAGCGACCCATCCGAGACACCCTTTGTTCTGTTTCGTTTCCTCTCCACACTTGTCAATAAAGTCTCTGTAGACATTTTCATCTGCAAACTCGGGGTTAGATTTTGCCATAACAGGACGAATATTCATGTAAGCGTGTTTGTAGTCGCCCCTATATCAACGCAGATAATTAACTAGTGTGTTACCAATTGACTTCGATATGATAGTTACCAGAGCAATTCGCCAATCTTTCCGCTGTGATTCAAGGGGATGTCCACCCTTCTGACAACGGGGTTTTCAAACCCAGCCTTTAGTAAACGCTCTTCTAGTTCTAATGCGATTTTAGGAACCATGCCGCGTGCCTTTGACATATTAGATACTTGTAGTGTTATACAGAGTGTTAAAATTTAGGCCAATTTGTATATAATAGGAAAATATCACTCACGTGTAGTTTGCAGGGTAAACATAGAAGGTCCAGCTGTGAGTAATGATTGTACGTCAGGCTACAACAAGTTACAAAACGTGTCAGGGTCTATTGTAATTTTTATATATGGAGCAAAGAGGGATCACACAATACCTCAGCTAAATCAATATATCCGCCGGGTTTTAGCACACGATATAATTCTTTAAGAGTCTATTAAGGATCAAAAAGGTTAGAGCAACTTGATTACTTATCTAGAGATCTATTATAATTACAGATTCCCAATCACTATCAGTCAAACCAAGGAAAAGCAATCTTTGGTGGACATAGTCGAATGTGCTGTCAGGATATGGAATGTGCTTGGCAACGTTGCCAATGACAAATTCCACATTAGCGGGCTTGATATCCTCGGGAAAAACGCAAGAGGCATCAATACCATGAAATTTGGATCGGGGGTATGTTTCTCCCATCTCAAATGCCCAAGTTGCTGGCCCACAGCCTGAATCCAAAACTGTGATTCCCTCCTCCAACAGCTTGGTGACAGGAGCATGATAGTTACTGTAGCGTACTGTTAAAAGATGATGTATTGAGTATACAACTATACATACCATTCAAGAGCAGCGCGCAGGATCCAATGCTGTTCATGGACTCTGTCAGCCTCTACATCATTAAATCAGTATCTACATTGTTGGCCGGGAATTCAATGGATGTTTTTTACCGTCATCGTCGTTTGGAAGCACATA
Organism: Mucor circinelloides; assembly: GCA_037974945.1. Classification (NCBI taxonomy): domain Eukaryota; kingdom Fungi; phylum Mucoromycota; class Mucoromycetes; order Mucorales; family Mucoraceae; genus Mucor; species Mucor circinelloides. Next base: position 248,286 of record JBBNAA010000025.1, on the reverse strand, counting down.
GGCTACTTCGTTATCTGTGTGGTATCGACGCCCATCTCTGTATTGAAAGGTATACCCGCTATTAGCACTTGCAAACTGTTTTGATGAGCTGGATGGACTAGAGACAGTGCCCTTGGAAGACACACTTTTTACGTTTGATTGAATAGTAGAAATAGATGACTTTTTGCTGTTGCCAGGTTGCTTTTCAGACTTGATAGTGGAAGATCGTTTTGCTTCTCGCTTATTGAACAAGTTTTTTAGCGATGAAAACACGCCCATCTAATGCAAGTCTAATATTTAAAGGAAGAAGGGAGGGAAAGAGAAAGAAGAAAAAAGATGACTACTGATGTATACAGGATTCAAATATATATATATATATATATAAATTGTTGGTAAGCTATTAAGGTTGCATGCAATGCCCTCTGTGCGTACCGAATTAGGTTTAGTTTCCTAAATCTGCCATGATGGTAGCACAATCATCGACATGGGAGGACATCTCTGATGCATCGCTAAATGGCATTGTAACGATGATACAGTGCAGAATCAGACACACACATCAATACTGTAGCTTAAGCTTTGCTAGAATGTTTTATATAAAGGCCAGTTCGAAGCCAATGAGCTAAATCAAGGGCGAAAAACCTGCGAATACAATACAAATCGCAAGCAAGAATGGTTTTCGAACTATCTGTGTAACATGCGCACAAGCAAAATTTGGCTCAAATATTTGTATAAAAAGCGTTGTCCACAACTTGAAATCTACACTCCACTTGCGATATGGATCGACAATGTATACACCATGGCAGCCATCATACAACTCACTTGCTTTTGTTGCGTTTTTTCTCAAATCAAACGGCCGGAGCTGAGTCCATCTGGCTCAAAACCTTAAAGTGATCGAAACATAATCAAGAATGTGTAGCACTGCTGTGTGGCCATGAAAATATCAGTACTACAGTGGCATTTTGCCTGGTGATCGATTAAAGTACCACCTGTTGCGCTTCTTTATTTTCTAGCAACTGTAATAGACCCTGAACCAACAGGTTGGAAATAAAGGATGGCAGAATTCTAGTGTTCTTTGAGAGGCTTTTGAGCAACATAGGTGTACCAATTCAAATAGGTCTTCCTTTCCTTTGCCTCTTGACCGCAAGCATCCATGTGGAGCTCATAAGCTTCAATTGACTCCCAATCTGGATTTTGCATCGACATCAGCGGCCGGATGTTCATATAAGCGTGACGATAATCTTCCCTGCATGCATTCGATGAATCAGTGAATCTGATGGAAATGAGGAATGCCTGACGCTTACCAGAGTAAACATCCTGCCTTGTTTTTGTGGTTGATTGCCATGGGTGTTATTATGATTTGCTGCATATCAAAGCCAGCGTTGGATACACGGTCATCCAGCTGCAAGGCAATATCGGCAGGAATTTGACGAGATTCCAGCATGCCACTAACTATACAGTAGAAGAAAAGCTGTAAGTGCATATACAAAGAACCTATGTTTGTTACGCCATACTTGTATTGTGCAACTGCTGAATGAAGGGACCTGTGTTACGTAATTTAACAAAATTGGGCTATTTTGTATGAACCACGCATGGTTGTTGAATAAAATGTTATAAATCAGGGCAAATTAGTCCTACCTCGTGCAACTCAATGTATCCTCCAGGCTTCAATACACGGAACATTTCTTTGAGTGTCTATGAGGCAAATCAGTTGTCAGGTTTTCGGTTAAATTGTTGCTCCCATTCTACGTACCTTATCCCAGCTCTCGTGTGTCAATCCCATAACAAGAAGTCTTTGATGGATGTAATCAAAAGTGTTGTCGGGGTAAGGTATATGCTCGGCAATGTTTGCTACTTGAAACTCGCAGTTATCTGGCTTGACACCTTCAGGAAATGACAGAGGAGTAATATCAACGCCATGAAATTTAGAGCTGGGGAATTCCTTGGCCATATCAAAAGTCCAGGTAGCAGGGCCACATCCAGAGTCCAAAACAACAATGCCGTCTTGTAATTCTTTGCCCAAGGGAGCTTTGAAGTTTCTGTGAAGCAGCCACATGTATTGAGTTAAGTGCACGGCAATTGAAGAATAGAACACTCAACTTACCCTTGCAAATTATACTTGAGCACTGTATGTTGCTTTACAAGACGGTCAGTCTCTATAGGATAGACAGTATAAGGAATGTATTAGTTTTTTTTTTTTGATTTTGCGCACAGGGATCTTGATGTTTCGCTGGACATACCATCAGCGTCTTTTGGCATTAAATACGCAATTTTGGAATTAGCGTAGTATTCTCTACCGCCCAAAGTTTGAAGTTCATTAGCAGTGTTGTCGGTTATGTGCATTGCAGAGTAGGTTTTGACTTGGCTGAAATGAAAGAAGAAGTGTCGAATACTGAATTTGTTGGAAAGCCCTTTATACAAATGAGTTTAACCTTAAAATGTGCAATGTTATACAAGCTGTTTTCAGAGAAATTGATTGAATTGTGTTTCAAATCTAGGAAGCAGCAGCAACTAACAGCGCACATAAGCAATAGCGACATTATAGAACTGCTGGATCCTTCTACCATAGCTGGTTGTACTAAATCATTGAAGCGCTCCAGACCCTGACATAGTCAAGAAGCAGTGGTCATATTTAGATGGCTTTACTATCATCAAGTAGAGTCAATCCTTGAACCAGGTACACAGTTATCAGACAGTTCAAATGATAGAGCTCTTGATGCTAGACATGTGTAACTATGCACAAAACATCCAACCTAGTGTTTCTTTCATGAATAAGGTCAAATACTGATCTTACAACATATCCTTTACTTTTGTCTTGACTTGTTACAGTATAAATCCATCATGCTTATTGACATGAAGTTCAAAGAATGTATAGTCAAACTTTTGACAACCTGTGACGAAACGGTATGCTTGAGGCATAGTATGGTAGGTGTGTAACATTCGATCATTTGATTACAAGATTGATACATCTGTAATACATTGATTATGCCACAGTTTCTTTGTAAGCTTTGTGTATATAGTATCTGAATTTCCATCATTTAACACATTCTCTAGCCTATGTATCGTCTATGCAGAAACACACACACCTTGATGAGATCAAGTTTTTTTTTTGTTGGGTTACTTGATTTATTGCTGTACAAAAAAGAAGAATAGTTATGAAAAAAAGAAACAAGCATAAAATATAATAAAGTGAAGCAGGTGTCGAGCAAGAGTGATGTGGGATGACAGTGAGCCGAAAAAAAAAAAAGTGTTATTTTTTGTGTATATAGAAATCAAATTCACAGGTCTCTTTTTTTTTAAAAAATTAAACAATCATCTACTTGATATTTTACTGCTTCCTTGCTGCAGCTCCTGTGGTTCTCTTTTTTGCCACTGGAGACTTTACATCGCTTGCTTGGCTGTTTCTTTTACCTAGAGCGTAAAGAAATCAAAACTCATGATTCTTGATCCAAATACGGTTACTTACGTGAAACTGGACTTTGGGGAGGAAATTGATTAGGGTATGCTGGTTGTTGTGAAGATTGAGATTGAGGTAGTTGATGCTGTTGTTGAGCTTGTTGCTGCTGTTGCTGTTGATGCAATTGTAATTGTTGTTGATATGCCATTTGATGTCCTGGAATCAGAGGACCTTGTAGTTGTTGATGCTGTAGTTGCAATTGTTGCAGTTGCTGTTGTCGCTGTTGTTGTTGATGAAATTGGATTGCAGCCTGCTGTTGTTGCTGTCTTAGAGCAGCTTGGTGTTGAAGCGGGGTAAATGGTTGATGCGGACGACCCGTTTGTGTTTTTACAATTGGAGAATTGGCAGCAGCAGCAGCAGCGGCGGCGGCAGCAGAGGAAGCAACAGTGGCCATTCCACCTACAATTGGAGTATCCATTGGATGAGGTTTCATGTCTGTTAATTGACGTGAGTATGCCGATGACCTCTACTGCAACATTCCATACACAAACCTTCATTCTCATGCTTCACCATCAATCGAGGCTCTTTATCAAAGGCAACAGCAGCTAGACTCTCTGTTCCATGTACATTCCAAATTAATCATCCTGAATCAAAATTGTAATCCCGTTTCTTACCTCTTGCAGAGGACCCTGAGATGAGAGAGTGAAACACAACCTCACTGGTGGTAAGCGCTACGTCCGCAAACTAGTACATATATATAAAAATAAATGAATACAAATCATAAAAAAAAAGGCAGCTTCCATTTCCTTGTCTATACCTTCAAAATATGATATACGCGAGGAGGTAATCCCCAGTTGTTGATAGGTGATTCGGGTATAACCGACTGGTGTGGTGGTATCTTTTTCTTTGAATTTGGAACTGGTTCGGTTTTTATATTCGATCTCGTCACATATTCTTCATGGCCTTGACAAGAAAAGTCCATGTGTCCTATTTTCCATTCTCCATTAGCTGTCATTACAAACTGAACCCATAAGGGTCCTGTTGAGACAACCTTGGATGCTTGACATTAGTTGCCTATTCTTCTCTTTTCTCACTCCGTCCCATGCTGTCTTACCAGAGTGCCGTTCTTGTATCGATTGATGAGACTTGCTCGAGGACATTGCACATACATAATTCCTCCAGGCAGTATGTATTCCATGGTCTTGTCCAGAGTCATTTGAATCGAAACCACTCCGCACATGTACTGAGTGTGAAAGAAGTTTGCCAGTAAGCTTTGATTTACCTCTATTTTTTTTTTTTTTCAAATGTTAGTCAGTCGATCGAAAGAAGGAAATAGAAACACCATCCACAACGCACCATAGTCCTTTTGGTCGTTATCAACGACATTTGTCAATCCCAACTTGAGTGTGCCGTGCATTGTGAAAAAGTTTTGAACAAAGTGATTCCAAAATAAACGATCTACAGCCTAAAAAAAAAAAAAAAAGTACATTTTTTTCTTGTTTAGACATTCTCTTTCCAAAAGATAAAAACAAACACTCAATGTGCGAATATACACAAGTACCTCGTCTTGACCTGGACTTAATTGCTCTGCAAATTGTAGTAGGCGAAGTACTGCTTGACCACTAGTTTGACTGTGACACATGAGAATGTTGTTAATCAACGCCTTTAGGCTCTTTCCCACCTCTGCAAATCATACCTTTGTTGTGCGCCAACGACAGCATTCATCTTGTTCATTACCGGTGCAGGAGACCCTTGGGACACCATAATAGGCGTAGCTGGTTGCATGGTTCCAGTGCGTGGGGTAGGCTGCTGTTGTTGCATCTGAGGTGTTCTTTGAGGTGTATTGGGTTGCTGTTGAGGAGTCTGTTGCTGTGGCAACTGCTGCTGCTGTTGCAATTGTTGCTGTTGTTGATGCAATAACTGCTGCTGATGGTGATGTTGCTGCTGTTGTTGCTGTTGCTGTTGCAATAAATGTTGCTGTTGTGCTATCTGTTGCTGCATTTGCTGCTGTTGGTGTAATTGTTGTTGTAACTGTTGCTGTTGCTTTTGCTGTTGCTGTTGCTGCAGTAACTGAGGTTGTTGCTGGAATAATTGGTGTTGTTGTTGTTGCATGTTATGCATTTGTTGTTGCTGGTGCTTTTGAGCCATCAATTGCTTTTGTCTAAACATATTTTGAGCTTGTATTTGCTGTTGCTGTAACTGTGCGTGTGCAAACGCTTGTGCAGGACTAGCTGGTACTTGGCTGTGCAAACCTGAAGGTTGTGGTGTGCCAGCTGTAGAAGGAAGGGCTGTTGACATTAAACCTTGTCTTTGTATTGTTTGTATGTATGTCTAAGTATAATAAAGTATATTGCACAAGTAGGGTTTCTTTTTCAGTATTGAAATCAAGAGGAAAAGAGAAAAGAACAAAGGAGATTTGAGTGTATGTGTATGTGTGTGAGAGAGAGAGAGAGAGAAAAAGAGAAAAAAGAGAGTTTTATTTTTTTTGGTCGGCTACTCTAATCCCCCCCCCCATCCCTTTCAAACCTCCTCCCTTTTTTGTTTTTCTGAACAAGATTCCCATTTTCATGTCTGCAACAAAACCAATCAACATGGCTATTTCAATAACATAAGCCAACTATTGATTCATGATCTATTGTCTTTGTCTAAATCGACATGTATATAACAAAAAAGATGGATTTCGACACGACATTTAACTGTGGAGTCTGTGCAAATTAACTTTAAAACCGGGAGATTTTTAGTCTATTTCATGTTTCCCATAATGGCTCTATAAAAAAAAAACCATGTAATACTGAAGGAACCATCATCGTCCATCATATGAAACCAGCTATAAATATATACTTGACCATTTCGATTGTCTTTGTGTTCCTACATTTCCAAAGGAGCATGCTCCTAGCAACTATGTTCCATAACAACGGTAACCTTAGCAACTGGGATTTGAAACCTTGACAAGTGGTTCGTTCGTGTACCTGGAAGGAGAATGAATTCCTCATACGAGCTCTTGCCCATGGTAGCTTGTGTTCATGTCATGGATACCTGATTTAGCCAATGCCGACATCAAACAAGTGAGTCCCAGCTAGCATAGGGCGCAGCTCGCTCGGTCAATTTCAGGTACAATAATGTACGTCTACGTGTAAGGACTGTTGCAACATCACTGGTGCCTGGAATGCGTTGATTTTGGAGCGCAGCCAAGGGGGGCTGTATAATATCTGAGACAATGGCTATTGACTCGTTGACTATTGATTGATGTAAAATGAATTTTGCCTCTCCTTTAAACAGAAATAGACTTCAAATCTCGGTTTGATCAGATCAAAGAGTTGTCGAATGGCACTAATCAGAGTTTACATATGATGTATCCTGATCAGATTTGGGAGGCCAATACATAGCCTGTCGACAAGCTATACCGTTTTGGTTAATTTAGCAGACAACAGTAGGTAATATCCACATCCAGGTACAGCAGTCCATGCCATACGTCTACTGTGCTAAAAAAAAAAAAAAAAAAAAAAAAATGAACGACAGCAAGACTGTTGTATGCTTCACAGAGCTGTCTGTTCTATTTTTTTGCATTATATGTGGAAAAAGAAAGAAAGTTGATGTATTTCAGTCCTTCACAATCAGTTGATCTTATAACACATGCAGGCTTTCTTTTTTTTTTTTTTTTTTTTTTACAAACAAATGAATATCCAAGCACCGTTTGCGATTGGATTGATACAAATGTCACAATCCAAAGGCTTTCTTTGGATAGGTTTTATTTATTTCCCAACCAACTCGTCGTAGTAAATGCGCCTGCCATTTCAGACGAAGTACTCTGAGGTAGATCATAATCATTGGAAGATGACGAACTCAGCCCCAAAGTAGATCTTTTCCTTCTGACGACGTATTCCAAGGCTGGTGCTTGCATGGATTGTGATTTCCTGACTGTACCAGCACTCTGTGATGCTCTGAGTGGAATGGCTATTTTGGTTGAATTGCTGCCACTGCTACTTGTGCTGCTATGAAGGTGTAGATTATTACTATTGGGAGAGGAAGAAAAGCTGACAGACGAGGGTACTGCTATGGCTGTACTCGTTGATCGACGCTTAGACTTTTCGTTGCCAATAGCGACGGCAGGTGATCGAGTAGGAAAGCTGGATGGCGGTCCGTATCGCTCAATGTCACTCTTTTGGCGACGAATGGCAATCTTGTTGGGCGATCTCTCTGTTGTCGCTGTTGTGTTTGAGCTGGATGGACACGGTATTATTTTTGGCTTTGACAAGGGATGAACAGATGTGGAATACACACTCACATCGCTTATATTAGATGCCATGAATCGTGCATGTAAAGAACCGTGAGACGTCATTGGCTGCACTGTTTTCTTCTCTTTCGGTGTGGGTGTGGGTGAGCGCTGAAATACATTGGATAACCAAGTGAGAGCACTTGATGTCTTGCTTTGCTCTTTATGTGTGATCTGCTTCTGTTGTTGTTGTTGTTGCTTTTGTTGTTGCTGCTTCCTCAAAACTTCCTCCTCTAGTCGAATATCGCTCTCTTCTACTTTCTTTACGTACTCTAATTGAAGATCATTCATGGTAGTTCTAAGCTGACCAATCTCCTTTAACATATCCTGCACCAGCCCTAGGATTGGAAAAAACTCGAGCATGGATACATCATGAATCCACGTCTCTTGTTTCACTAGCGATGCATCCTCGATCCATAAAAACCTCGTTCGGAAACCGTCTACGTCGGTAACAATGTTTTCAATGATGGAGTTGCTCATGCTGCTCAATTCAAGGATATCAAACGCCCGCCTCAATCGCCTGTTCAATGCTCTAATGTCGGTTTGCTGCAATCGCTGTAGTACATTGAACACTTGACCGTACAGCTGCTTGAATGGAGAGCTTGTATCGATTTTGGATAGGGAGGACGATGGTGGTGCAACTTTTGGCGTAGCGGTCTACACAAATAGGTTATTTACCGTGTCGAGTGGTACATGCTGGTCAATTTATGCATACCTGACCAGACTTTAGCTTTGTTGTTGTTATTGTAGCAGCAGCAGCAGTTTTATTTTTCCCTTTTTCAGCCAATAACTTATGTCGCATATAATAGTGATAGTGGTGGTGCACGATGGGTGCTGATGCTTCTTGCGAAACAGCCACGGCACCTATCTCATCTTTTTGCTGGTTCCTCGATAGCCTCGGTAGTGTGTCCAAAACGGTAGATGATGTGTGAGGCGCAGATGTACTGAGTCTGTCACAATTTTCATCATTATAGCTACCGTCGTCATGCTGCATATGAGCGTCTTGTTTGGCATAGAGATCACTTCTACATTCCATCAGTAAATCGCTGCAATCGAGCAAATCTGACTTGAGCTTGTTATTGGCAGACGCTAGTTCTTTGATCAATTCAATGAGCTGGTTGTGGTTGGTCATTTGCAAATCAGATGCAGTGGGTGATAGCAGAGCAGAAGTAAGCTGCAAGCATGTTGGTATCATTTGTCACAGTATAGTCCATCCCCCCCCCCCGCTCTCGTTGGCACTTACCTTGAGTACGTCTTTTCTTAACTTTTCATTTGACTCTCTTAACCATACTAAATCCAGCTGATGATTTGATGTCATTCCCATCTCTTGCTGGTCTAGCTTTAGTTTCTCGTAAGAAAAGCATATGGATTCGTACTTTGTCTTTAGTTTCTTATGCTTGGATTCCAATGTGAGTTCCGCTTTTCTGGACACTGCCAGTTCCTGCTTTACATCTTCCAGCTGCCGTCATGTTAATACAAGCACAGCATGACCCTATCACTGCACAGCATACCTTTGCCCTCAGTGTGTCCTCTCGTATGTCAGCCTGCCTTGCCATAAATTTGAAAATCCTCAGTTTCTCCACTTCATTATTCTTCGATTTGAGCTCTGATCCAAGTTGCAGACATCTGCTATTGCATATATCCAAATCTGAGGTTGTTTCATCTAGTGCCTGTATCGCAAATTTAATAAATAATCATCATACACTGCATAAATTGCACATATCCACACCTTACTTTTTGTATTTTCTGGCATTCCCACGTCGTTTTGTTCCTGTCTTGCAGATATTCCTGCTTGCAAGTATCAGATTCCATCAAAGATTGTTCCAACTCACGAATCTTGTCTTGCAGCAGATCCACTTGCTGCTCAAGCTGCTGCTTCATGTCATTCGATTCAGTCACAAATTGCTCATGTTTCTGTAACAAGCTTTGTCCTATCACTACGTTATAGTTAATATCAAAAGAGGGAGGGGGGGGGATTTTAAGGGGAGATGTGGAATAGAATGAAATACCTGCCGCTAAACGAGCATCATTTTCCAGTTTTCGAATCGTGCTAGATATCGTCTCTAAGTTCTCGCAGTCGTTTTGGTTGCAACATCGACAAATATCCAGTAACCAAGATACAGAGGAAGACGGCGTATCTGGTATACTCCTCGACAGCCAATCCTGCAGTGATTCTTCTATGGAGGGTAAAAAGGCACTACTTGAGGTGTCCATTGCAGTAGCAGAGGTAGTTGTAGTATCAGTATTCACTGTGATACTGGACAATGAAGGTAGTGTGTTTGCTCTGCTATTTACACGGGCGCGAGGTCTTTGTCTGTGGAGAGACATATTTATCAGAGAGAGAAAAAGAGAGAGGGAGAAAGAGAGAGAGAGAAAAGGAAAAGAGAGAGAGAGAGAGAGAGAGAGAGAGAGAGAGAGAGAGAGAGAGAGAGAGAGAGAAAAGCGATTAGTCCAAAAAAGAATAGAATACACAAAGAAATCCACCACCTCCACCACCACCACCACCACCACGACCATCACCATCATCATCATCAGTAGCAGCAGTATTCATGGAAACTGGATTCTCTAGATACACGCACGCATCCATATGTACAGAAGAATCACTTACATATCATTTACGCATTAAACAAAACAAACACACAAAAAAGTGCTTCAACCCACAACCAAGGCACACACATATACACACACATAAATGGTGGCATAAAAAATGATATCAACCAATGATATCAAGTTATATTTAGAACATTGAGGCATTTCAGAAATAAAGATATTAATATCATACACCATCATTTATCATCATTCTCTATAGCTTGTTTCATTTCATTATGTGTCATTCAATGCCAAGTCTTCTGGCTCAGTGTCATTGTGCAATTCTTGGCCATGTAGTTTCGGCAAACTGAGGCTGTTTATTGGAACATTTGCCCAGAGAAATATGTCTGATAGTGTATGCTGTATGCGAAAATGCGTAGAATACAGAGGCTTGTATATGGCCAGTAACTCTCAGTCCAATGATATGCGGTGAATGACATTTACTAGAATACGAGTGTTGCAGAGAGAGAGAGAGAGAGAGAGTGACATAAACAATAACAAGCATCACATGTACCAACCATTTACTCTCATTGTTACAATTTCGAAATTGCATGAATTCTGATCCCATAGATCAAGAATTACGAATCCCCCAAAGACGAGGATTCATCCGAACATCCCGTATATCCTGTAGATGACGACGGTGTCTATTGAAACTTTTTCTCTAATCCATTGTGGATACCAACACGTGTAAGTTTATTGCTCTCTTTTTGCTCTCTCCTTCTCCTTCTGCCTTTATTATCATGGGGTTTGTCAATACAAAAAAAAAATAAAAAAAAAAAAAAAATACGCATTTTGACTGAGAGAAAGAATTTAACCATGTGGGATCTCCTTGCAAGCGTAATTGGCCCGAAATTTGAGAGGGAGATGTGAAATAGTTTCTTTAGGGTTGCCATTTACAGACTAAACCTTGTTTGATTTTCGTATATAAAGCCAACCTGAATCCTATTGACATTTCTCTTTCTTATTCACTTTATTCTTCTTATTGACACATAAAATGCCTTCTCGCTTCCAAGAACACTTTGAAATCCCACAACAAGAGTTATTCTTTTGCCATCAAGATTATTCAGACGTGGATCGAGATGATCTCTACCGTCGTCAGTCTCTATCCAACACAATAGACTCAACAACGTCCACTGCATCTTTAAATTATACACTGTCACCTACTTCTACAAACGGTCAATGCAGTCTAAAAAGACAATCCAGAGTCAAAACGAGAAGACACACAAATGGCGGTTCATCCTCACTTACAAGCAGTGTCAGTGGCAACAGCATCATCGGCTGGTGTCTTAAAGCCAAATCAAAGATCATTAAGCTTCGCCATGATTGAGCTTTAAACTGTCTATCCTTTCAATATACCAAATGTACATAGCTTACTATACCCTTCTTTTTTATTTTTTTATTATTGAAAAAAAAAAAATCCTTCTTGTATAAATAAATAATAACAAAAAAAAAAGATCTCATGATTTTTACACAATACTAATGCAATGTCTCCTGTTCAAAGACATGTTTATTTGTTTAAAAATATGCAGTTATCAGTCCATGTATATACTCTAAGCTCTGGATACACATCCATCCAATGAAACTCTAGATCGAAAGCGAAAATGACCAATTGGAAAGTGGCCCGCTTTTTTTTTTTTTGTAGGGTATACTAGTAGTAGCAGTATAAATGATATGACACATTTAGCCGAAACCATCAGGGTTGTTACACATCTTGGCATGATTTCAGGTACCCACTATAAACATACCAGCAATGTCGAGCAGAATGTAGTCCACACTATGATTAGCACCATCTACATAGCAGCGACCGTGAATCTGATCAGTTGACCCAGAAATCTTGTTTTTCTGTACGTAACACAATAGATAGGGTATAATTTACATATTTTATCTTGAAGCCCCTTGTTCTCTTTTTTCCATTACGATATACTTTTTGCTCTGAAATCATGTCGGATGAATTGCGGTTGCCATGGAAACAATTATTCCTTATTTGTGCTTGTCGCTTTGCTGTAAATGAGTGGTTTTAAGACAATGTGAATCCAATGACTCATCTACTTCACTATCATTCAGGAGCCCATCTCGTTTAGTATTCATGCTCCATTCATCTATTTCGTATGTAGTCTAATCCAAACAGCCACAACAACAACCACACTAAATTAGATTGTAGATGATTCGAGATTTCAAAATCACAGATGAATTTCACATTGGCTACTATGCTAGCTTAATTACATCGGCCTTTGCCATGGCTCAATTCGTATCAGGTACAGTAATATCCAACTTTCAAGACGAGTTGTTGGGATCAACTACTGACTTGATCGTTGTCAAAACACAGGGATGCCGTGGGGATCGCTTTCGGACCGAATCGGTCGTAAACCTGTTGTGCTATTTGGTCTTGCCTCAACCATCATAGGTGTATTTCTGTTTGGGTTATCGAAATCATTCGCATGGGCATTAGCTACAAAAATATTTTCTGGATTATTTGTAAGTGTGTGTGTGTGTGTGTGTGTGATCTACAATGACAGGAAATCGCTGATACATACGCATATGTACATGCACGATAGAATGGAAATATAAGTGTGCTCAAGAGCATGATTGCTGAATTGACCGAGAATCACACTGCAGAGAAGAGAACCAGAGCATTTTCGCTATTGCAAGTGACGTTTGGATTGGGTAGCATTGTGGGTGCTGCATTAGGAGGTAAATCAGTGTTGTAATAATACATCATATTTCGTATTGATGTATTTCAATTCAGGCTATCTATCAAATCCTGTAAGTAAATATCCAAATTTATTTGCTCATTTGGGTGCTTCCATCACCCACTTTTTGATCCAATATCCCTACTTTTTACCGTGCTTTGTTGCTACTTGTATATCAACATTTTGTTGGCTATTAGGCTTTTTCTTTCTGAAAGAAACCCTGCAATTCAACAAGATTGTCAATCATGGCCGAGAAGAAGCGCCTTTGTTGTCCAACGCTGATCAGCAGCAGCAGCAACAGAGCTACAGTGCAGTTGTCTTGACGGAAGCACCCGATGTCACCAGACCTCACTTGACTCTTGCAGAGAAACTCACACCTCCAGTCTTGGCAATTAGCGTCCTATATGCAGTTACTGCATTTCAGATGCTGTATTTTGACGGTAAGTTGAGTGCTGTCAATTCTTCAACTGCATGAATAATTGACATGTTCTCCATCAGAGCTATTGCCAACATGGTCAGCTACGCCAAAAGAAGCAGGAGGTCTTGGCTTTGAATCAAGAGAGATCGGCACAATTCTCTCTTATGCGGGCATTGTGATGCTACTAGTGCAAGTGTTTGTCCTTCATCGACTAACTGCTATTTTTGGCCTGTTGAATCTATTTCAATTGTCCTTGTTATCTAGTGCGCTTATATTTTTAGCGCAAGGGCTAAATCGGCTCTTGTATCGAATTCCTGACCCTACTGCAGATGGACAAGTGGGCACAAAGTTTTGGGTCTGGTTTGGCTTGATCTTTTGCTTGACAGTTAAATCCTTGGCTCAGACCATTGCAATCACTATCTCTGTCATTTTGCTAAACAATTCAGTGGAGAGATATGACACACTGGGCTTTATCAATGGATTCTCGCAATGTAAGTGTGTATCATGACTCTATGTACGGATCACTGATGTTAAAAATAGGCTGTAATGCTGCAATGAGAACTTTGAGTCCTGCTGTTGCTGGCTATATTTGGTCAAGGTAAATTCAGTGATTGACAATGCGGCATAAATATTTGGTAATAATAATACCCCCCCCCCTTTTTTTTGCTCAGGTCCATAGCGTCCGAGTGGATTCCCTTGGAAATCCGTTCCTATCTTCCTTGGGGCATATTAGGCATAATTGGTTTGATTACGTTCTTTGCTGGCATGCAGTTGAATCCAGCATACTATAATAAGCCTCATAGATCAAGAAGTTTGTAATTAGTATAGAGTGCTTGCTGTCAATAATGTGCTATGCAATTGTGCATATCTTCTGAAATATCATGCATAATAAAACTTAATTGCCGTCGTCAATATCTTCAAGTAAGCACAAAACACTGAGACGTCCATCATATGCTGACGCTGAAAGCGATCTCTTGCAAACTATCATTGATTTGCACGGAAAAATCTCGCTGTTTACAGCCTATGTTGCGAGGTTTATAATTGGTTGTTCACTGACCCTTTACACACAGTTTAATTCCAATTATACACATACCATTAGCCAATTTAGATTGCTAGAGAATTGGAGACAGCTCAGCTATCTCGAGATGCCCGTTCCTCTTGATTGCTGTTACTAAAGAAACAGATACCCATATCCCCAAGCACATAAAGTATTTCCTTCTAGTGTAAACTATTACTTGTTTCAGCGTTGATTGGTTGACGATAGACTGCAGTTTATACATTTGGAACTTGAACGATGAGTGAATGGACCTACTAATGTAGAGGGATATAGACAGACTAAAGTTCTTTAGAAACGACTAATACGAGTATTCGGGTCAAAATCAAATTATTGTCAGAGCCGAGCCAGTCAAGCCCAAACCAGACGTCTTTGGCGACCATATCAAGCATGTCTAGGCTAGAATTATAGCGTCAGTATAGAAATTGAAGGCGTTCGCTTATCAGTAAGTTTGTTGTGTGGGCTACAGTGTATGCTGTGTACTGATTTTCTCTGCGCAGCGGTAATGGCATGAATGCACGTCTCATCTATACACAAATACAAAGCACATTGTCACATACCAAAGTCAATTTATTACAACTGAAGGAGCTTATAGATCGGTAGCGATGCGTCTACTTTGTATCTACATAATAGGTTTAGACTCTTCTACATTCAATCCTCCTACATATCACACTGGTATCCTGAAGTTATCTTTGGAACGTGCCAAAAAGATAGATCCTCAAGACAAGGGCGCTGCCGCATCTGAATCTATTACAGCTCTAAACGAAACCACTGCCAAATTGCTGACAGCTCGCTTAGACACCTATCAACATATATACAATGCTCTGGAGGACGTCTTGATGCTGGAAAAGAACGGTGTTCCTTCCGACCGCGTTCCCATTGCAAGCCATTATTTGCCTGCCTATGTCTCGAAAGTATTTGACACTGCCATGGCTAGCGACGACAAACTATTCCACTACCAATTATACAACTGGTTCTTGTCTCATGGACTTGAAAGCAAACTTTTGGAACATGAAACTCCCTACTTGATACCGTATTTCGAACAATACATCCCTGACCGGGAGAAATTACTTGGATTCATGTACCAATTCTGCAACCAAAAGCACCAATACCAGGAAGCGGTCGACTGTTTATGCAGATTGCCTACATTGCCCTCTCAAGCTTTGGACCTGGATAAACGCATCGAGCTCAAGTCGCAACAGCAAATGGAGGATTTGTTCATTGGTCACTTTCCATGATCGATGGTAATTAGGCTTTGCATTTCTTAAATGAATGATTACCGTACTACGCTGAAATGGATTCTTTTATATCCTTCAGAAAAAATGGCCATTTCTCTAAAGAATACATCGGGCAGTATAGCTACCAGTCTTGAACATTTACGTTTCAAATGTTCGTACTAAAATCATGATTGGGCCAACATTTTGACACCATCAAATTATGTTTGGTTTATGGCAATCAACTGAAATTACATGTCAATTGCAATGTAATTCTGTAATTTTCACTGCTGTAGACTGCTCTATAACAGTGTTGTCTTTGAAATAATAATCCACCTTTCAGGAATATTACTAGTAGATGTTAAACTTTCATGACAGTAGGCTTATTATGTGTAGTGAGTCGAAACAGACAATAACAAGAAAGAATGTATATAACAACTCGCTTTATTCTGGTTTAGTAAAATATTGTATGTGTATATATATATATTTTTTTTTACAAATTTTCTATTAAAGACATCAAAATAGGTAGCTAATCAAACGTGGATTTGGTATGTGCATATGTATATATTATAATTGTTTTGGGTGTGTGTCAAAACCTTCTCTCTTTTACATAATAGTACATTTACTGCTCTTCTCTTCAGCAGGCTTGGTTGGCAAAGGCTTTTGCTCAGGTTCAGCAGCAGCAGCAGCAGCAGCAGGTGATGAAACAGGGACGGCAGCAACTGGAACGGGTGCAGCAGGTGCGGCAGTAGCAGGAACAACGGGTGCAGCAGGTGTCTCAGGATGAATAGGGTTGACTTGGCTAGCAGCAACAGGAACAGGAACAGCAGGTTCAGGCTTTTGAACAGAAGAACCAGCAACAGTGTTCTTGATTTGCTCTTGCACAGCAGGAATTTCCTTCTTTACGGCATCTACCTTATCATCAACACTCTTTTGAATAACAGGAGCTTGTTCCTTGGCTTCTTCAACGGTAGCATTGACAGCGGCTTTTGCAGATTCAACCTTATCATCGACACTCTTTTGAATAACAGGAGCTTGTTCCTTGGCTTCTTCAACGGTAGCATTGACAGCGGCCTTTGCAGATTCAACCTTATCATCAACACTCTTTTGAATAACAGGAGCTTGTTCCTTAGCCTCCTCAACAGTAGCATTGACAGCGGCCTTTGCGGACTCAACCTTGTTATCAATATCCTTTTGAATGACAGGAGCTTGCTCCTTTGCCTCTTGAATGGTCTCAACAACAGGGGCCTTAACAGCCTCTACCTTGGTATCAATCTCCTTTTGGATAACAGGGGCTTGCTCTTTGGCTTCCTCAATAGTAGCATCGGCAGTAGCTTTAGCGGCAGTTGCATTCTCGACAACAGTGTCCTTGGCATTTTGAACAAAAGGTTTAGTCTCAGTTTCAGTAGTGGTATCAATATCACGTTTGACGTCATTTTCGTCTTGATTGGGGCTAGACTTTGTGGAAGGCAAAAGAGATGCGGCACCAGCAGTAGCAGCAGAGACAGTAGCAACGGCAGCAATCTTGGCAGATTCAGCCAAATTAAGGGCATCGGCCTTGACGTCAGAAACAGTAGCGGCTTGTTCCTTATCATCGACAACAGCAGATCGGACAGTTTCAGTTAATTGTTGAGCTTGAGCACCGAGATCTTGAACAGCAGTGGTAGCAGTGGCTTCCTTCTTGACAGCGGTAGGGTTGGTCTTTTCCAAATAAGCATAGACATCAACAGCACCATAACCAACAACAGACTTGACAGCGTAATCAACAGCAGATTGCAAATCAATTTGAAGAGGTTCTTGCTTGGTTTCAGTAGCGACAGCAACAGGTGCAACTTGGGGAACAGATTCCTTGATCTCTTCAAGAACGTCTTCCTTGGCTTCAACAGCTTCTTCCTTGGTCTCATCAACAGCAGCAGGGGCAACTTCAGGAACGGTTTCCTTGATTTCTTCGAGAACATCTTCCTTAGCTTCAGCAACTTCTTCCTTGGATTCAGCAACATCGCGCTTGGTGTTTTCAGTTGCAACAGGGGCAACTTCGGGTACAACTTCCTTGATCTCTTCAAGAACGTCTTCCTTGGCTTCAACAGCTTCCTCCTTGGTCTCATCAACAGCAGCAGGTGGAACCTCAGGGACGGTTTCCTTAATTTCCTCAACCAACTCTTCCTTTGCCTCAACAGCTGGTTGCTCAGGCTCAGGAGTAGGCTTGATTTCACGAGATTTTTCCTTCACTTCCTCAACAACCTCGTTCTTTACCTCAGAAACTTCTTCCTTTACCTTTTGAACACCTTGTTCAACCTTTTCTACAAGGGTGGGCTTGTTGGTCTTTTCCAAATAGCTATAGACGTCAACTGCAGGAGAACCGACAACAGAGTCGACAGCATAGTTGACAGCGGCAGCTAAATCAACGGAAACAGGCTTTGATTCAGCGACGGCAGGGACAGGAGCGACTTCGGCAACGGTTTGCTTGATTTCTTCAACAACATCTTCCTTGGCCTCAACAGCCTCCTCCTTGGTTTCGTCAACAGCAGTGGCTTCAACTTCAGGCACGGTCTCTTTGATTTCATCAACAAGGTCAGACTTGGCTTCAACAACCTCTTCATCAGCGGCGGCTGGGACGGCGGCGACTTCGGGAACGGACTCGACGATCTCTTTTTGGGCTTCTGTGGAGTTGGTCTCGTCAGAAGAACCGACAACATTCTCAACAGCAGTGTTGCTGGTATCTTGGAGATCGATGGAAGCAGGAGCAGGATCATTGACTGTCTCAGATTGCTCCTCAACAGAAGCAGATTTGTTCAAGTTTAAATCTTCGACAACTTCTTCAATGACAGGCTTCTTTGAGCCTTCAAGGTAGGCGTAGACGTCAATAGCTTTACTACCGACAGCAGAGTCGATGGCAGCTTGGACATTAGAGCTAAACGCGTTTTGGGACATGATAAAGTGATTAAATATATTCGAGAAAAAGAAAGAGAAAGAAGGATTTTAAATTTAGAAAAAAAGAAATTTTTTTTTATGGTTTGAACCTTATAAAATACTCAATAATGATAGCATCTTGATGATGTGACGTAAATTACGGCCATAACATTGTTGTTTATTTACGGTTCTCTGATCACAAGCTTGCTTGGAGCGAAAAAATCTCGGAATTCACACACACACACACACACGCACACACACATGCACACGCTTTACTTGGAGCGCCATCAAGCATGAATCAGCCTATTTTATTGCTTTGATTCAAGATTGTATGATGAACAATGGTTTGGCATGGTAGTTTGGCGTCTTTTGTTAATTAGCATGCGGAGTTGATGGCGTTTAATGCATGTGAAAGTGTATCATCTATCATATCTACCATCATGCCAGATAATAAACTTCGTAGTGTCTTGTGCTGGAATCAAAAGTCTTCGAGTTAATCAGCGTGCTCATTTCTTACTGATGCACGATATGCGCAGAATTTGTGAGGGAATCAACCATGGCATAGATTCCTATTGTTGCGTAGCAATGAAGTAATCCTGTCGATCGCATAGTTTACTGCAATGCAATATGCATACGTTACCTTATTGAACAAATATAGGAGAACATATCCGAGTTGCTGTGGATACCCGTACTATTTATACGATGTGATGCATTGAAAAGCAATTTAAGCTGGGGTCGTAGATGCAAGACATTTTAATTTGTGGTTAAATTGCGCTTATCTTTATCAAGTGATGGCAGTGTCGTAAACACTGCACCGACGTAGAATCGGCTCGTAACGTCGTACTATTGTCGGCTCATGTCCATTACAAGAATTCCTCTACTGTCATATGGTGTATTGTGCTCTTTGTTTTGGCTGATGACACTTGCCATATGTACATTGCATGGGATACAGGTTGTACTAAATAATCGCATTGCTATTTGCTTGATTGAAAACTACCTCCTGCTCCTCTTTTTTAAGATGGACAAAAGCTTGACAGCTATCAGAGAACGAATACAATCTTGGGCAACGCATTGTGCCAATAATAATTAACGGATGGTGCTGATAATACCTTATTAGCTTTGAAAACAGTATCGCCTGTATGTAACTGGCACCGCATAGCATTCGTGCAGGAATAGCTGCTGACAGGATCGATTGCCATCATGAATACATTATACATACTGCCAGTCTAGAATAAGCAGCAGCAGCGATGGCTGGGTTTAAACTGTTTTTTTTGCAGTGAAAAAAATCTTCCCAATTTGACTCGATTCATTCCAAAAAAAAATTTAAAACCGTTTTTGGAAGATTTAACTATATAAACTACATGTTTCTTGACCTATTTTCTAATACGTTTAGAGATAGCTCTTGAAGGCGCATCCGATGATACCAATTACATTATACTTTTTGACTAAAACCATAGAGCAATTCTCAAAAATGTGAAAAATGATTTATCGCTGAAATCACCAGATTATACATACAAAGGTCTCACGAAAGCTATTTTAGATGTTGCCCTGGATCATTAGAATCCATTTGATATTATATGCACCATAGTAAAAGTCTTCACTTTTGGGGTCAAAAACGCGATAAACTGATTCTTGATGTCCGCGTAAAGGGGTAGCTCATGAAAAAATGAAGGTTTTCGTCGATTTGTCATGACCAAAAAAAAATTGAGAAAATGCATCCATCAGTAACGGCTAATCGAGGGCAATTGTTTGGTGCTACTCTGAAGGATTAAATCAGCTTCTAACTCGAGAAATCACTCGCCAAATGCATCAATTTTTGGCTGTGATTTAGCATATTATTGAGCATTGAGAGCTTATTCAAGTATGCTGCCTACCCGTATATCAGTGGTTCCCATTCATGTAGAACTGGAGCATCATAGAAGAGTGATGTCCACAGTTACAAATGAAGTCATGGAGAGTTTAGAGTAGTTTGTGGCATTTCATGTCGTGAAGTAATATGCAATTGTGCGAAGAGAAGGCTCAAAGTCGTAACTGTTGTGCATGAATTTGTATTCTTCTTCCTCTGCTGTAATACACATAGATATTGATACTATAAAACAGCGTTTATTCAACTGAAACTTTCGGTTCATGTATTAAATTATCAGAATCTATATTTTGCTCGTTTGATACTGATAACAAACTCTTTGGGATCAGTAGTATCATGATAACCAATGGGTCCTAGATCACAATCAGCGCAAGACAAGTATTTGGTGGTGCCAATGGTAGTCGAGAATCCAACATTTTCAAAATCCATCATGTTGCCTACGTGCCAAAAGTGGGTATCATCATCTTCTAATAGACTGTTTGCTGGTAGACTTGATTCAGGCAAGGCGAGCTAAGCGAAACCTTGTGTAAGAAGGACGTCTTTGAACGGTTTGTTATTCACCTACCTTACTACCATCTCTTTCAACAAGGGTGGCCGCGTTCTTTCTCAGAATGATACACTTGCAATTCTCCTTAGGACAAAGCACATCTGCAGAATTCTTTCCAGACTCATTAACGAGTCTTTCAAGTGGATTCTCCATGCTTTTGTATGATTCTGTCATTGTGTTATTTTCAGGATTAGCTTTCTTCGAGAAAAAAGAAGGGATTGCGAACTGAGTTTAGTTTAACACGGTCTATTCTTTGGTGTTCCTAGACATCTCATAATAGTCTAATGACGGACAATGGATCAGACAGTGATTAGACATGTACCAAAATGACAGGCTCAAGAGCAACTACAAGTACCTAGAAATAGCGCTTGCATATCAGACGCGCATTCTAATTTATTAGCTACTCCTGAAAAACTGAATTATTCAATTCCGTCGTTGCATCCTTGATACATGGCTCCATTCGATATGTTGCATGATCCTTTCCAAGTTCCGCACTGCGCAATATCAAGTTTACTAATAGTGTCTACTAGCTAATGTCATGAATAGACACCACCAATTCAATTGCTATTGTCTTTTGCTCATGCGATTACTTGGGACCTGGAATTTGGGGTAGCATAAACAAATAGATGGTACTACATGCTCTCTGAATGTGTCACTTTTGTTTGTTGCCATCATTTGATGCTTTGAAGCAACTCTCGCTTAGGCATAAAATGTGTGCTATCCCAGGAATAATTTATTTCAAAAAAAAAAGAAAGTCTATTTGTGATGATAACATTTACGAGTAGGTGGCTTTTGCGCGCCATCATTGCTCTAATCATGGTCTGTTGTCGTACGAGATATTTAAGCATCGCCTTACATAAACCATCTAAAAGCTTCTCTTGTGTATACAAGACGATAGTATCTCAATCTTGAAAAACACACACACACAAGCCTACATTTATGTTCCATGTTGCAAGTTTCTATCAAGAAAAGTGGCTCAGAATAACTGCGAGAGAGATACACAGGTACAGCTTCTTTTCAATTGACTTTTTTTTTTTTTTTTTTTTTTTTTTTTATTACAAGAGCGACAATTTATTTGGATGCCTTGTATCAGGGATATGTATGTTGATTGTATTACCTTGTATCAAACCACCTCGAATGTATACTTCATGGGCCAATGTATATAATACACAGACAGGCAGGATACGTGTCATGGCTAAACATGGCCCCTCTTCTTCCGCCAAGACACATGGATTTGGTCTGTTTACAGAAGACAGATCGATCATTCTATTCGTTTAGAACAAACAGATATTCCAAACAAGCGACGTCTGCATTAGTATAGTTTGTGGAGTTTTCTATTTGCTATTACTGATGCTACTCTCCCTGTCATAACATCATACCATTGCATACCAGTTCTAGCTTCAAATGTACCTTCAACGTGCTCCATAGGTCAAGATTCATCTACCGGGGATGGGAATTAAGAAATTAAAAAAATATTGTGCCACCATGATGTTGATGATAATAGCTCTCTGCAAGTCTAAAATCAGATTTCAAGGCCTAGTGGGCTATTATATTTATGTGTTTAATATTAGTAAATGCCTTTTACCTTCCTTTTTCTTCATCTTTTACTTTTTTTTTCTTCTTCTTCTTCTTGTTCTTTAGAAATCATTGCAACTTAACAATGGTTTTCTTTTCATCTTTGAAGAATTTGTTTTCTAGAAGAGATAAAAGAACATCGAATGCCTCCTCTCTGCAGCAGGCTGCAAGTAAAAAGAAAGGTCTAGCTTATAGTAACGGCAATCAGCACAGTAGCAATAAATCGACTGCTGCAAACAGTCCTGCAAATTCAACGACAAACAACTCTAGCAATGGACATAGCTTTCAATACAAAGACGGCAGACGATACCATGGCGATTCAGATGTAGCCTATGTACTTCCTAACGACGATGATGGTAATACATTATACTCATTGATGACAGTACTACATCTAAATAATTATTTATTCGCATTCAGAGGCCGACCGAGTTCATCAACAACATTGGATCCTTCGCTATGCACTACAGAGGTAGGCATTGTCGCAGATCATCGAGTCTGAATAGCATTAACAAACAGCCGCTAGTAACTATCAAGCACCAGTAACAGATCAGTTGGAAAAGGGTATTACTGTCCTTGACTCAGGCTGTGGCCCCGCTACTTGGACATTTGAGATGGGTGAAGCTTGGCCCAATTCAACTTTTCACGGCATTGATGCATCATGCGTCTTCCCTGAAAACATCAAGCCTGCAAATGTCGAGTTTGTCATTGGAAACATAGCCAAAGAAATTCCATACCCTGACAATACATTTGATTACGTTCATCAGCGACTATTACTTCTTGGTCTCACAAACGATGATTGGGAGAATGTAAGGCATAGTCTCATTACATGCACATGACATACTTAACGAGTTCCATATGTAGGCATTAAAAGAGCTCTATCGTGTCTTGAAACCAGGAGGCTATATTGAACTAGCGGAGGTATGCTGTGTTCTGCTCATGCGAAATGGCTGTTACTAACTTCATGTGCAAAGCCTGATTTACAAGATTTAGAAAACATGGGTCCAATCCTGAGAAAATTACAGTATACCAGTACGTCCAATGTTGCAGCGAAAACCAGCAGTTACTGATATTTTTACTTGATGACAGTGTCAGATATGCTCAAGAGCAGAAATATGCCAAACAAAGTGGCATGTGAGCTGGAAGATCGCTTAATTAGAGCTGGTTTTGTCAATACAAAATTAAAAATGACCCCATTAAAATTGAACCACACCGACAAGGCTGGAAAGCTTCTTTGGTAAGTGAAAATTAAATTTATATAATATACTTTATTTGACCTCATGGATCCAATTAGGGACGATTACAAACACGGGTACTCGAACGTGAGACCTGTGATGGCTCAGATTGTTCCTGAGTGGCAAGATGCTGAGGTTTATGCACGTTTCCTTGCCGATTGCGGTGTAGAGGCAGAGAAGAACAAGACCAATGTCAATTGGTACGCTTGTTACGCACAAAAACCCACTCAATAAATCTGTACGCTACGCTCGAATCTACGTCAAGCTAGTAGCTATATATCCTTCTTTGTCGATTTTTAGCATTATTGTTTTTTTTAGCGGACAGAGGAGGCTTTGGCATGGTATATATATATATATATATATCATTGCGAACAAATCATTCGCTTGTGTACCATGGCAATTTCGACAGTTTGAATGACAGTTCAAAGAAATTCCCAAGACTATTCATCTTTATAAATTGATCTACTACTAAAGTGAGCATAATAGGGCGATTTTTAGTTAGTTTAGATAAGGATGCACTGATGTTGACACACATAACTGCAATTTGGCTTGCTCACATGAATCAAGATTTGTGTAACTAAATGTCCATGTTGCACCAAAACAAGCATAATTCACAATTTCAAGTAGCGTTTACGCCATATTATGGCATTCTTACATGGTCAGAACAACTATGGTAAGCAACTGTTTTCGCTCATCAGTAGAAGATGTCTTTTGGCGTTATCGACTTTGGCTTTGTTTGCTTTGCCATTGCTGATCAAACTCTCTTTGTTATGTCAAATCAGCATGCGTGAATCTGGCATTTACCAACTCTTTGGTTCAATAACAAAAAAAAAATTGCATCATGCTAAGCGCAACAACAAAACCAGCGTCAAGGTTTTTACTCTGAATGCAAGCTTTGTATCAAGATTTTCAAAATATAGAGCTACAGAGACACATTGCAAAGGCGACGTTTAAGACATTCTTACTCTACAGTACTATGCGAGATAAGCTACTTCTTCCACGCTACTGAGTGATAAAAAAGTCTATCATCAACGATGTGCGGCCAATGGCGATGAACGAAGCGATTGCTGCATGTGGTAAATGAGAGAGTCCCATGATATTCGCAGCTGTAATTTACCGAGGAAAATGTTGTCAGTTCTGAAAGTACATACAGTCTTTTGGTTTGTTGTATTCAAGTCAATAATCCCAAAGTGACTGAGCAGGTGACTAGACCTGTCGCATTCATAGGCTCTGTATACACAATAGATCCAAGCGCATTTCTGCTATATGCATATAAACAGTTGTATATTTAAATTTGGACGAGTGAAAAATTCATTCAGAGATCTAAGATTTAACTGTAATTTCATCATTTAACAACAAGCTACATTCTGCAAAATGTGCATTTGGTTGCTTGATATGTAAAGAATCAACTAGATGGAGCTCATTACCGCTTACTATGTGTTTTGACTCTCTTAGTAGTTTTGTAGGACGCAACAAACAAATAAAGTGTGGTAGTGGGTCTAATCTCAGTACAACAAACAATACATGTTTGATTTGCGAGAGGGGCGTGTCGTTGCAAGCCTGTATGTACAGCTCTGACCACATTTAGTCAAGAAGCATTGCTCAAGATGCCATTGATTGCTATAATTACCTCCATTTTGACCATGGTTCAGTGTCTTACTTGGACAACCAACACAAATTACGACATTTGGGGCAGAAAACAGGGAAAAAACAAAGATGTTAAATTTTCCTAAATACTCATACACCAACAATTGAAATCGCTAGTGTCGTTTTCTTTTCTTTTCTTCTTCTACACTATATCCCTCCATTCCCTCCTTCTCCCCTCTCCTTCCCTCTTCAACTAAGAATGACAGTGAATTGGACATTACCTCTCAAGATACTGTATTCAGTCGCCATTTCATGTTTTTTTGTGGTGCCAGCTATGGTGGGCTATGCATTGCGCTTGGAAATCACAAGAAAATCATTTTGGGTGCTTGGCGTGTACGGCATGGTTGTATTTTTATTCATTTTCTTGCAGCTTTTATTCGCCACACTGAACCGAATCATGGTGCACAGATACAAAAAGAAGCTGCCAAATGCAGTATCTCGATATCAGCACTTGAAACACCAGTCCATCAACGAAAAGGTGATCCAAATCGACTATGTAGATCAGCAGGATTTTCCCGAAAAAACAATTTTGCAACCATCTGTTACTGAAGCTTCAACGTCATCAGCATCCTCATCCACATCATCTACAGTCTCCAACAGTCTCAATAAGCAAGCATTAACCAAAGACGGAAGACCAGCTACGCACATGGGATTGGCTGTGGTGGGCTATCGTGAAGAACCTACGCTGTTTGCAAAGTGTCTAGAGTCTATCAAGGAGCTCAATTATCCTGATGCTTTCAAAATCATTGTCGTGATTGATGGCGATGCACCAGAGGACAGAGAGATGGCAAACCTCTTTCAAAAGATATTCCCGCAAGGTCCTATCTTGGTCCTACCAGAGCTGTTATCTGACTCGTTTGAAAAGATTAGAAATAATGCTAAAGAGCAGCAGCAGCAGCAGCAGCAGCAGCAGCAAGAAGGAGCGGCAGAAAAGACAGCATTGGAACCCGATTATGACCAGCTCTTACGAGACACATTCACATTACCTACTGACACAACACCTGTTTGTTATATGCAGCCTCATCGAGGTAAACGCCATGCCATGTATACAGCTTTCCGTGTGCTGATGGCTTCTGGATGTGATGCTGTCATGTCGACAGATTCTGACACAAAGTTTGATCCCAATGCCATGATTGAAATGGAAAGAGCTCTTTACTGGTTTCCCAACATTGGAGCTGCTGCTGGTGATGTCCGTATATGGAATGCCTCTGATAGTGTGCTATCATTCATGTCCTCGTTGCGTTACTGGATGGCGTTCAATATTGAGAGAGCAGCACAGAGCTTCAATCGATGTGTGACATGTGTGTCAGGTCCCATGGGTATTTATCGATCGCACGTATTGAGGGAGATTTTGGATGACTGGATCACGCAAAGCTTTCTGGGTATGGAGTGTACCTACGGTGATGATCGACACTTGACGAACCGCGCCTTATTGCATGGATACAAAGTGGTGTACACACATTTAGCCTTCTGCGAAACAGAAACACCGACTGCCTTCTTGCGTTGGTTCAAGCAGCAAACAAGATGGTCCAAGAGTTTCTACCGCGAGCTGTTCTGGAATGCTCGCAGTCTTCACAAACATAGCCCATGGATGGCAGCAGAACTCTTTTATCAAGGCATTTATCCATTCGTGCTGCTGTTTTCCATCTTTCAGATCCTGTTTAGCAAATCACCGTTCGTGCTCTGTGTCTGGTTAATCTCGTTGCTTGCTATTGCCTGCATCAAGACAATCTATTCCATGCTTGTTACCCGCAACATTCGGTTCCTAGCTTTCCCACTATATTCCTTGTATTACATGTTTGGATTGGTGCCTGCTAAATTATGGGCCATTATTTCTCTGTGGGATGTAGGATGGGGCACCTCTGCCAGATCGGCTGCTGAACTCAAGCGAGAAAACGTATTCTGTAGTCAATTCAAAGAAGCACTGCCTATTCTAGCTTGGCTGGTTCTGTTGTTGGGCGGTGTGGCCTTCAATGTCACCATCTTTGTGCTGAATCCAGACCGTATCAATGGTTTGGACTTTTTCGGTTTTGGCAGTGGTTTGCTATCAGATCCAACCTCTATTGTATTTTATCCCAACCCAAATAACACCATCACTCCATAAAATTAAGCAAATAAAAGTCTTCTGATTGAAGGAACTTCCAGTTGATGTAATGCAGTACACTCTGAGACGATTTATGATATGATACTACCAACTGCTGATCTCGTTTATTTGATTAATAATGGTATACTGTTACGATTTTATCACGATAATACTTCAGCACCAAACCAAGCTGTCGTCTCGAGATACCTTCGCGATAAATAATCTCCTCAATGTGGTGCTGGCCGTTCATGTACGCCTTTAACCTTTCAAACAATTCTGCCACCTCCTTTGGCGCTCTCTCATATGTCAACCTCTTCAGTCTGTTCCATTCAGCATCATTATTCGTGTTTGCATTGTTGGGGCTGGATGAGATGTCTTGCTGAGATCCATCGCCTAGTTGAGATCCACCGTCGTATTGTGATTGAGGTGTCTCATTGCCCTGTTTCTTGTTTGGTGGGACCAACAGAACCAAATACATGTGCAGTTGCACCACTAAATCTTTGCGAATCAAGTAGGTAATGGCTTCCAAATATTGGTTCTTCAATTCCTTAACATGGTACACTAGATGATACTGTTGCGCATGTGATAGTTTGGACAGCAGCACGGGTAAGCTTAGGTTGGGTATGTGCAGCTTAAAATCAGCTTCCAAGCTGGCGATGCTGTAAGAGTAGCGTCAATACAAGCCATTATCACTCTCCATAAATCAACTTACTCGTTTAGTTTAGCTGTAGGCGAAACTACATAGATATTTCTTGTACTGATAGTGTGTATCAATTTGGCTTTCCTCCAGTAGATCAAATGTGCTGCTAAGCGATAGATTTGTGCCAAAGAGCAATCCAGTAGCAGATGCAGTTCTTGCAAGCTCTGTGTGGGCGTCAGTATCTGCACCAATTGTACCAACGTCGGGCTGGCATCCAACGGCATATTCTTCAGCACTTCCTCTGGATCCTCTAGTAAGAGCAGTGTGTGATAGGGACATAATACTGGATATTTATCGTATTCATAGCCTGCTACGCTGTAGATGTCCATCAAGGACGATCCAGTATAATTGTCTTTTGCTCTTTGTGTTGGTGACATGAGACTCTCTCTGTCTGCCGTCATTGACGACTCACTGTGCATGCCAATCACTGGGATCTGAAGCGATAAATCAATGAAGTCGTTGATAATGACATGGGCGGCTGTGTTTGCTGAAATAGCGGTGTATATCTGTCGAATATCTCTTGCTAATGATGATTCTCTCAGTATTTCTCGCATCACTTGCTCGTAAGGAATGCCTAGGTGTAGTGTTTAGTTTTTATGTTACAGCTTGTCGCATGTGTATTTACCTTTATTGAAGGCTTCTTCTTTTAGCCCAAGCACTTTCTCGATTTCCTCCTGTACATAACCACACCGCAATTGCTCGTACCGTAATGCTGAAGAATATCTCAGAATAACATTCTTGTAAATGGTCTCTACCTGAGCATTCAGCTCTAAATCAGGCGGTGTCATTACGAATACAACATGGAATAGTGTCATATGAATCGATGTCGAGCTAGGAAATGTATCTGATGCTGATTCATCGTCATTCTCGTCGTCATCGTCATCATCATTGGATGTATCTCCATTGGTATCATCGTTAGGCAGGGTTCTTTTATTGCTGCTAGTATTGTACGAAGCTGGGGAAGTTAACGGTTGTTGCGAAGGCGTAGAGGGTGTAGACTGTGTAGTAGGAGAATTCAGCTGAGAGGCAGGGTTGGGTGATAGTGGAGATGTCAAGAAATCTGCATCATGATCCTCTGCATCCATAGACTGCTGCTGCTGTTGTTGCTGTTGTTGCTGTTGCTGTTGTTGTTGTGGCGAACTTAAACTAACAGGATGTCCAACAAACGTCAAATCATCCATACTCAACTGAAATTTTCTATCGCATAACGGTGATTTAGGTGCAAGTGCATCAGCCAAGAAAGACACATCTATATTGAAAATGGTGTCGCGACCAGCAAAGATGTCTTTCTTCGTATTATCGCTATTGCCTCCTGTATTATTACTGCTATTGCTATTGCTTTCGTTGTTATGATGGTTGCTCTTGGATGCATTCGACGAACGTCTGCTCTCTTCTATGTCGTTTTGAGATTTCCTAGTAGCCATGGAGGACCCCACAGTGAAATCTTTGGCGTAATTATGTGCATGTCGATTTGAGGATGGTCTTTGAGGGTCTGGTGGGTAACTGAAGAGGAAATGATGACCTCTAGTAGAATTAACAACGAGTAATATAGCCAATAATGAGCTCATATCTCGCTTGAGTGTTGTAAAGTCAAAAAAGATTAAGCCGGCATTGATATTTGGTGTTTGGGTCTCAACATTTGAAGGGACTCTAATCAAAGCCACCACTGAGGAACGTGATAATAGGTAGTAAAACTTGTATCCTGTTTGGGCCAGCAGTAAGTCGTTATAGGGTAGCGTGAACGTGCTTAGGTAGTATCCTACCATATCGTGTGAGTCCATACTTCTGATTAACTGGGAGTATGTTTTGTCTGGCATTTTAAAAGGGTCATTTCAAGCAGATGAGCTTATAATTCATGCGAGTATCTTGACGGAGACACCGTTGATACTATCTGGTTACACTACGCAACGGCTATGAAGATAATAGTAACGTGCTTGAGTCTTTATAAAACTTACTGTATGCGCCGTATCATAGATCCATCATCGGTGGCATTGAACCATGTCACATCGCATCAAGACTATAATTCAAGTAAACACCGGGTTCCAATCTTCATAGATACACCATCACCATTCTCGCAATGGAATATGCGTCATACGATAGCCAAGTATATTTTACTCGAGCTGCTATGTATTTAACAGAGATGCTCTGTGCATTGCTATCCTACAAATGATGTACAATAAATGAGTGTCATTGTACGGTGGCTGAACAATAAGCTGAATACACAAATTCACAGTATCTCTTTCTCTCTGAAACCACATCAAAACTCTTCCGTAAGTAAGCATGGCCCGTGCTAGATGCCTATAACTCGTTTCCATGAATATACAGGAGGAAATCCTGTGTCTATGGCGGTTGTTGATTACCAGCAGCGGTTGTTGATTGTGGGATGTCATTTTCTTCTTAACTAACTTTTTCTTCTTTTCACACTCTTTTATCTTTTTTTTTTTTTTCTTAGCTTTATACCTATTAAACAGAAAAAGTGAACTCTCTATTTAATCTTCAGTTGATACCGGTATGTAGCGATTCTCTAGCGAGAGATGTTTGTGCAATTGTACAAAAATTCGAGAGAAACAACTTGCCTTCTCTCTCCTTTTTTCTCTCTCTCTCACTCACTGTAGACAATGTGCTTATTTGCTTGTTGAATAGACGTATTTATTATAAAGAAAAATGATGTTATATAA
Organism: Mucor circinelloides; assembly: GCA_037974945.1. Classification (NCBI taxonomy): domain Eukaryota; kingdom Fungi; phylum Mucoromycota; class Mucoromycetes; order Mucorales; family Mucoraceae; genus Mucor; species Mucor circinelloides. The sequence goes on along the minus strand of JBBNAA010000025.1, from coordinate 217,439 downwards.
GCTGGTAGTTCTTGGTGATGGTGGTGTTGGAAAGGTAAGTCTTCTTGTTCAGTTGACACTGTTTATTTTCACTGGCTCATGCTGATGGATGTACTCTTTTCTTTGCTCTATACAGACTGCGCTGACAATTCAGGTATGGCAACAGAATCCGGATAATCCTTGCTTTGATTGACATGTTTATGTTTGCTACCGTAGCTTTGTTTGAATCACTTTGTTGGTAAGATTCATCGCTACACTATGCAGATTTGTTTTCGTCTTGATGATTAATATTGTTTATTCATTTTACAGAGGTAAATTTCGGGTTGATTGGATCAATTAAAGGAACGCCCATCATGGTGAAAGAGAGCATTCACCCCCTAATCTTATATTCTCACTCATAAAATACAGACATATGATCCCACCATCGAAGATTCGTATCGCAAGCAGGTGGTAATTGATGATCAACCCTGCATTTTGGAAGTATTAGATACAGCAGGACAAGGTATGGATCTTTGTTACGAATTGTGATTTGCTTGGCTTACCAACAATGTCCATTAGAGGAATATACTGCATTACGAGATCAATGGATCAGGTAAACCGAATCAGGCACTCATGCTCCAGACTTTGTTGTCATAATTACTAATGCGTTGCTATACCGGGAATCAATCATCAGAGATGGCGAAGGTTTCTTACTGGTCTATTCCATCACATCCCGCTCAACCTACGACCGCATTGAGAGATTCCGCGACCAAATTTTCCGAGTAAAGGACGTCGACAATGTGCCATTGATGTTGGTAGGAAACAAATGTGATAAAGTGACAGAGAGAGAAGTTACACGAGAAGAGGGATACGCAACAGCAAAGAGATTGGCCTGTGATTTCATCGAAACATCAGCAAAAACATGTGTCAATGTCGAAAGATCTTTCTATCAAGTCGTCAAAGCTATCCGAGCCCAACGAGAAGGTTTGCATGCCGGTCCAAAAGGAAAGCCCAAGAAGGAAAAGAAGAGCAAATGTTTGATTTTGTAAATTTCTGTTTCTGTTTTGCATGTGCACTCTACAATAAATCAAAAAACTACCACAGAACATATGCACTGACAATTCAGCATTGTTCTTTTTCTTTGCTTTTTTCACTTTCAGTGACGTATTTGCATCCCAAAAAAAAAAAAAAAAAAAAAAAAAAATAGATTTTCCGAGAATCATATAAATTTCGGTTTGGGTTTTCTTTTGGTTTTGCCTTTCCTTCTTTTTTTTTCTTATTCTGCTATACATTCACAAATAAAATGGGTAAAGCACAAAGTAAACTTAGCCCAGAGCAGCTCACCGATCTCCAAAAGTGTACCTATTGTAAGTACTGACTACACCTTCACAGCCAGTCAAATTAACCCATCTACACACAGTCGAAAAGAAGGAACTGCAGCAATGGTTGGTAGATAGTGTATAGCACCAAATAATCTTGCATTTGAAATGACAACATTTGCTACTAGGTACAAGGGATTTTTGAAGGATTGTCCCTCTGGTCAATTAGATAAAACCGAATTCCAAAAAATATACAAACAATTCTTTCCCTTCGGCGATCCATCTCGATTTGCAGACTATGTCTTTAACGTGTTTGATGGCGATAAAAATGGAATGATTGATTTCAAAGAGTTCATTGTGGCATTATCAGTAACAAGCAGAGGTCGAGTTGATGAAAAACTATATTGTAAGCCTTCCATTGTCTCTCCCTATTTATTAATTTATATAAATAACCTTTTTTTTTATTATTATTAGGGGCCTTCCAAGTATGTTGATTCGAGTTGTTTTGGATGCGGAGAGAGAGATAGAGATGACAAGTACTAAACGTTTACCTAGCTGTATGATATTGATAATGACGGATACATCACTCGTGAGGAAATGCTGCATATAGTGGATGCCATCTATAAGATGGTAGGAAGTATGGTCAAATTACCACCAGATGAAGACACACCCGAGAAACGTGTTAACAAGATTTTTGATTTAATGGACAATGTAAGTTGTGCTGGTAAACATTGGCAGGAACAAAAGACACTTATGACTTGATTACATTCAGGACAAGGACGGTAAACTGTCAATGGATGAGTTCAAAGAGGGATCAAAGAAGGATCCAACAATTTTGCAAGCACTTAATTTATATGATGGCATGGTTTAGTTGAAATAAACATGGCTTTGTGAATATACACTGTGTTGGGTAATGTTTCCCTGCCAGTAATCACTTACAGCCCATTTACCCTTTTATGTAAAATGACCATTAATTGCTAAACGGATAAACTGAGACTTCATGTTAAAGCAGCATCTCAAAATACGTCATAAAAGATCATTCAACTGCAATGGTGTTCAATCAAGGTACAACAACCGTTCATTAGCAAATTTGGCGAAAATGTTACACACAAAGGTATGACAATAATTACTGCAGGCAAGCCTCAGCCCAAATGTTGTTGTCATTTGATACCATGGAAGGTCGACAAGAGTAAGATTTCAAGCCATGTAAACGAAGTGTGTTATATCATGGCTTAATTTCTATAAGTTTTTTTTTGCTTTAAATGTAATCTTTGTCTCTGAAAGTATTCGCCTGCAATAGCTTGTGTCAATGACGAGCGTGTTCAAAGTCTTCTGCACTGAATCTATGTCGAAAATGCATTCCCTGTGCCTTTAGTTGTATAGTACCATGGCTGATCATCACCCAGCATATGTTCTGTCTTTCAACTCAAACTTAGAAAGCAGAGCCTTATTTGCACATAACGCGTCTAATAAGTTACAGCGATATGGACTACAAATCTTATCAGATCATAGTAGTAGTATTTGCAAACGAATTCAGCTTCATGTCTACGGTTTTGTGCCCCCCCCCCGCGTTAGGAAAAACTCGAGTGAACTGAGAAAGAAGCCAGCCATACGGTAGTAGACCACATAAAATCAATCAAATACCTTGACAGTAGTTAGATACGCAGCATCCCTCAATATCGTAATATGACTTGTTTGATGTATATCAACTAATAGGCGGTATAAGATGAAGGCATTCTTTGATAGGTTACCGAATGAATAACATCAGCTACTGTCTGGTGTGATGGTTCATACATTTGGTATAAAATAATCCTTTAATTTTATTAACAAACTTCAGTTTTTTTTTTTGCGTCTTGTTCATTTACTATGCTATCTTTCGCTGTGCTGGTTACTGTATGTACATTTGGGATTCTCACTTTGTTCATTGGGATAACAGCGGAAAAGCCCAAAAAATAAAAGGAGGTGCTTATAGCAATGCTTCTACTAAATTATAAGTAGGCATGTTATACTAATCAGAAAAACGCTTGAAAAGAGCTATGCCTCTTTCATAGTTCAGATTATGGCATTTCTCTCTTCGATATTAGAAATTAAAGCAGACTGTAAGCTTCAAATGACCTTTATTATTTTCATGAATCAAGCTTATAGATTCCAAAGTTTAGAGCATTATTATTTAGTCTTTGATCTCATCACAGTAAACTGTTTACCATCTTTGGTGATACTGGTCTAAAATGAATAGAAATCTTCAATGTTTACATTGTTGCCATTTTCTCGATCCACCTACTCGTGATTTGGGCATGGAGTGAGGCAAGCTTGCATTGTACTCTAGTTGAAAAACATAAAAACTTCCAGTCTAAAATAGACTGGAAGTTTTTCATGTTAATGAGTGACATGAAATACTCTAAATCGATTATTATATCCCTCAGCGATTGTAAGCCTGATCATTCAGCCTGATCTGTTGATAGTGTAGTGCTAGAAGTCCCCCGCTCGATCAGCTAAGAAAGATGTCAATCTACATAGCATGTACACGAAAATTCCAATCTCACTGTGAGCATAATTTGCGATTCGTTGAGAGAACAACTCAGAAGACTCGTTCTATGCAAAATGTAACAGCTTTGATTGAACCAAAAAATGTTTATTTGTAAAGTATTATTAAAATGTATTTTACAGTAGAGAGAAAGAGAGAGAGAAAAAAAAAAGGACTAGAGGTATGATATGTAATAGTTTAGTGGGCAGCAGCAGTGGCATTGGCAGTAGTTGTTGTGCTCAAATCTGCCTCAACGGTAGCGGATGGCTGAGCATCTGTTGACACTTGAATGGATGTAGGTGGTTTAGCACCGAGAATGTGATTAGGTGTAGGTGTGTCATTGAAGAGATGAATAGTTTGCTGAGCATAAGATTGTCCTGGTTTAAACCACTCTGTTTGTAAATCATCAACCAAGTCTCCTAATTTAGTACCGCTTGCAACGATGGTTCGACTCAGCGAAGGAATCACACTGTCCTTGGAATCTACGCGAGGTCTGATTTCAACCTTGACTCTTTCAGAATCATAGATATCAACGAAATATGACTTTATGTAATCGACGTAGGTTTGCTCTTGATCGTAGACGTATTGCACATCGATCACAATTTCAGTGTGAACATTGTTATCACAGGTTTTTCCGCCAGCAAAAATCGAATTCTCCAATGTAATATCACCATGCTCTCTCATCCAGTCCAAAGTTTGCTTGCGAGTACCGTAAAATACCCAGCGATTGGTATTTCCTGCGCTTGATAAAGTGATTTTGGTTGATAAAAGTGGTGGGCAAACAACATGACCAATTTGGCCGGCAGAGGCATCTATAATGTACCATGTTAGATGGTTAACCAAGATGGAATTTACCAGTAGACTTACTCATTTCGTATCCGTAAATAAGTTTCATTTTGTAGTGTGTAATTGTGAAGGAAAAAGCATCCCATTGTTTGAAATTTAGCGCTTTATTTTATAGTTCTTTTTTTTTTTTTTTTCTTAGAAACAAAGATGGGTGGAGTTTCCAGTTTTTCTCCACCTTCCAAAATCTGAAACTTTATTAACCACTACGACGATAAAATATCCCAATTTGCTCCATCCAACTTTTAGCTGAGCCAAATATGCCAACCATTTCATAGCCTTGTGGTGCATTAATTTCATTTAAACCACCCCCGTCGCCTCCAAACCAAGGACTTAGTCTACCACTGGATAGCTTGAATTGCACGCCGTCAATCCATGCGCCACTACGAACAATCAATCCTTGGATTCGTTCACCTCTGCCCACATCAAATTGGCTACGACCACCGCCAGTTTTTCCTATTTGATCTTGACTTCCGTCTTCATACACCAATGTGAAGCCATCCAAAAAGGCACCGTGGTTCACCAAGATACACTTCAACTGTTTGGGTCGATTGTTCTGGTAAAGGACTGCTGTAGACTTGGTCATACCTTGGTCGGATCCGTTACCGAAAATGTCACTCTTGAGCACACGTCCATCCAGTCCGGGTAAACGGACACCGCCATGCGAGTTTAAAAAGTCATTCAGGTTGTCAATGTCCTTGTCTTCCTGATTGACACAAACAGCATGCAAAGAAATCTTCTCGTTGGGATCGCACTTGCATCTGTCGCAAATGTCCTTTTGACTGAATGTAACCATGCGAGGTTGATCTTGCAAGAATTCGAAATGTGAACGATAGTGGCCGTCGACATTCATCTCGAGTAATGAGATACCGGCAGGCGCAATTACTTGGAACTGCCCACCTTCAAGTGCAATGAAACTAGGTTTTGAAGGGTTTCTGGTTCCAATAGGTCCATCTTGTGGAAGTCTAAATGCTGGATGGAAGCGTAGACGCATGATATCAAGCCTGTGCCAATGGGATCCAGCTTCTTCTTCAGGAGGAATAGGTCCATATCCAGGTTCTATGGCGACGAATGTTCGATTCCAGTTATTGTAGCCTCGACTCATCACACCTATCAAAATTGCATGAATGTTTGCTTGTGCAGCTCTTTGTTTTTAATACACATTACCTGTTGGTGTATGGCTCAGCGTATATGAATGTCCAACTTCGTGCATCTACAACAATGACATGTTATGCTGACAAGCACAATCTATCACAAGTCATGTACCGCTTACCATTGCACCCATACCAATATTGCAGGCTTTCCACCAATGACCACTTTCATTAGCATCATTTGCCACATAGCGTGTGTCAGTCTTTGTATTGTTCATAAAGGCAGGAACAATATCTTCGATACAGGTTGGCCATGCATGTAATAAATGAGAACCAAAGATACCCAATTTTGTATGTCCAGCACCACCACCTAGAGCAGCATGTCCCACAGTCAGTTGCTTATTGACATCCCAGTGCGAGTCCAAGATTAACCCTGCTACTTGACAAGGCATATCAAACGCAGGGTTTTCGTGCAAATCATCCAAGAATAACCCGAATAAGCTCTCAACACTTTCATCCTCGTCGTCGCTTTGCTGGGCACGACGAACATCACGAATCTGGGCAACAGTGTATTTGGAACGAATGACATGAACTTTGGCTGTGTTCCGCATGACGCCCTTATCCTGACAGCTGATTGTATCAGGCAACCAGGCTTCCTCGAGGCGAAATGTACGTCTTCCCATCCCGTTGCGATGTAATTGCTCGGCGCAAAAGGCTTGCCACATGTAGCCTGCTGTTCGAAGCTTTTCAACTGCTATATCTAATGTATTTTGGCCCTTTTTCTCTGGAGGAACGTCAAATGTAGCATCGGAATCGGAGCCAATGAATATAACGAGCGATAAGGGTGGGTTTTGCAGCAGAGGCAAGTAATTGACGTGGAAATGAAGCGACTCATTGTCTCGAGGAAAGAGAAACGTAATGGTGTTTGGTCCAGGAACAAGGTGTACCATGGCTTTGAAATAAGAATTAACGCAGGGCCATTCTGTCTGAGGGAAATCGTTGCATATAACGTAGACTGGCTGGTTAAAAGAGCCGTTGCGAGGTCCAGCACGACCATTGACGAGGAGAAATCGCTGTTAGGAAGAGTGTGTATACTGATATTAATATTGCTTTGTTGCTGCTATTCATCTGTAATTTACCTGGTGTACAGTTTCGCCCTCTCTTACATTGCTAATCTGGATGCTGCTCGAAGGGGGTCTTGACGGAATAGGTGGTGCTTGATAGTTCATTGTTGGGAAACTAAAAGAGAGCATGTGTGCATTATCCAGAACCTCATCATTTTGTATCACTTCCCACTGGGTTTTAACTAGTGGTGTAAAAAAAAAAACTTGATTGCATGTAGCTTGAGTTGATTTAAGGGCCCTTGGATATTGGTGAGTGAGCAATGCAATCAAACGTCGAGCACTTTCATAGCCATTGTTGGATGTTGGCTTTTAGGCTGCTACCTGTACCTTAAGCTTTTCACCGACACATCTTTGTACTTCTCGGGTGTGATACTCTGTACCATGCGCAACCTTGATAAGTCGACATTTGCGAGATGTAAACGAGTATGCAAGTAAATGGTATCTGCTACAAATGCCAACAAAACTGCCTACAGCGCGATTACTCCATTTCTAAGAAGCCCTGACTAAAGTCTATTGCCAAATTCATGCTACTGCTGGATGTCGCTTTGAATGAAATAAGTGACTGAAAATACTTTCTAAACCTGTTTGACCAACCAATTGAATGTAGGCAAAAACTGTAGATTTTTCATCAAAAGTTTTTTTTTTTTCTTCAAGTCCTCCCTTTTACCTTGTGTATACACTAAATCCTTCCTTATAACAATATGAGCGAATCCAACACTATCATCGGTATCAACTTTGGTACTGCTTACACTTCTATTGCTTACCTTAACAAGGTACATACATATATATATATATATTACAAAATGACATTGAAGAGCTGGATGTTGGACACATGATGGACACATTGGGCTCGAGTCAACGCACATGTTGGAGAGTTTATTGACATGTTACTATAGGAAGGTCGCGCTGATTGTCTCGCCAACGAGGAAGGTGATAGACAGATTGCCTCTGCTCTCGCTTTCCACGGTGATGAAGAAGTGAGTACCAGTGGATTCCAATAAATTGAGACGTAATTGACATTGGTAACTGAATAGGTTATTGGCTCTCAAGCCAAGTCTGATATCGCTCGTCACCCCAACCACACCATTGCCAACTTCCGTGCTAATCTCGGAAAGAGGTACGTTTTGATCCAACTGTTTTATGCAAGTATACTCACGTCGTTATCCTTCTTAATAGCTTTGCTGATGCTTTGAACTTGACCGGTTCCGCTGCTCCTGTCGTTGACAAGAACGGTGTTCCCGCTTACGAAATCGAATTGCCTGCTGGTAAGTCTGTTTTCACTGCTCAAGAAGTTTCTGCAAAGTACTTGCGTCACATCCGTGAGTCTGCTGAAGCTTTCTTGGGTACTGCCATCAACGGTGCTGTTATGGCTGTTCCTTCTTACTTTACCGAGAAGCAACGTGAGGAATTGGTTGCCGCTGCTGAAGCTGCTGGTATCAAGGTTGTTCAACTCGTCCACGAGTCTGCTGCCGCTGCCCTCGCCTATGGTGTCGGTCAAGATGCCTCCAACAAGGATCCTCAAGATAAGACTGTTGTTGTCTGTGATTTGGGTGGACACTCTTTCGATGTTACTGTCTTGGCCGTTCGTTCCGGTATGTACACTGTTTTGGCTACTGCCCACGATACCAAGATTGGTGGTGCTTCTTTCGATGACAACTTGATCAAGCATTTCGTTGCTGAATTCCAAAAGAAGTCCAAGATTGATATCTCTTCCAACAACAAGGCTTTGGCCAAGCTCCGTAACGCTGTTGAAGTCACCAAGAAGATGTTGTCCAGCGGTAACTCTGCTCCTTGTTTCGTTGAATCTTTGGCTGAAGGTGTTGATTTCCACAGCAACGTCAACCGTATGCGTTTCGAAATGTTGTCCAAGAACGTTTTCTCTCAACTCCAAGCTGTTATCGGTGAGGTTTTGGAAAAGACCAACTTGGATGCTTCCGAGATTGATGAAGTCCTTCTTGCTGGTGGTTCTGCCCGTATCCCCAAGTTTGCCTTGAAGATCCGCGAAGTCTTTGGCGGTGAGCACACCAAGATCTTGAACGAACTCGAAGCTGACGAAGTTGTCGCCCGTGGTTGTGCTATCCAAGGTTCTTTGGTCTCTGGTTTTGAGAAGGAGGATATTGAAGCTGCTATTCACCCCGTTGTCACTTTGGCTCCCAACACTTCCAAGGCTGTTGGTATCATCAATGCCAAGGGTGAATTCGTCACTGTTATTCCCCGTGGCACTGCCCTTCCTACTCGTCGTGTCTTTGAGTTCTCCAACTCTGAGGCCAACCAAACTCACGCTTACGTTGCCTTGTTCGAAGGCGATCACATTGTTGAGAAGGTTGAGGTCAAGGCTGAGCCTGTCCAACTCGAAGATGATGAAGAGCCTTATGAGGAAGAGCCCGAGATTCTTACCAAGGTCTTCAACAAGCCTGCTGCTCAATTAGTCGAAGCTTGTCTCCCTCTTGAAAACGCCTCCAAGCCCAAGGCTAGCAAGATTGAGGTCCAAATCACTGTTGATGCTCAATCCAACTTGACTTTGATCATGCGCGAAAAGAACGGTTCCAAGGTTGTTAAGGTTGAGGCCAAGAAATAAATCCCCTCATGAATATCACTGTTATCCCCATTTTGCTCTTTTTTTTTTCTCTCTTTCTCTCTCTTTCCAAAGATTCGCCCTCGATTTTTGTTTACTCATATTATCCTCTTCTTCTCGTACATGTTATTTAGATAAAATTATATTACTGGATTTTCCACTAGAAATACAGCTGTTAACTAGTAATTTATATTCACACTTGACGTCTGTGCGTACCTTGATCACTGAGCTAAGACCCTCTTCGTTTCATGCAACTACAGCGATCAAATGTTACTGATCCATTAAAAGTGGCTTATGTCTATCCAATACCAAGAAATACAGTCTACACCAGGGCAACCCACCACAGATGGGCAAGCGCTGCCATCCATTGATTTTTTTTTTTTTTTTTTATCCAGTACCCAACATGTTGTTTTGCCCTCACTGCGCCAACTTGCTACTGATTGAAAACGACGGCGGACAAGCATTCTTTTGTCAATCATGTCCATATGTTTACAGCATTCAAAGCAGAGTAAGTGTCCTCTCCATCGCCATGTAGATTGATCCAGATATTGACATCCATCACAGCACACTTCCCGCAAGGAGCTCAAGAGAAAGGAAGTGGACGATGTTTTAGGTGGTGCTGATGCCTGGAAGAATGTCGATTCAACAGAAGCTACCTGTCCTAAATGTGAGCATGAGCGTGCTTATTTCATGCTGATTCAAATCCGCTCAGCTGATGAGCCTTCGTCTATTTTCTACAAATGTTGTAATGAAGACTGTCAGCATCAGTGGCGTGAGGGATAGATCAATTCCTTCTTTTTTTTTTTTTTCCTCCACAAATGTACATTAATCTACTATATTACCCTTCTTTCACACTTTATCGACATTGGCTTCGATTAATAAATAACATGTTTATTGCAATAATTTATAGTAGTGATTAGGGAAAGAAGAAAGGAAGAAAAAAGGGGGGAATAAAATCAAACCAAAAGGAATGATTTAATAAGCTCTGGTTGGTGCAAATCCTGCATTATTGACAGCCTTTTGCTGCTGTTGTTGTTGCTGTTGTTGATTCATGGCTTCTCGCATCATGCTCAGTTGAATCTCGCAGTCTTCCACATGGATTTTAGCTTCGGTGAGCGAGTCTTCACGTTCATGCAAGAGCGTACGCAGACGAGCAATATCGTCCATGTTTTCAGCCAACTTTTGCTTCAATGTGGCTGCCTCATTGCGAGCCTTGAGATTTGCTGCTTCTAGTTGAGATGCCTTCAGTTGTGCTTCTGTCACTTCCTGACTCTTGACGACTGGCTGTGAGGTCAATGCATCACTTAGTTGCTGGGTCAAGTCTGCGATTTTGACAGCATTGTCACGGACTTGCACTTCGGCCTTGGTGGCTCTGGCATACACAGTTTGCAGTTCTTCCAAAGCACGTTGATGAGCCTGTTGGGCTTCCTCTGCTCTTGCCTGAGCTTCATGAGCACGCTCTTCTGTAGCTTGACGAGCAGCCTGGTCATGTTGAGACTTCTTTTGCAGTTGCTGTAACAGTTTACCATTGGCTTCGTTTTCTGTTAATGCCGCAGCTAATCGTTTCTCCAGTGTATCACAACGACTGATTTCCACATTGTCTAAATCTTCTTGACGACGCGCCTTGAGAGCTAGATATTTGCTCTTGAAGTAAGCTGCCTCTTGCAAAGCAGCTGTGCGCATACGGTCCGCTTGACCGACCTTTTCTGACATTGGCTGAGCTTGTTGAAAGATGCTTGTTCTCACTCTTCTCAGCTCCGATTTGACAGCTACAAGCTGCTCAAAGATCTTTACCTTGTCTTCTGATAAATGATCAACATCCATAAGAAGTGCTTCGTCTGCATCGGGTCCGTCATCAAATGTATCGCTCTTGATACGCTGTTTACGTGCCAGAGATACTTCAGTGCGCCACCAGTTTTCCTTCTTTTTCATTTCGCTGATGATGGCATCTCTTGTTTGAATTTCTCTTAAAAGTGCCTCACGTTCCTCATTGGCAGCAGCTGTGGCGGCAGTGACAGCAGCCTGTGTTGCAGCTGCATGTTCTTGCTGTAATTTGTTGTGATCTTGTTGTGCTTTGTTTGGACGAGGAGAGGGTGAGGAGGGTGTCACTTGACGACTGGGTGAACGTTCGGGTATCTGTTCTGCTTGTTGTAAAGACACAGGGGATGCTTGTGCTGTATGTGTTTGTTGAATGTCCACTGCAGGATGAGGTTGTGGTGGCTGCGGCTGTGGCTGCGGTTGAGTGGTGGGCACGGATTGGTTGCGAGGAGGCATATGCGATTTAGGTCTTAAGAGCTCTTCGTGATCTCCCATGTTGCGGTGCATGGATGTCTCTGAAGATACACTGGGCGCCATCATGGTGTTTCTTTGTGCATTGCCCAAGCCTACACCCTCGCGCGGAGGACGAGGAGGAGGAGCCAAGGGTCCACTGGGCGATGAGCGACTAGCTTGTTGCTGCTGCTGTTGTTGTTGTTGTTGTTGAGCCAAGATTCTCTGCTGGTGCTGATGTTGTTGTTGAGCTTGCATTTGAGCTTGCTGTTGTTGTTGCTGCTGCTGTTGAATCATAGGATCCACAAATGCATGGTCTTCAGTAGCGGCCAAAATGCTTGTCTGCATTGGGCTACTACGAGGCATTAACAGGTCGTTACTCTCAATAGAGGTTGGTGATGTAGGTGAAGCATTGGGCTGGTATTGACGACGGATATCTGCAGCGATATCAGCTTCAGATTGTGGTAATGGAGAAGTTGCGCGAGGACGACGAAGAGCGGCTTCAGGCACCGTTGAAATATGTCTAGGTGGTCGCACAGGTGGCTACAGTATAGAAAGATGAGAACACACATAAAGAGTAGGCCGTATCACACATATTTACCTGGCCATTGCTTTGTTGATCTGGATAATAAGATCGATGACGAGAAGTTGCGCTGGTGGGGCTACTGTTGGTGGGAGATGGCTGAACGTCAGAATAATTCATGGTTCCATCAACCTCTTTATATGCAGCGTTAGCGTTCATGACTGCACCGACGAGAGAGCGAGGCTGCATTTGTTGTAATGGCGAACTAGGAGGATTTAAGCGTTGCGTTTGTCTTGGATCTTGATGAGACTTTTGGATAGTTTGATGCTGCTGTTGTGGCGAGTAAGATCCTTGTTGTTGCTGTGGTGATGATGGCTGATGTTGTTGAGGTACTTGTCCTCCTTGTGTTTGTTGCTGTTGTGGTGACGAATGTTGTTGATATTGTTGTTGTTGAGGGGGAGGAGGGGATTGGTGAGCGTAGCCATTCATGCTATCAATGGAAGCAGAATCGAACGTCTGCTGTTGATGTTGCTGCTGATGTTGCTGCTGTTGCTGTTGCTGTTGCTGTTGCTGTTGCTGTTGCTGTTGCTGTTGCTGTTGCTGTTGCTGTTGCTGTTGATACATTCTTTCGTTGTTTGTAGAATCCATGGATTGCTGTTGTTGAGGGGTATCTGTGGGGTATTTGATTTTAGTACTATCCAATATAAAGATGCAAGAAGAGTCCTCCATTTTAGATGTCTCGTTATCACCACCAAGTACAATCAAACGATGATTTACTGCTGTCATAGTCAGTCCATGGCGAGGAGAAGGCGATGGCCCCATGTTTTGGAATCTAAACCATCGACGGCCTGTATTATATTAAATTGAAATTAGATGAAATTGGATCTATAGCAAACTGAGTAAAACTTACTTTTGATTTTATAGGCGCATAGATCATTTAATTCAATTCCATTTTCTCCTTTTCCGCCAATAATGTAAATCACATCCTCAGCCATGGCAGACGCACAGCTCTCTCTAGCACAAGGCAAAAATCCATCTGCGTCGATTTTCAACCACAATCGAGTATGTAGATCGAACGACCAGATGTCGTTGAATAGTACATGTCCATCCGTGCCTCCAAAACTAAATAATTTTGTGTTAGACATCATTTAAACTTGTGTAACTTGGCCACGAGGAAAAAGCTCCTAAATGGGTTTTTGCTTCCAGCTTACATGTATAACTTGTTTTCATAAATTGCAGAGATATGACCTGATCGAGGCTCAGGGCATTCGTTGTTATAGTGAAGCTGCTCCCATCTAGGCACTGAATTGACTGCAACGACATGTTAGCTGCTGGCTAAATGTGCATATATAAGAGAACCCATCCAACTTACATGTACTGGAATTGAATATGAACAAGTCATTAAAGTAGTTGCCCTCTTGTTGACCGCCCCAAATGTACATGATTCCATCATTTGATACTGCACTATGTCCCCATCTCTCTGCAGGCTGATTTCCTTCCAGCTGAATGCGATTCCACTGCTTGGTATCTAGCATAGTACTTTAGTTATCAACACTACTGTCTCCCTGGGCTGACTTACTCAGATTCAAAATGTAAAATCCTCCATCATAATTTTCGTCAGGTACGATCGGTTTACCTCCATAAACTATGACAGACAAAGTTCAGTATACGAATGCATAGACAAACATATGAACCTACGCATAATATGATTGTTCATAGCGACAATCGTGGGCGATATTCTGGAGCTTGGTATATCTCCAGCAGCATTGATACTGGCGGCAGACAAGCTGTCTATGGTTTTGCACACATCATTACATGTCCAAATCAAACTGCATCATGCCAACGACTTACGGGTATCAATGTAGAAAAGCTCCTTCTTGGTGTTTGCTCGGTGAATGCCGCCATAGATGACGATGGCATCTGGCGAGATGGCAGCAGCAGCATGGCCCGCTCTAGGAAGAGCACTGTTACTGCCGCCCAATTTCTTCTGCGACCAGGGATAAAGGGTCTTTTCGCTACTCTTGGAAAGCTTGGAGAACAGCGACATGTATTAACGTATTAGTTAGGCTGTAAGGAGTTGTCAATAACTGGATAAAAAGGAGTGTAAGGTTGTAAAATTTGAATGAAAAACTATGTAGAACAAAAAGAAACAGAATAGAAAAAGGAAATAAAACGAGCAGCTTAATTAAAAACGATGCCGGATTGGCAAAATGTTGGTATATTTTGAGTTACAGTGTGTTGCGATTGATATAGGGGTCACGGATGGTTCATTGACACACAAACGTAGAGAAAGGATTATTTGCTTTATTCGAAAAAAAATAGCTATCCTAATATAGTTGACAATATATCGAGGTAAAAAACGCAATTTGATGAAATACCACTAACAATATCAAAGTTGTTTGTTTAATTTGAATTATCAGAATTTGTTTGTTCTGGCTTTCCTTTCACATACTTGTGGATGCGGACTTTTAATAGTTTATCGATCCTTCCCTTCTTTCAGACAAGCAACCCAATCCATTCTTTTCCCTTCCTCCACTTTCTTTTGCTTAAATTCAACGACAAATTTCATGGCTGCTTCATACATGTTATCACTTTTATTAAATTTGGTAGCGGCTGAGGATGATGGTAATGGTGGTGGAACAATTGCCCTTTCTTTTCTTTTTTTTTTTTTTTTTTTTTTTTTTTTTTTTTTGAAGATGAAGGTTTTGCAGTAAATGGATCTTGGAAAAGTTGCAGTGAAAGTATGACTGGTTATTGGTAAACTAAATGAATCGAGTGTGATCAATGGATTCAGGGAGGTTGTCATATTGACTTGGATACTTTCTTTCCAAGATTAAGGGAGGGACATTTGAGAGAGAGCGTTTTTTGGTTCAAGAACCATATCAGAACGCGTACCATTGCTCCATTCGCAGTTGCCAATAAAATAGTCATATTTTGCTCCAGTCAAAGGCTCAATGATAAAATGCATGGCTTTGGGATCTCTTAGGATTCTTTTTGCCATTAGATCGCTACCAGATTTTAGATTCATAGGTAGACACCTAATTGAAAAGAAGAAACAATAAACCGTGGCCGAGACCAACACTGGATCAGCCAATCAGAGTTGCCAGGGTCGAGAAATGTCTAACCTATTAAACTTTGTTTGATCCAGGGCATAGCAATAAATCAAAGTGCTATGGCCACCAAACACTCTCAGACGTCTAGCAATGTAGAGAGCCGTGTTGCAGAAGCTAATATAGTTTGATTGAGCGTGATCAACAAATGCATTGCAACCAATTTACATTGGATGAACATCAACATCCCGCTTTCACTGTGACCGGAAATCCTTTTGAACCAACTGCCTTTTGTGAATTTTTTTCCAGTAATTTAATATCTTCCATTGTTCATCTCATTCATCATGTCCAAAGTAGCTACAGTAGAAGTGTCTCATGACAAAAACTTGGAGAAAACTGTTGATGGTAAGCCAAGGTGATTGACAACGTACTCCAAATGCCATGCTCACCTGTGTAAATCATTGCAGAAACAGTCGAATTCACAAAGCTGATCAAAAGCTTGAAAGCAAAGATCATTGACATGAAGAATCAATTGAAACCTCTCAAGCAAAAGTAGGCAATCACCTTTGGACCATAGCGACATATAAGCTAACATTCCACTAGAATCGATGATAATCAAGTGCATACATCCAAGGGTGTGTCATTCCTCGAAGTCAAATATCAAGTGATGCTGCAATACATCCTTCAACTCGCCTACTTTGTCCACCTCAAAATCTCGGGCAAGCAATTAGAAAACAACCCAGTCGTGGAATCACTCGTCGAACTTCGTGTGATTCTTGATAAAATGAAGCCAATTGAAGCTAAACTCAAATATCAAATCGATAAATTAGTCAGAGCAGCCGTCGTTGAAAATACACAAAAGAACGAGGAAAAGAAGGCCGATGTCTCAACATCAGAAGCTGTTGCTGCTGATCCTCTTGCTTTCAAACCTAACCCCTTGAACTTGCTCAACAAGGACAACGACGACGAAGATGAGGATGTGGAGGATGATGATACCAATGCCACTGGCGTGTATAGACCACCCAAGTTGGCACCTGTCAATTACGATGAAAATGCAGGCAGAAAGAGTGGAAAGAAGGAGCGTGACGAAGCTCGTATGAAGGAGAAGGCATCAAGATCTCGTTTGATGAAGGATCTCATGACTGAAATGTCTGAAAATCCCGAAGAAATCGGTGTCTTTGGTGGTGTGAATGAGGGTACAGGCTATGGCGACCGTATTGATAATGTCATTGCCGAGAAGGATCGCTACGAAGAAGATAACTATGTCCGTCTTGCAGTAACTCGTAAGGAAAAGCAGAGATTAAACAAGAATAAGAAGATGCGCTTCGAGAGTGAATTTGATGTAAGACTTGCAGATCAAAAATTATACGTCGATTCGTTGCTTACCGTGTGTTTGATATAGAACTTGAATGATTTCTCCAATTTGGTTGGTTTGGAAGATGTCGAGGAACAAGAAAATCAACGTTATCGCAATGTCCTCAATCGTAAGAAGCAAGATATGGATGTGTTGGAAGGTGGACATAAACGTGCTAGAGACGATGACGACAATGAAGACAGCTTTAACGGACTGTTTGATGGAGAACGCAAAGGAAAGAATAAATTCTCATCAGCAAGAAGCAAAAAGAAGGGCGGTCGTCCCAAGGCCAAGAAGAGAAGATCATAGAGTAATAATTTCATTCGCAATCATATATTTAGATATCAATAAAATCAAGTGTACAGTAAACAGTGTCCATTTCAAACGGCAGTCGGCCTTTTGGTGTCTGAAAGGATTCTTTTTCCTTTTGGTAAGATTGACACATGCCAGCCAATTATCAAGGAACGACTAAAATCCTAGGCAATGCATAGTGTTCATAATGATCATCGGTTAATACCGAGAATACTTTACTCGTCCCTATGCACTGTATAGTTTTATGCAGCAGAATTATTCAACAGCCGTTATATAAAGCCCTATTTTGTCATTGTTTCTTTTGCCTCCAAAGGCCTGATCATATGTATTTTCACACTATGATCATTGATAACACTAAAGAAACATCACAGAATAGCAGTTGGAATCAAATCACATCTTGGATGCAAGATTAAGTTCAAGGGGGGGGGGGACGGAGAGTCCAATCATTTGCTTTATATCACACTAACTTTTTGTTTGTTGTGTATATTTTAAAGAGAAGCAGTAAACACTCGGAAGAAGCAGAAGGCAATACTTTTGAAACTAGGCTCTCCTGGTTACGAAGATCTCCAAGCAAAATCAAGCAACTGAAATCACTTAAAGTCGCTCAGAAATCAATTATACAAAGAGTCCACATCTACCCAGTCCTGAACATATTATGATTACTGCCACTGGATGCATAATTGTTTATTTTGTGATTTTATAGAAGGGAACCTCCTCAACACCTTCTTCAGCAACCACCACAAGCCTGAAATATCGTTTTTGACTTATATAAATACCAGAAACCTGAAACAGATAAGGAGAAGTATTTTCTCTAGCAAGTTTTATATGATGCATTATCCATGCCTTTACATATTTTGAAGGGAATGATGATTCATAACCTATCTCGCGTTCACATCTTGGATACCACTGGCACAAGTGCGCACCCCCAACTCAATCTCTTGCCAGCCACAATCAAAGAAAAACTTGTATTTGAAAAACCTTAAGAAAAAAGCCCTCAGCTATGCTAATCCCGTAGTAAGACATATACTACAGGTAAGGATTGACGCCGTTATTAGGAGACGTTGGCAAATAATTCTTTCCTGTCTTATCTACTAAAAGAAAAATACGAGTTTCAAAAACAAGCTTAAAGACGTCAATGAAATGAAGATACTCAATAACAGACAGCGAATTCACAAGGAAGCTGTCCGTTTGATGTAAATATAAATATAGCTTGAATCAAGGTAAAGAACACTTTTCTTATAGCAATCACTGTATATAGCCTCGACTTGCATATCCCTAACCCCCCCTCCCTCCCCGATTTAACCCAAGAAGCTTCATTGTCTTTTTCTTTATTGAGTTGATTTCAGTCAGAATGAAACAGACATATAAAAGAAGGTCTATCTATTATTCCAAATTTAGTGCTTTAGGTAAGCAGGATTTTGTTCGAAAACCTTGTTTAAAGTATCAATTAACCTTAACAATGCTTCCAGCCAGCCTCTCATTAACTTTAAAGACTCTTCATCCTGCACGCCAATGTTTGCATAAAAGTCTTTTCTCCAAGGACAAGCGTTCATGGCAAGCTAGCAACAGCAGTGATTAGTTTTCAATTGCTCATGTATATCGTCATTTCATACATTAAAAATCGGGCGAACAATAAAGCTATGGTGAGGTCTTAAGGTTGTGTCATAAGCCAAGGAAAATGAAACAGTTAACTCTTCGCTTGGATTGTTTATACTATGCATGAGTGATTGTGCTGTGAAATCAAGACCTCTAGATGTATGGGATTTATCAGCTGCTGACCATGTCAGATGTTGCAAGAGAGTCGTACCTTTTTAACCAAAGCAATGCTTCTGTTGCCAAGCGTCTCTTCAGGTGAGCTTCTTTGGCCATCAAACGTTCCAAGGTATCATACTCCACTGGATTTTCCAAGAAGCGAGCTCTGATTTTCTTTACATTGTTGCTCATGTCGCTTTGGACCACACTAAATGCGCTGCTTCCAAATAGGTCTACATTCGCAAACAATAGTTAATTAAATTTCTTTAGAGATAACAAACAACGCACTTACCAAACATGTTGACTGTACCATCTGTCGCCTCAAGAAATTGAGCTGTATCAATGCCCTCACTGCCAACTTGCACGTCCGTGTACGAGCGTGTAATCACTTTTTGAAATGCGGTTTGTTCCTCAGTCATTGAATGTCTATTATGCAACCCAACAAAGGAAGGGGAAAAAAAGTTTTCCGGGTAAATTAGAACATCTTTGCAAGACTCATGCAAACACGTGATGATCGTCATGGAGCTATAATACCTCCAACATTCTAATCCCAAAAGATGGTTTAAAATTCTGCACTCTGCTCGACATTTCCGTCTTTCTTTCTTTCCTAGAATCATCATACCATGGCCAATTATACATACATTGAAGAATCTCCAACACCAGACAATAATGATCCAGAGAACATTGGATACACAAAGTCATTCTGGATTGGATTGGGTGTGTCCGTCATCACAAACCTTGTTCAAGCATTTGCTTTATCCTTTCAGCGAAAATCACATCTCTTGAACGACCTTTTACCGCGTGAACTACGAAGAAGCGCATACAAGCGGCCCATGTGGCTATTTGCGTTTCTATCTTTTATACTTGCAAATACCGTTGGCTCCATCTTCTCCATTGGATACCTGCCCATTGTCATTCTTGCGCCCATCGGTGCCATGAATCTGGTCTTTAACGCATTTGCAGCAAATATTGTGCTGGCTGACCCGTTATCAAAACAAAGCATTCTAGGTACTCGAATATGGACAGTGTTTGTTTATGTGTATACTTATGACTACTATCAGGAACCGCGTTCATTGCATTAGGCGCATTATTAGTGGGATTTTATGGTGTGATACCCGAGCCAAATCATAGCTTGAGCGATTTGATGCAGCTCTACAAGAAATCAGGCTTTATCATCTACTTTACTATTCTGGAGACCGTCATTGCAGCGTTAATGCTTGCAACGCACTATCTTGAATACCGTTGTATGCAGATCGAATTGAAGGAAGAGATGGAGCATAAAAAGATTCATGGCTATCCATTGACAGATTTGAAACGTTGGATTGGTATCAGGTAAGCTTGGATGTCAAATGAGTAGATCGCTTATATCTAATGAAAAAAAAAAAAGTTATGGCATTTTATCAGGCAATGTGAGCAGCCAAAGCATGCTCTTTGCAAAAAGTAGCATAGAGCTGATCATTATATCCATTGGGTCTCAGGAGAATCAGTTGCAGTATCCATTGACGTGGTTTCTGCTTGTCATGATGATTTTGACAGGTGGGCTTCAGGTAAGCATAATACAAAAGAGCTTGGATGTGTAACCACGTACATTTTAATCTTAAATTTTTCCATTTTACCAGCTATTCTACCTGAATAAGGGTCTTCGCTTATGCGATACGATGATCCTGATCCCGCTGTCATTTTGCGCATTTAACGTCTCTTGTCTGTTTAATGGGCTTGTCTACTACAATCAGTGGCATCGATTTGAAGTGTGGCAGTTGGTCAATGTCGTTTTTGGTGTCATTGTCACCATCTTTGGCGTTTTGCTATTATCATGGCAACAGGAGCACAAGTCAGGAGCTGACGAGATTGGTACGTTGCTTTCAGAGACAGATCGCTTAGTAGCGGCGGTGGATGAAGATGGCTTCGATGGAGAACAAATCGTTTACGCAGAAGAAGACTATGACGACGACGAAGACACTGATCAAGATTATGCATTGAACAATTCTCAAGTAAACTTGCTGGTCAAGAAAAAAAAGAGCAAGCATCTGATCAACAACGCGAATGGTAGTATCCATCTCTAATTAGTTTAATTTTTTTTTTTTTTATATGTTATCCCAATGACAAGTGACGTGAACAAGGAAATGTCTCAATTTACAGTAAAAAGCGTATATATTGCAATTTGGTCCCAGCAGACCATTTGTGCTATTTCTAAGAGTATTTCCCTTTTTCTCTTTTTCTTTTCCCTTTTTTCTTTTTTCTAAAAAAATATCTTTTTTTACCTCTTTTTTTGCTATTTCTCTTCACATCTAAACCGAACAAGGGTTAAAGGAATTCAAAAACTCAATAACGAAAGGTAACTATGCGCTCCTAAAAAAAAAAAAAGGCATTGGATGGCATCAATTAAAGCGAGGCATGTTAGAACTTTTTTTATCGCCTAAAAAAAATCAAAAATATAAAAATGACTTCACACGAAACACGTTCATCACACACAACAAGGAATAAAGGTTCTGCTTCTGACCAAAACGACCTCAAGAAACTCAAGTCTAAATATTCTGCAAAGCTACCCACCCTTAAAGTTCTATTCTCTGACTGGTCAGACGACGACCTCTTATTTGTATTGGAAGAAGCAAACGGTGACCTGGATTTAACCATAGACAGAATTAGTGAAGGTAAGCTTTTGATTGTGTGTGTGTGTGTGAGAGCGAGAGTGAGAATCTAAAACTTTATCGAAAAGGACACGCTAATCAATGGGGCGAAGTAAAGACCAAAAAGTCAAAAAAAGAAGCACAAAAAGCAAAGGCTGCAACCACAGGTGTCTCTCCACATCAACAACAAAGTACTATTACTCCATACCGTGATAGCAAAATTACACAACAGAGAACATATAACGACAGAGCTCCTCGACCCGGAAAAGGTAAAATGAAAACATTGCTTGCCATGTGTAGTGTGCTAATCGCAAATTCATTGTATAGCAGCACCATCTAATACACGTACACGTACACCAAAGACAAATCATGTCCAACCTGTCTCCTGGGACAGTCAACCCAAGGCAAACCATCACGAAGTAACCTCTGGCTCTTGGGCATCCATCGCCTCCTCAAAGCAACAACAAGACGACAATAACGATGATGGTTGGAACAACTCCAACAGCAATAACAATGACTCCTCCTCCTCTGCCACCGCTGCTGCTACTACCGCCGCAACCGATGATTGGGCCCCTGCCCCAACTACTTCCACTAATGATGATAATGCTAATGACGATCAACCAAAGACTTGGGCAAGTCTTCTCAAGTAAGTGGTTTTATAGATGTATATTGCAAGGGTTGAAATTAATTTTTTTTTCTTACTCCCTAAAAAAAAAAAAAAAATTAGGTCAAAGCCCAAAGTGGAAGAGCCTGTATCTACATCCAACGAAACCAACAATGTCTCAAACGAATCGGACGCTCTCGCATCAACTTCGGATGCTTGGAATGCTCCTACAACATCATCAACAAGCGGGTGGGATGCTCCTAATGAACCTGCCGTTGATGAATGGTCTACCCCTGCTCACGAATCTACTCCTGTTACCGACGCTACTGTCCCTGCCACCACTACCACTACTACTACCACCACCGCCACCAACACAACCAATGCTGAAGAGCAAGAAGAACCATTAGATAATAAGGAGCAAGTTGAAGCTGAAGGCTCAGAGAAACAAGACGAAAGTGCTGCTGTCAATGCTTCTACTACTGAATCAAATACCATTAGCGGACGCCTTCTCAACCAAGAAGAACCCGTTGTGTTACCCACCAACTCATCTGCTGCCATTTCATCTTTGGATGTCAAGTTTGGCTCATTGAACGTGGATGATGAGCCCGCTGTTGAAGAAACGTAAGTATAAAATGTTGCCAGATTTCGCGTTTTTTCATGCTAAAGCTGATTTTTCATGTAGTGTCAAGGAAACCACTGTTGCTGTCGCTGTTGTTGAAGAGTCTGTTGCACAGACCAATGCCGTTCCCGAAACCACTACTACTACCACTGCCACCACCACATCCGCTCCCACAGCCTCCACAGCCACCCCCACAGCCACTAATGCCGCCCCCGCTAATATCAACAATGACGCTTTTGGTCAAGCTTCCTATCTCAAGCAACAACAAGAGCCTGCTTACCAACAACCAGCTGCTGCTGTCCCTCAACAACAACAACAGCAACAACAGCAACAGCCTCAACAGCAACAAGCTCCTCAACAAGCCCCTCAACAACAACAACAACAACAACCCCAAATTCCTCAACAACAGCAGCAACAACAACCTCAAATCCCTCAACAGCATCAAATTCCTCAACAGCAGCAACAACAACAATTTGGCATGGATCATCTCACTTCTGCCTACAGTTCTTACTTGCCTAATCAACCTCCTACTGGTGTTTCTGGTTTCGGTATGAACCCAATGGGTAACTTGCCTGATTACGGAATTTATGGTACTGAAGCACAAAGAGCTGCTGCTATGGTATGTATATTTTGTGTTTGCGTATGTCAGTGTGTTAATCATTGTATGTGTATGTGTCTGTGTGTGTTTTATAGGGCTACTACGATCCTACTGCTTTCAGCCACTCACCTTCTGTTACCTCTGCCAGTGCTTACCAAAGTCGTGACAAGTACAGCCAAGATGCTGGTCTTCATGGTCAATCTGGTCAGAACCAAAATATTCCTCAACAACAAATGTATCCTACCAACCTCCCTTACTACCAATACTACTACATGCCCAACCAATTCAATGCTTACCAACAATCTGCTTATGGTCAACCCTTCATGAACAAGAGCATGTATCCTAACATGTACCAACAGCAACAGCAACAACCTGGTAAGCCCTCTGCCACATCTGCTGCCACTGGCGCTAGTGCATCTCCATATGGAAGTGCTGCTTCTCCTTATGGCCAACAATCTCAGCTCTACAACCATCAATACGATGATTTACAGCAATTGGGTATGGGTTTGAATGATTATCAAAAGAGCATGTACGGCAACACTGCCCAACCACAATTACAAGGATTCCTTGGTGGTTTGAACGGCCAACAACAACAGCCTCAACAACAATCATCTCAAGGCCAAAATCAAAAGAGCGAGATCAGAAGCACTGCCAATGCTACTGCTACTACTCCTCAACAACAGCAACAAGCACCTCAACAAGTGCCTCAAACACAACAGCCTCAGCAACCTCAGCAACAACCCTATGCTGCTGGTGCCAACTACTTTGGCCAACCTCAAATGTTCTCTTATGGCCAATACCCTCAACAACACCATCAATTCCAACAACAAATGCCTCCTCAACAGCAATCACAACAACCTACTCGTCAACAACAATATTGGAATCAATAAGAAGTTTTTGCTTTGTTTTGTATCATCATCTCTTCTCTCTTTCAAATGATTGGCTTTATCCTTGTATTTATCACATAAAAAAAAAGATGCTTTTTTTCTTCTTCCCACTCACACATTCACACACACACACACACACACACACACACACACCGTATACAAAATTCCATTTATCCCTTGTTCACATAAAGTAGAAATAAATTGCTTTCTAGTAATTAGCATCATGTTTATTAAATAGGAGAAGGCACCACCTGCTGCTCCTCCACAATGGTGGTCGTGGTAGTTGTGGTAGTAAATCTGGTTTTTGTAATAGTCGTAGTTGGTATTCTATCGTGGATTTCTGTGCGGCATAAAGGACTATTTTCATCGCGTTAGATCATGCATCCATACCTATATCACTATAGCTTACCACAATGTCAATACTTTGGCACAGCGGCCTCCTATACCATCATGTTTACATGGCATGAGTATAGTGTTTTTTGGCTCGGAAAAGCAAATAGTACATAGAGGCCCATCCCAATCATAGTCTTCTTCCTCCTCCTCCTCTTCTTCTTCTACTTCAGTCGTACTATCAGTGTCTGGTGACGTTTGTTGTAATACTTCGTCTGCTCCCACACGAGGTCGAAGTGGTGGTTTGTTCATGGGCTGATATGATTTGCCATGTGATGTAACTCCTCGCTTCTTGACCCAACGCATCACTCGTTTCTCAAAGTCTCCATCCAGTGCACCAGCTTCATTGATGCCTCTGAATTTAGCTGTTGTAGGAGGAGGATACATCCATGCCTTTTCTCCAAAGTTCACTAGCGCTTGTTGATGCGTGGTCAAACTGATGGCTGGATAGAGACCCAGCCCTTTTGCTGGCTTTTTACCGTTACGTTTTGAGGGTTCCATCAGACGAGGCGACGATGTAGATGTCAGGGTAGGTGAGGATGAAGAAATAGTAGTTTTTGGCGAGGAGTTACTAAGGCTATGGATTGTCGATGTGGTTGTAGTGGATTCGCTGAGGTTGGAGGATCTGGATGATGTTTCTGAGCTCTTACGGTTTTGTTGCTGCTGTGAAGTTTGGTGTCGATGGTGTTTCTTTCGGTTGGGATGTTCAAACTCTACCGTGAGTCCAAGATCACAGCCGTTGATATAGTACGAGCAGAACCCATTATCAAGATCGAGGAAGCTTCCTATCACATCACCAGCTTGGCATCTAATCTTGACTTTACTTTGGGGGTAAACAGCTGAACCATCTGCCCAAACAGCTGTTCTATAGGTATCAAACGCAAACCCGTTCTATATTCCTACATTATTAAACTGCCATTTGGTCTTGATCTAATACTGAACTTACACAATCATCGCCTACACCATAGCCTTCCTCTGGAGAGAATCTGCATCTGCTTGTAGCCCAACCAATTTGCATAATGCCATTGCTTAGCAGCAGTGTCTCGTAGTACCATTTCTCTCTTTTCACGCACGCGGTCGCTCTAACCGATTCAAAATGAGGTCTATCATTCCGAAGCTGCATTACATGTATCAGCGATCCGCTCAGCAAGAGTGCTTGTCATTCATTTACCTCTAGTCCATTGCCTCCAATTTTAAGGTGTGGTGTAGAATCAAACGGGTTCATTATCACCTTTAAATTGGTCAAATCCCATGGACAGGTAATCTAAATGAAGCAAAGTCTAGTCAAATACCACAACTGCTATTCGTCGTAAAACTTGCCTTTTTGCCATCTATAAAGACATGATCTAATGCCCATCTTGCACATAAGCCTAATTGTACATACTTTGCCCACTCTTCACGCAATGGACCTTTTGGAGGAATAAACCTTGAATCAAAACTATTAAGATTAGAATATGCCGGCACTTGATCCCCTGCGGTTGTATTAGTCGTTGCTGCCGTCGTCATCGTTGATGCAATACCAGTGGAAGACATGCTTGTGAGCGAAGATAATGTGAGTGAAGTCAGAGGTTGAGGGGATATTAACTTTGATTCATCTTCTGCCATCGCTAAACCATAAATACGCTCGTTTGCAATTTCGCATTCTCTGACAACTGACAGCAGAACAAGTCGAATATTGAAATCATGAGCGAGAATGATGTCTTTAACAGTTCCTGTCAACGCAAACTTTTCAAGAGCCAGCAATGAAAATATGCGAACCATCAAATCTTCTTGCGGGTCAGATATCGATTTCATCAACATGTCGCCTACATCTTGGTGCCAAAGAGATAGACACATTTCTCCCGCAAATTTCTCGGCCAAAAGAGACCACAGAACTGCTGCATTTAATCGTAGTTTTGTTTGCTCAGTGTTTTGGACGGTCGCCATGAATGTTGATGTGGTAGGTGGGTTGGTTGTGTTGTGAAATATTTGGTTGCGAAGTGCTTCTCTTTTGCTAGCTGATCGTTCGATTTTGTACCGCCCCGATATCAGTGAAATCATGCGTTGAATACGGCCAGGCTTTTTGTTCAACTTGGAAATAATGACCGGCGAGACTGAGGCCATGGTGTCTCTTGAAGGCAATGCTGCTCGATCAATGATATGGCTGAGAAATGCCATAGCCACAGGGCTGTCAGGATCAAGATTGCAAGTAATTGTTGCGATAAATGCCAGGTAACCTGGGCCTAAAGCACATCTCACATAAATCAATAATTGCATCTATAAAATGAGGCTGTTTTTTCATACCTTCATATGCTAATGTAAATAAGGTATCTAATGCATGCACCATATGCCTCTCTCTATCATAGAAATCTGTCTGACTTTGATCTGAAGAGTGTATTTGATGATTTACTTCGCTCGAATTTGCGGTGGATCTTGATCTTCTGGTATCGTTTGAGTTTCTTTGAAATCCATCCATATTGTCTTCGTGCTCTTCAAATTCTTGTACATGATTTTGTGCAATCGCTAAAATTCGCTTCCATGAACTTTCCACCATGCGTCCTGCTTGATCACTGACAGGCTTGAAAGCCAAATCAATATTTGGCATTTTTTTTTACTGTTTTTATTCGTTTTCGAATAGATCGATGTATTATCAAAGAAGAATATGCGATAAAAAAGATGAAAAAGGAATATATTTGATCGCAATCTTTCCTTCAGCCAACTAAACAATAGGTGAAACGAGGAAAAAAAAATATTTGAAGAAAAAAAACAAACAATCTATCTCTCGATCATGGAGATTTCCTCGTCATAAATCGAATTCGTAGTGAAAATAAGGCGATATAACAGAAAATCAATCAAAGCAGACCTCTAGCTAGCGTATTGAATCAAGTAAGCATCAACTTGGCTTTCGGTAGTTTCAAACTATGTCAATTCATGCGTATAATGCAGATGGCATAACATAAAAAAAAAAAAAAAAAAAAAAGTCCTTTAGTTGCCTTTCCAGAGGATGGCTGTGGATCTCAGTCTCTCAAGTAGCTGAACTTATTATAACTGATTCAAATGTGGTATATAGCATGAGCGTTGCAAATTGTCTTGTGTGAGGTATTTTGCGATCAGATAAAGTTTTCGACTAAACTCATAATGACGATCAACATATCTTGATCTGATACTAATGTTAGGTGAAGGGTGTTCAGACAGGACGTGTCTAATTGATTAGACACACTGAGCGTCATGGAGTTTCTCAATTTCTACAGTATCTTTTTTTTTTTTTTTTTTTTTTTTTTTTTTACCATGTCGGATCAATACTATTTGGGCTATCCATTTTTCTAATTGCAGTAATAGTACCTGCCGATCTTTATTGACACCAATTATTATGTAAGCATCCGACTACTATGCTTCCTTATTTTGCATTGATGGCTAAATGTATTTGTGACCAGAACATGTTTCTGATTATGAATAACTTTGTAGATTCTGATACTAAAGCTGGCGCTATAGATGCCACTCCTTTGAAATTACTCAATTTCTACAGGGCAGCGCTGATAATGGTCGATTTTTTAACAATCCTCATCAAAACATGGAAGCCTTTGATTGTATAATGAACAATCAACTCTAATCCAAGCGGTCCAGATGGCAATAGGTGAATTATCAAAATCATCCAGTGGCAAATTAACATTTTAACAAATACAAGCAATGAAGGGAAATATTCCCGAGATCTAATTTATTGTATCTATGCAAAGGTAATGCTATCATCTTTCAAGGTCAAACTGAATTTTTTGTCAAAGCTCTTCTTCAAGTCAGATTTACCGGATTTCTTGTATTTGGGATGCTTTTCAATCAATTCAATTGTCTTTTTACGAACTTCCTTCAATGCCAATGATTTCTGTGAAGAGAATAGGCTTGGATTAGACTGTGCAGTAGTATACAAATAGACTCAGATACTTACGCCTCCCTTCAAAACATGCTTCAGTGCGTTTTGCAAGTTCTTTGATTCGTCCTTATCCAACTCATCAGCGCTCCATTCTGACAAGCTGCTGCTCTTTGACTTTTTAGACTTGGGCTTTTCTTCTTCGTCTTTACTGGATTCAGCCTTTCTCTTCTTTTCATTCAGTTGATCCACAATAGACACAGGCTTGGTGGCAGTAGCGGCCTTCTTGGGCTCTGGCTTACTTTTGACGGATGCAGCGGCAGGAGCATTCTATTGCAGCAGATATGAATCCACCTGTCCCTGAATCAAAATCATGGAGCAATCTTACCTTGTTTTGATAGATGTGCTTTTGGAATTTCTCTGCCTCTGTCATGCAAGAGTTATGTGATTGATAAGATGTCCCTTGAAAAGTAGTGGAGCAATCAATACAGGTAAAAGTGGCATAACAACGATTGCCATGTTGGTTTAATTTGGGCTTCTTGACGACATCGCCACAACCATCACATTGAAAGCTATTTGGGTTTAGTAAGATTCAATGGTGCCTAGGAAAACTGACTTACCTAACCATGTTGATTAAGATTACAGAAAAAGTATCCAACAGAAAAAAAAAAATAGAATTGTCAATTCTCTCTACATTCATGTCAATGTTTAAGCCACCCTATAATTGCATGTTTGAGAGATGCGAAAGCTTGTCACCTAATTCTGGTGCCTGAATCTGTATAATGGATCATACTCGCCTAGATGGCGATTGTAAACTTGATAAGAGGCAAGACAGCTCTTGTATTCATCTATTGATGGCACTTTTCGATGCCTGGAAGAGATATTTCTACGAGATTTATGTGTAATCGCACTTTTATAAGTGCCAGTAATTGGGATATGCCCTCATTCGAGGCTCCAACTTGCCCTTGGCCGTACATTTTATATCCTACAGGCAATTTGATACTGTTTCCTCTATTCATAGTCTCTCTTTGACAGCTAAAAGATTACAAGTTAAAAGATTCAATTCTCATGTTTAACACGTCATCGGCAGTTTAATGCAAACTTTGATAAAAAAGCTTGAAATGTGTCACATTGGTGGCCTTCTTGTCCTGGTGCTTCATATACTACATATATGAACTCGCTTGAAAATAAGTTTAAATTAAAATTCCAAAAGCTATGGTCGAATAAGCTACCTGATTCAATCAACTGCCTAGCTGTTGGAAAACCATTCCTGGAAGAACTTAGCGAGGAAAACGATATTCTCATCGGCACAACAGCAGGACGCGTACTCATTTTGAATCAAACAAAGGTAAACCATTTGTTTTACAAAGCACTGCATATAGAGGACTAAAAAAACCCCCATTGCAGCCTGTGGAAGGTCTATTGGAGACCAAAGGAGGATCTATTCAATCCATCTTATTACATGATTTGACCGGATTTGGCGCACTTGATCTTGCTGTAGGAGATTGTGATGGCATCGTTACTTTATTCTCTCGGCAACAGATTTTGAGTAAACGAGACCTAGGATCTGCAATCACAGATCTCAATATCCATAGCGATTTAGCAGGTGGCTGTGAGATTATTGCAGGCGATATCAATGGATCCTTGACAAGTTTTCAGCAGCATGATGCATTATGGAAAATCAATATATCAGAGGAATCAGCAAAACTAGCAACATTGGGCGTGGTAAGTACCAGATGATTTTTTTTTTTATCATCTTGGTAGGCTGATCATTGATCCAACATGTAATGTAGACTGGACGCAAATCACCTTCAATTCGATGTACGCTTTCAACTGTACTGAAAGATAGATTTGGAATGGATATGGCATGTCTTTTAGTGTGTGATGGCTGGCCATTGGTACACTTTATACAGAATGGAGAGAGAACATTTTCGGTTAGATCGCCAAGCGTCATTCATTCGGTAGGTGGCGAATAAAATAACGGCATCTCATACTAAACATCCTACATAGCTGTGTGCAGGCCATTTTTTGCGTTCAAACGACTTGAGACGATTTATGGTCAATGATCACAACAAAAAAGGCACCGAATCGCATAAATTAGATTATCAGCAGGTGCTGATGGCAGGAAAAGACGGATATGTGTATATAATGATAGATTTCGAGGTAATTTTCCAGCAAGAAAGCAAATGATAATGACCCATGCTTAGTCCCATTTCGCGATTCAGATCTTTCGGTGGTTTAGAGTTGGATTCTGCTTGGAGAAAATCATAAGATTTCGTCCCTCTGCATTAGATGACAATGAAACAGACTTAATCATTTGTACCGGTCATTCAAACGAGGTATTGATCTATCAAAATGGAGAGGTAAGCTTTGATCCAATTATTTTGAATACACACTCACTTCATCATCGTGATAGCGAATATCGCATATTCGCACATCCGATTGGCCCCATGCTGTTACCTTGGGCGATATTAATGCTGATGGACAAGATGAACTTGTGTTGGGGCTTTTGGACCAAACCATTGAAGTCTATGAATGGGATATCAGTAAAGATTGATAACATCAATACTTTTTTTTTTTTTCAATTTCCACGAAATCGGTTTGTTTGCCTCGTTTTATTGTGGGCTGAAAATTTCTATCAGCAAACGTTTTTTTGTCGGTATGAACAGCTAAAACTTTTGCATTGACAGCAATTTACTTTGACAAAACTCACATTTGATATAAATAATATACTCAGAAAGAACCTTGCAACTTTCATTACTATCTATTTTAGCTATTATATCAACAAAAAATTTAAGAATGTGGTAAGAAATGTAAAAAGAGATCTGAAGAAAAGATACATGCTCTTTAAGAGAGCTTGTATTTGTATCAATTGTAAAATAGCCTCATTACAGTCGACGAAAAAAGGTTTATTTTCCACTTTCATTATTCCATGTATCTTAATTTCATAAATCTCAAAACTAAGATTATACTTCGAATATTGATAAGACATATTAAGCTTTACCTACATTTTTTTTTATTGGGCCAACCGTTTTTCGTCGACTGTACAGTGAGAATGCCTATTTTCCAACTTAATTAGAGAATGCCCCTGTTGACACTCTTTCACTTCTTTAGATTGTAGTTGAGATTTCGATCAGTTGGTACTATCAAAGTTGATATTATTCTTTCAGCCAGGATTGTGATTGATTCTGTTTCCATATCAATTTCGGTGCCAGAATAGGTGTTATACGGCACACTCTGCGCGTACTGCAGCGAGTACAAAGGCAGTGAAAAGAGGGTATTCCATCACGTCAGTCAAGAAGCATGCGAACTGGAATCTCGACACAAACACATTTGACACCTGAAAAACGTATTACATTAGGGGCTGAAAACTGAGATTGTTACAGCTACGACTAACATTTTTTTTTGTATTTTCGGCGTCCATGCTATAAATATAATGTCCATGTCGACGAGCGTGAACATTCATTGCAATCTCATTATACTGGGTTGTGATATAACACCATCCTATGCCACACAAACGTACAAATATCAAACCATGCTGCTATAGTAGATGGCGAGTCAGTTAGACTACCTGTTGGTGGCCATTGACATCCTACCTAAATATGTGCCACCCCTCCCCCCCCCCCCATGGACGTCAAATTGTAACGATCCATTGAGTATTCAAGCAAAAGCTAAAGTTTTTAGATGTTAATCCTTAAATGTTAAGCTTTGTTTACCGTATGTTATTTCTGGACAAGAAAGCTTTTGTTCTAGCAATAATAAAACAAATGGTAGCTGAAATTTATTATATAATTATCAAATTACAGTGTTATTAATATTAGCTCTCTGTCTTTGTTCGTTGTGAATCTCTGTAAATTTTTCTATTAACGAAGATATTCCCAATAAATAACCTTCATCAGGTCTATTAGGATTCTCTGGTGGGTATGTAAAATTCTCAGCGTCGTCATCAGGAGATACACATTTAGCAAAATCAATCATTCGTACGTCTATTCTACAATCCTTGGAGTTTTCTGGCTTGCTACCATCGTATATAAGCAACAACGAAGAGGCGTAAAATCGATATCCTTTCAAGGATCTAATAATTCGAGCTAGTCGATTCAATTTTTTTAACAATACAGGAATATGATCCAGCCGTCCATCCAAATAGTCCACCAAGTTTTTCTTGAATCCGTCCTCATCCAGCAGCCTTCCCATGTATTTATCGTGGAAATCAAATCTCTTTTCATCTCGCTTATACACCTAATAATGCGATTGCTTGAATGAGCGTGTAATTAACCGCCCTCCAATTGGAATGCTAAACATACCTGCATACCGCAAATTCTCACACCTAATTTATGGCTTGTGGAATTCATACATTTGGACATTTGACTCTTCATCTTGACCTCGTTAGAAAAGACGCCATAATGACGATTTCCCATTTTCAAGTCGAGTACACAAGGGCATTGAATGTTGTCTGTAAGATCTTCCAATAATATAAACTGTTTCACCACGTTCCCGTCATTGAGTTGCTGTAGCTTTAATCGATCTCTTTCATAAACTTGTTGGCCCCAAGGATTGGTGGGTGTTCTTCTTAATTGCCAACGAGCGGAAGAGGCAGATGATGCCTCATCGTGATTGAAAGCATGACTTGTAGTACTACCACCTTTGCAGCTTATATTTAGGCTGGAAGTGATAGCTTCATCGCTTTGATTTTCATGCAAGGATGATATGCTTGACGTGGTTAAGCTGGTAGGCTCACTGTACAGAGGCTCATTTGATCTAGTAGTGTTGCCGTCTAAAACTGATTTAAGCTGGATCGTCATTTTCTCTATGGCTGGACTCGCCGCTGTGTCTTGTTCCTGCTGCTGTAATTCTTGTTGCTCCAAAGCAGCATGCTGTAATTTCATACGTTCTCTGAGTGCACTTGGATTGAATACTTCGCATAAAACTCGTTTACGGAACTCTGTAAATCTTGAGTTGCATTCATCAGCATTAGGAGACCATTGCTGGAAATCATCGTTCAAAATGTCGGGTGTAGCAGCTGTTGCGGCTGTACCTCTGTCTAGTTGCATGTTGCCGAGTGAGTACCAGTCCTTCAAAAGCTGTTCATTATCATCAAAAATGACTTCTGGTAACAGAGCACGACTGTCTTGATAGTATGTAGCGTTCAGTAAACCGAGATATTGCGATAAAAACGGCAGCAGTTCTGGGTGATTTGATTCAAGATAGACATAGAACTCTTGTTCCTTTGGTGCAGCTGGCTTGCAGATGGCTCTCTTTGAGAATCGAAAGAAAGGTGTATGGCCACCCACTTGATTTGTAAAGGGCAATAAAGGAATACCTGATGTTATGCATTTAGGGTCAAAACTGCCATTTTGCTCAGTTGTTTCCATGATTAAATGAGAAAAAGAAGAGAAATGAAATGAAATGAAATACCAAGACTATGATGTATAAAAGCCCATTTTAAACCTTATTTTCCTAAAGCTAATCATTACCACGTGCATTTCATAGCATTGTTCAAGCTCTTTAAATAGAGTGCATGTATACAGTGTTTATTTCTCAAAACAAGACAATGGTAGGTACGTAGCCGTTCTTCATGACTTCCATGACAACTCCCTCATCATATCCAGTCAGGTAAGTAGATCCAAATGGATTCTGTTCGCTTGATCCTCGAGTTAATATAACTGGCTTTTGCTGTGGTTTGTTGTCTTTGATCGCATTGCTAGTTTCCCAAGGAATGCGCTCTTGAATATCAGTAATCTACCAAATCAAGATTGAGTCCATGGTAGCTCATATTTCATCTGATTTGATCTGTACCTTCATATCAGCAGTAACTGTATTCTCGCTCCCATCATCCACATCCACCAATAGAGATGCAGTGTCCACTTTTTTATCTGATTTCATGAGTCAATTCATGCCTGGCCTCATTATCCACATAAAACAAAACTTACTTGTATTCTTGGGAAATATGATTTGAAATGGACATCGTTTGTATCTAAAGCCAAAAGATTGAGTCGTTTCAATGGTATGATTTATGTAAGCTTTTTTTTTTTGGTACCTTTGGAAATCATAATGACCTGGCACGTTACCATGGAGTACAATTTTCTTACATACATGCAGCCCTCCATCGATCAGGATGTCTATGCCCAAATGAAAATAGTTGAAAAAGTAATCTGTGGGCTGAACTAGAGAAGGATCTGATATCTGTGAGCGTCAGCCACTCCTTTCTATTGTTGAATCCAGTTACCTTTGTCTTTATCATCACCAGCTGCTGTTGTGGTGGATGTATCACCGGATTTAGACTCAATAGGGTGTGATGATTTCGATAGTACCGTAGCATCAGTAACGGAATGGATCTTCATTTTATCCTCTTCCTTGTAAAATGTTCTCGATGGTTTACCAAGATCGGCTAAAATGTCCTGAGCAGTGGTTGTGTTGAGATGAATTGTAACGTTCTGGTTGACAATGTTGACGTTGGAATTGTTGGTCATTGTATTGCCAGCGTTGTTACTGCTGCCGTTATTGGTCATATTAGTGGATGATTTATCTAATAATATATCGGTATCTGCTGTACTCCCATGTGTTGGAAATCGTAATGTAATGCCTTTTGTTGGCTTGGCGATAATCGTCTCTACTTCACGTTTGCCCAATTTTCCATATTTTGTTGAATTGCTCGCATTCGATTCTGCAATAAATTTTGCTAATGGAGGCACAGTCGCCTGCTGCCAGGTGTTACTGTTGCTGTACAGGATAACTTTGGATGCTATAGGCGTCGTGCCATCAGGAAATTCCAAGGGCAGATCAGTTGATGATTTGTACAGGTTCTGATGTTTGATTGGTATCGGGAAGGTGAATGCTAATCCAGGGTATTTCAGTGTATAAATGCTCTGATTTGAATCAAATTCACCGGGATATGTAGGCCCAAAGGACTTGTATATCAATAGAAATGTCGGGATTGTTCTGCTTGAACTGAAATTCATGCAAATGCGTTATTGCGACACGCATTGGTTACTAGCAGCAAGTCTTACCTCACATCACTATTTTGATAAACTAGCTTGACCTTGCTTGGGTCATAGCATTCAACCGATTTCAACCTCTGTAATGATCCATCATATCTTAGATTGAGCCCGTTTGCAGGCAATGCTATAATAAAATCAAAATCTAACGGATTCTATGTCAGAGCGTTAGTCTCTCGTCATCCGCTGGAGAATGATTGTCCTACTTCTTGGCTGTACTTTAGTTCGACTGAAGGAAAAAATTGTGGTTTATCTGATAAAAAATGGATGGTATCCCATAACGAAGAACCTGATAATGGATGACAGTCAGTTGGTATGGTCAATAGGATAGTTATCAACCAATTTACCTAGTCTAAATGGCCCCAAGCTTCTTCCTGGTATAATAACAAGTTCTATTCTTTTTGAACGTGGTTGCTGTTGTTTTTGAGTATCATTCATATCCACAAATAATAAGAGAGAGAGAAAGAGAGTAAATAGGGGTGAGAAATTTAAAGTGATAGCAAGTATTTATTGGGCAAGCGTGTCACAGTGTGCAAGTGATAGTACACATAAACACACACACACACACACACACACATGATCAATTCATGAATCTAGTCGAGAGATCAACAGAAACAAAACCAGAAAAGTAACTAGACCTGATGAAAAGGTCAACACCACCATGTTGCTACTCGTTTTCACGGGAATATTGGGGTTGAATATATGCTTGAATTGTCGATGACGCATGTAAGCAATCAGTAACATAGAGATGCCAAACGAAAAGAAGACAAGTGCAATATGGTAAAATTCGATTGTGAATACTTTGAGTATGAGAAGGCCCATTGAAAACGCTGACAGTGCTGTTCTCCAATAAGCGCCTTCAAATGTCCTCTGATAAGCTGCTTCTTGGTTAGTACCACCACTCTTTTTTTAATGTCAAAATCAGGCAACATACCTCGAATGTCTTGTAGTTCTGATTGACTCCTCAGTAGCATCTTCTAATGTAAGAGAAAAGGAGAATAAGAGTTGCATCAATACACGGGTTGACGATATTTATACTTTGAACATGACCAAATTAACGTTTGGATCTGTTGAAAACAATCATGGTCATGCGTCCACCATCAAACATTTTAGGATTACAGTTAATCTAGAAACTAGAGAACTGTCCCAGCCAGAGGTTTTCTATTGCTCAAATTCCATAGCATATTCCACAACACCACCACATCAACTCCAGTTGCATGAAGTGAACACAGTTTCAAACCGGATCGGCAACGGATAATAAGAGCTACCGCGCCGTGTTAACATAAAAACCCTTACCACATCAATTTTTTGACACATCTATTTTCTCTTGTATCTATCGACTTTTTTTTTTTCCCCAACATGTCTTCATTAGCCACTTTAATATATGCTCCTCGCTCCATCGGTCTGTTTGCCAACGGTGTCTTTGCTGGTTTGGGATTTTGCATGAATTTTGTCTTTGTACCGGCCATCAAAGCTACCAAGGACCCATTGCCCGTATTCTACCAAGTGTACGCAAAGGCATCCAAAATTGCCGTTCTCAGTATCGTTGCGAGCACTGCAGCCAATGCTGTATGCTACTATAGAACCAAGGACACCAGATTCATCTACTCTACTGCTCTGTCTTTTGTTAGTCTCCCTTACACTTTCTTTTGCATAATGCCCGTCAACAATCAACTGTTTGCCATGGAGAAGGAAGGTAGCAACTATGATCGCAAAAAGGTTGAGCAGCACATTACAAAATGGAACAAGCTTCAATATGTCAGAACCATCAGTGGTACTGCTGCCTTTTTGATTAATATTCTCTACCGCTGAATACATACAAACTCTCAATAAATCAATGATGTAATCCGTACACTGTATTTTTTTTTTTTTTTTTTTTTTTTTGAAAATCGACTGACGTCGAGTGAATCCATAGCATCAATCAACCCATTTTGTTATGCTGTGAAATTTGAAAAGTTTATTACAAGTCGCAATAGGCACTATAGTCTTTGTTGATATTGTCTAATTTGATGCCAAACAAATGGCTCTAATTTCGCATCCATAGGTTTACTCAAGTCTAAGTTGTTCCAAATTCTTTTATAAGCTGACAAGATCTCTTTTTTTGATAACTTTGAAATGTCAACGATATTTTCGCTGATTTGTTCATCGAGTTCTTTCGCTGGATCTCGAGAGGTGTTGGTAAAATAATCAATACCATCCGATATTGATTCATGTAGTCGAATCGTCTTTTCAGGCGGTGTCGATGAATCGTCGCTTTCATCTAGTTCCAATGTGCGCACTCTTTTTCTTGAACAATCTTGTAATAGTTGTTGCTGTAATTCCACATTGGGCGATTGAATAAGCTGCTCATTTTCAGGTGGTATTTGGTATGCAGTCATTGTTTAGTTGAATATGTCGGGTATAATGATGATGATGATGCGGAATGAATTTATTATGTACAAAATAATGTGTGCAATGGTAAAGAAAAAGGGAAAATGGAAGCTCCAAGGACAATTTTATACTGTTGTACGCCTGATTAGTTCTCCGGCTTTCTCGTGGTTTCTAGCGCTCTTCTTCAAACCAACACTTGACTAATGGTATTAACTGATCTCCCAATTGATTTGCATCTGCCTATAAGAAAGGACTATTATTAGCTTGTCGCTTTAGGGAGAGAATATCTAGGGAGGTCTTACATGGAGACAAGAGAGTGTTGATAACGATTCTTTCAGCGATTGCATGCTGCTCAGGATGGTTTCATCTGTTAGATGAGCAGATACAAATATGACCAAGCAGAGGTCTTTTTCGTATACAAAAGAGTCTGTAACATGATCATACATATTGCTCCATATCACTAATTTCATGCTGTTTAACCCAATGATGGTGAATGGCGATGATGCCTGCTTTGAATCCTGTTCTTCTTCATCTTCCTCTTCTTCTTCAATGTCTGTGTAGTCATTGCCGTCTTCTTCGTCTTCATCCTCCTCTTGCTGTTCTCTATCAACGAATGGCATATCATTGACTACAGTAAACAGAGATTGCAACACACCTACAAACATGGGCAGACGCTCTTCCAGCACACTCGATGATGGAGCCAAGTATTGCACAATTTCAGACTCTGGCGCATACTCATTTACCAGCGCCCTTTTTGAATACAAACAAAAGGAGGGTAATGGGAATAGAAGAGACTGCTGGTCTGTTTGTTTATCAGTGGGGATCGACAAGGACGACGAAATGGATGGCGAAGGTTTGATTGAGTTACGCTTGGCCTTGTTTAACGGTGTTGTATTTGTAGTTGTTATCGATGTGAATGAACTGAAAGATGGGATGGCAGAGCAAGAAGCTGCCTTTTGATGATAACCCATAATATGTAATAGTAGTAGTTATCAAGAAGAGAGGAGGGAGAAGGGGGAAATTAAAAATTTATTTGTCAATGTACACAAATTAACGCTTGTTTATAACTCAATTTACGTCATTTATTTGTTACAATTGTCATCAATTGCATCCTGTTCAATGACCAACGAATCATGCCTGTATTCTGCTTTGCCAATGTGTGTCAGTGCATCATTCAGCAAGTACAGTATTCATCCAAGCGCTTACCATCTTCAAGGCTGATGATGTTGGAGGGCACTCGGTCCTTGTAATCTCTACTGTTTCGGTTGGATCTCGTCTTTTTCAAGTAGTTTTGCTTGATTTTGTCTGCTGATGTTGTTGCCTCAGGCATAACCGTCTCCTGCTCTTTGGTGTAGAAAATGTACTCAAATTCGCTCATGAGCAGAGTAAAGATGCCAGATGGAATCGACAATGTGGGTGCAAACACGATGCCAACATTGCGCAGCGTCATTTTGTTGATGTCAGCGTTATGTACGATATGAATCAAATGAGCAATCAGCGTCCGTAGCAGTGTGTAGTTTGCCAAGGGAAGAATCGACACCAGTAGCCCCAGTTCTTGAATTTTGCTCTGCTTGTCTTTGATCTCTGTACAGAATACGTATCAGCAGGGTGCTCGACAAGTGCCCAAATAAGCATCCTCCACTTACCGCTGATCATCAAAAAGTCGTTCAACAGCTCGTGCGTTAACACATTGATAGGTAGCTCTCGCAGCCAAGCTTTCAGTAAGCCAGCTACCACGTGCACATCCAAATCATCAAACCTTCTGTCCAACAAGTCGACATCGCCATAGTCGCAAAACTGCTGTCTGAGATGGCTGATCTGCACTGAACTTCCACTAAGACGATATATGCCCTCTTCATTCACTGCATTCTTTTCTTCCAGATAGGCGATACATCGATACACAATGGCAGGAAGTTCGTATCTTTCAGAGATTCGGGAAACTCGGATAGCTGCCTCGAGGGGAACACCAAATACTTGAAACATGGGTGTAGAACATGCACTGCTGCCACTACTGGAGGTTTCCTCTGTATTGTTTATAAATGGAAATGAGAGTGTATGTCTAACGCTTGTGTCTACAATAGGCAATGTTGTACTTGTAGCAATAGTATGAATGGGAGACGATGATGGCGTGCTGTTGCTATGATTGCTAAACAGTTTGCGTCGAGACCAGAACGATTTGCGGTGCTTTTTCTTAGTGTCACTGTCTTGTAAATCCAATGGCAGTGAATCAGCACTTGCTTTCAAAGCAACTGTGCGCTGTGTTGGCTGATGAGGCTGCTGGATAGATTCATAGTAATTCAGAATGGCTTGGTCGTCTATACTGGAGCGATTGCTGTCCTGCAAAGGCACACGCTGCTGGTGTTGTTCAATGTACATACTCTTGTGGTGATTCAGATAACTGCTACTTCTAGCAGGCAAAGTAATCGATTCTGAATTGTGTCGAGCAATAGACTGCTGCTGTGTGCGTTTCTTTTTAGTGGTCAATAGCAGTGCCTGTACCCATTTATCTCGCTCAGCATCTGAGGCAGCCCCTAGTATGATAGGCGATTCGTGGACTATTACAAAGGCATGTTCAAATGGCTCCACATGGTCGCTTGCTTGTTTGCCAATCTGAGTGTCTTGATTCAGGTGAATGGAGTGCACATGGAGTTCGCCTTTCTGTGTCTGCTATAACCATCAGAACTAAACATCAGTATCATTCACACCACATCGCATCTTACCCTAAAGTATCTCAACTCGGATTCAAACAGAATAAAGTAATATGATTTCCAACCACCGACGATGTGTTTTCCTCTTTTAGACAGGTAGCCTTGCTGATGCTTTGATGATTTCACTGAAATGAATGAATAAACAGGCGACAAATCACCTTGACATTGAAGCGCGCGCTTGAAAAAGTCTTCAACCATAGTTTTCAGTTGCTTTCTGTCCACTGAGTCTAGAGCAAAATGAAACGAGAGTTGCAATTTTTTATGTAACTGATTTGCATGTTAGTTGCACAGAATTCATTTGTGTGTCTTTAGACAAACTTTACTGTGTGGTTCAAGTGTATTAAATCTGTAAATGACTTTTCAACAGCCCATAATTCGAGGTTTGAATGGTCCATTAGAGCCAGTACAAATCGATTGGAGTGCACTGATTTAACCTTAATATTGACCTTGTTGCTTTGTAAAGTAGTAGTAGTAGTAGTGGGTATGGGCTTGGATTTTTGGGTATAGTTGCTGTCGGGTGTTTCACCATGATTATTAGATCTATAAGGCGATCTTGGTGGAGGAGTTGGTATAGACTTGCTTTTTAATAACAAATCATCCCTTTCATATGTTACATCGACCAGGGCTTGTTGCAATTCTTGTATAATAGCACGTTGTTTCTCGATAATGTGCCATAGTTCTTGCTTGGATTTCTGGGTATCTTTGTGCGCTGATGTGTCGATGGTCGAGTGGGATGAGTACGAACATGATGAGGTCGATGCTGTATTGGTGGGTATTATCATGGACATGTTGGTATATATGTATGTGTGTATTAGAGAAGAAAAGAGGAGAAAAAGGAAAAAGAAGAGAAAGAAAAAAAAAAAACTATTTCGATGTAACTTAACCAGCTTATATAGTCTAACTACTACCAACCACAACAGCGTCTCTGACAAGCGACAGAAAATAGTAAATTTCAATTTATTGCCTCGCCATTTTGATATTCCACCATTTCTTCTAGTATTCTACACAGTGTTTGGACTCAAGATATCGCTATAAATAAAACGTTAATATAAGCAGCGTATTCATCAAATGTAAATTGAATGTTACCATAGTTGTAACCACTCTTCATCACGGGTATTTCGTCCGAGATAATTTCGGAGCTCCAAGAAGATCCACACCTTAATCCAGTGTCCTCCCCGTAATTGAGGATCCTTCATCTCCTCCAATGCTGCTTTACCTCCTTCTTTGATGCTATAATCTCTGAGCACGGGCAATGCGTTCTTAAACAGGTCCAGATCAGGGTTTAGCTGTCTTCCAATACCCTCCAAAAGCATGATGCTGACCACCACATTGATGAAATCGCCCTCCATCTTGACATGATGGGATCGCACCATATTCATAGTCTCGTGCAGCAAATTGCCAATTTTAACGGCTCCTAGATGAAACGTATTCTGCTTTAATCCAAGAATCAGATTTTGCATTCTCAGGGCAAACACGTCTGGCTGAATGACGGCTTCCGGTGATCTGCATCTCTCCACCATCAATTCGCCCACTCTGTATCCGTCAAATTGCGCCACAGCTTGGAACAGATCCAGGAAGTTTCGGCGGTTGACATCGTTCAATTCATTCACTAGCCCAGTATCGATAAACACAAGCCTTGGTGAATAGCCCTCTCGCTGAAGTGACTCCAACTCTTTCTGCACTGCTTCTGGATCCTGCTTCACTGCTAAAATTCGATTCACTGCTGATTCGCCGTCGTCTTTCAGCTCTCGTCCCAGCAATTTTGACCACGCTAGTCTCAGTGGATGGTGAGCAGAAGGTCTGTAAAACTCCACCATGATGTTTCCCGGATGCAAGTCTGCATGAACAAAGTTGTAGAAAATCAACATGTGCTAATTATTCAGCGAGTTAGAAAATGAGGTCTTCTATACAGAATATGAAAATTACCAAAAATGCGTTTAATCCAATGTCGGCAATCTTATGATCGAAAATAGGCTCCAGTTCGTTTTTTCGAGTGAACGACGCTTGGTTTAGAAACAGATCAAGCGGGATGCCCTTGACGTATTCTTCCAACAACATGTCTTTAGTAGTAAAGGCTGCCAATGACTTGGGGATCTTGACATCTTTGGCGTCTCCGAAATACTCGTTGAATCGCTTCAGGTTGTTCCCTTCTCCTCTCAAATCCAGCTGTTCCTTCATCATCTCTCCAAACACTCGTACTTCGTCCGGCAAGGACAGCCAGTGGATGGTAGGAATCAAGGTCAACAACTTGGCCACACACCCCATGATGATCAAATCTCGTTGTACAATCTGACGTGCCTTGGGATGAAGGACTTTGATGGCAACCGCTGTGTGTAGTACAATCGAGTTTCCCTGGCTGTCCAGTGTTTGCACCGAGTCTGTTGTAATTGTGTTGTCTTGCAGCGAAAATTGCTCAGCCGCATGACCCAGCAAAATCTCGGGTCGAATACGAGCTTTGTATACCTGTGCAATGGCGCCTACGCCCAATGGCTCTGGATTCAATTCAGTAAACACTTGGTCTAGAGGTCTGCCAAATGCCTCTTCTATCACTTTTTGGGTATAACTGAATGGATGTGGATCCACATGCGAGTGTAGTTTAGATAATCGAGTGCACAAGGCCAATGAAAACAGATCAGTGCGAGATGCCACCCATTGTGCAAGCTTGGATATGTCAGTGCATGTGTTCAATCTACAAGTCCACACACACTACCTTGATAAACGTCGGCCC
The DNA here is from genome assembly GCA_037974945.1 of Mucor circinelloides. NCBI lineage: Eukaryota > Fungi > Mucoromycota > Mucoromycetes > Mucorales > Mucoraceae > Mucor > Mucor circinelloides. The sequence goes on along the minus strand of JBBNAA010000025.1, from coordinate 174,379 downwards.
AGCTCTCTCCATCTGTGTTGCTAGGAAGTCGTACCACCACAAGGTACCTGCCTTTTCATCCTCGTCCTCTTTTTGTCCAAAGAACACAATGGGTACAGTGATAGCCACCGGTAAAAATAACAACAAGATGTGCGTTAATCGTCTAAGCGTTAGTATAGGCTCTAGTACGTAGGCATCGAGAAACTGCAGGATACGTTTGCATATACGGACTAGCATAAATCTCGACTCATGAGTCAATTCTGCGTGCTCTATCTCTGCAGGTGTTGCTGGTGAATCAACACTACCCACACGCACGGCCTTTTTATCGACTGAATGGAATTGGAAGGGTGTACTGGCGAGTAATGCTAGCGATCCTTTGGAACGATAAGCATGTGTTGTGGTTGATAAGATGATTGTAGGTCGAAGAGCATGATGCTTTGTACTTTTTCCAAAGAGAAGGGGCCTTGTCGCTAGTAATCTAGTTTGCTGCTGGTTTATACAAGGTCGTAATAAAGCCTTTTGTAAAGGGAGTCTATACATGAGGGTGATTGAAAGAAACAAAGGGATTCAATAAGGGAAGATTTTCATAAATAAAATAAATAAAGAAAAACAGTTAAAATAAATAAAATCAATGCCGGTCGTACAGACGAAAATTCATCATCACCACGACATCACTGGTGTATGCTAAGAGGAGCAACAGTAGTAGCTGATCGCACACCACCCGCGATTTTGATCGGCACAATATTTGTTCCGAATCGTGCCTTGTGGTCCATGATGTGATTGATGAGCGTATAAAAGATTACGTCGAACTACACTATATACCACTGCTGGATTGTATTCGAATTTCATCAAGAGGACTTGCTTTGCTTGGTGTTGACATGCGTCGTTCTGAGCAAAAATAACTCTTCCTGCGTACATCTATACAGTTGTTGATGTGTACAGTAGAGCATGGTGCTTTGGCGAGTCAATCTAGAAACAAGCGCTGCCCTGAGTGGTACACTGGCACAAGGAAGAATCTGATTCAGGCAACTATTCTTCCTGGCAGGTATACACCCTGAAGTTTCCAATCATCAAGAAAAGGACTCATGGCAGATGAAAGGTTAGCAACCAAGAGTCGCTATAGGCTTCCTATTCATCATGCCATGCCTCTGTATTATTCAAGATCAACCTATAATACATTGAATCGCAGGCTTTGGCACAATAATACAGCTGAGCGCCGGCAGTCACTATGAAAATCTTTTTCCTCATCAACATGTTGAATGAAATAGACATTGCTCCCTCTTTGTTTTAATCAACAAACAACAAAATCAACAACATGGCTCCTGTTCAACGTCCCGATAATATCGCCACCATGATCAATGGTGTTGAACGCTACAACCCCGAGAATATCAATGTTCTCGAAGAATACTTGTCAAAGCAATGTGAGTCTGGTGAATATGATTTGGAGGCCAACTTGGCTATCCTCAAGCTGTAAGTTTTATGAGGCAAGACGCCATGCTTTCTATAAAACTAAACCTGTGGTGACCTTATAGCTACCAATTCAACCCTGCTTTAGCAAAGGAGCCCGTTATTGTAAAGATCCTTGTCAAGGCCTTGACTGCCATCCCTGCTCCCGATTTCAATCTCTGTCTCTATCTCTTGGCTGAACACGCTGTAAGTCTAATAGATGCCACACATACACAGCTTGAACAGTATACTCAACCATATCATGATAGCATCTCGAGTCTATTGAAAAGTTGACTGAATTACAACAACTCTTGGAACAAGCTCGTTATGCCAAGTTTTGGCAATCCGATCTCAAGCCATGGACATCCGTAGTCCCCAACTTTGAAACAGAAATTCGTCTTGTCATTGCCCGTGTTATGGCCATGTCCTATCAAACCATCAATGCTGCTTCCTTGGCAGCCAACCTTGGTTTAACTGGTGACGCGTTTGATAAGTTTTGTGAAAGTCAACAGTGGCAAAAGTCTGGTGATTTGGTTCAAATCCCTATCAATAAGGGCAATGAAGCCAAGGCTGTTGTTATTAGAGAGAACATCAAGTTTGAACAATTGACAAAGGTCATTGGTTACTCCAACGAAATGTAGAAACGCTTATACGACATATATACACCCACACGCACACCACTCACGCACTCACTCAAATCACTCGACATATTTTATTACAATACTCACCTTTTGAAATTATCAACCTGCTCGACTGTCCCCCTCAAAAAATCAATAAATATGAATGAATTATTGTAGATTAGAACTATAGAAAAGGGTGGGGTTTTTATTGATGGTTAATAGTGTTGATGTACTATGCTCGAGACCAAAAGAGGAAGATAGGCTCAGATCAAGGATTGCATTGGAGTTTTATCTGCGTAGCCAAGGCAAGGACAAAAGGTTGTTTTGGATTTTGGCCAGGGTTGGATCAGTTTTGCTCTGAAAAACTTGCTGGACTCTAGTTTCGACTTGACAGGCCACAGTATTTTACGCTGTCAATCATTCGCATCATTCGCAGATCAGCATAATACTATACCACTTGAACATTCTCAAGTGCTATGCAATCGTCCATCTCGTAAGCATTGGATAAACCCAAGCCCTGACGTTTACCATGGTGCTTCTAAATGCAAGTTGCTGTGTCTGATCCGAGATTCACTACCATCTCACTGTTCAAGAGACAGCATAACTCAAAAAGCTAGATCTTTCCTCGGATTCAAGACAGTCGCCTAACATATGAACCTTTACAAGGCTTGTTTTGATGCTGATTTAATAACTGGGTATGGAGCTGTCCTAGTCAGATTCAAGGCATTAACCCAGTCTATGTAGCATAAAGCCTACATACCTGATAGTTTGAAACATGTTGATGGCAACACGATATGTGTGCCTTGCCTTCAGCGCTGTTTGCTGGATGTCATGGGTGTGTGGTGATGGATTTGCATGTAACCCACGTGTTTTTGGCGGATCGTTGTCTAGCGCTCGGATCTTTTCTTTCAATGCAACAGAGATTCGCACTAAGAAAAACACACACACACACACAATTTTGGCACACAGACCAAGTTTGGCATACTTTTTTTTTGACATTGATACAGCACTTCAATTTGATCTTTCGGCTGTAAGGTGATGGAGATGTATTCTAAACACAGTCTCCATAGAGTAAATACAAAACTCGAGTTCAGAAGCGAGAATTCTCAAATTCTGCGTCTCAACAAGAAATTATGCTGTGATTCCATCATCGTGTTACATCTCTCCGCATCCCAACAATTTATCAATATGAGATATACAACAGAATCCATACGAAACAAGAATTCAATTATACAGTTGTTGGCGTGATGGTGGCTTTTTATGTAACAGGCCAGCTAACTCTGCACGCATGGACCTGTCAAATTTGGGTTTATCTCTTTCAAATTGAGTCATATATTCATACACCATAAAAAATTGCGTCTGTTGAATTTCCAAGGTTTTAAACCAAAATGTTATTTCTGTCGAAACCAACAACAAGAAGAACGGGAAAACAGCCGAATGTTTCTCATGTAATCGAGACCAAAAAAAACGTATAAATACAACGTTGATACTCGCTGTTATTTCAAAAGATTTTCTTATCTTCTTTTATCTCATATAAACGCCATCAACATGAAGTTCTCTGCCATTGCTCTCCTCGGTTCTCTCATTGCCGGTGCTTCTGCCTTGCAAAACTTCCAAACTGCTGATAAACAACTCAACATCAGCTCTCCTTTGCTCAATGGCATTTATGTTGCTGGTCAAATTCTTCCTTTGAGTTACACTCCTCTTGAGTCAAGTAAGTAATTGAGTCTCTGTGTTTGCAAGTGCGAGTATTGACATGTCGATACTTTTTATGATAGACGTTGTTCTCAACATTTATCTCAAGGGTGCTGACGCCAGTTTCAATGAATCTGCTATTGCCTTGAACGCTGACACCTCCAATGACCCCACCAGCAATGTCCCTGTTAAGGTTGATACCATTACTTACTATCAACACTCTATCAACTATGCTATCCCTACCACTTACCCCGCTGGCAACTACGAATGTATCTTTGAAAACGTCGCTACCCATACCAACACTTCCGTTCCTATCAGCCTCCTTGCTTATGTTCCTCCTTCAGGTGCTTCATCTGCTATTGCTACTGCTGCCCCTACTGCTCCTGCTGTTTCTGAGACCTCCATCATCATTGCTCAACCTTCCAGTAAGTTTGAAATCATTTGATTCTAATGAACCGTATAGCTAAAATGGTCTGTCTAGGCGCTTAAACCCTGTAATCGTTAATTATTCATTACCCTCATGCCGTATGTATATATATATATATATCATCATCATCATCATCATCACTCCTTTCTACTTGCTAATAAAGCTACTCCTGAACAATTTTACTTCCCAGACAATCGAAAATTGCTTCCTAAACACTTTTGCTCCCCAAAACAATACTTTCTGTCTGTACATTCAACAGGCCTGTGTCAGTGCACTTCGCAGAAGATGCTATAACATTTTTGCCGGCTCTTCCATAAGAGAAGGTCAAAGTGTCCGTAGCTCCATTGATGATGCATATCGTCACCACTCGTGAAGGTGGCAAGCCCAATCACTGGGTTACAATGAAGCTGAAGCGCTCAATCAAGCTGAAGTGGCCCATAACTGATAAATTGTACAGGAAAGCAGTAAGTGATGACTCGCAGAGCAGCATTGCTCAGAAAGTAATATTTTATTGTTTGGAAAGTAATTTTCGATTGTTCAAACAGCAATACCCTTTTTGATTTCGCATACCTTTTATTATCAACAATAGCAAAAACAAAATCAAACGCATCAACTCCAAAAATCACTGATGAGGATGTGCAATGGTGTTTGTCGAACATAGGAAAGTTGACCACCAGAAAGTTCTATACGAAATACGGTTATAAATATAGTACCATCCGTAAGGTCAAAAGACGTTACAGCAATATTAACAACCACAGCTTAAAATGCAGGAATTCAACTTGAAACACTCAATGTCGCAAGAGTAGACGCAGCAAAACTTGTACAAAGAGCAGTGGAAACGGAAGTCCAGACTGTTAGCGAAGCATTTCAGCACATCCCACACAACCGCCCGAACAGGATCAAGTAGAAACTGATTCTAGCTTAGTTCAGAATACTAACCAAAGTAACTAACTCCCGTCAAATGAGTATCACAAAACCTTCAAGTGGGGAGGTAATTTCCGCCCTTTGAGATTATAAAAACCGCCCTTTGGAATTTCAAAAATCGTCAATTGAGATTTGAGAAACCGTCATTTGGAGTTGGAAGCACCTACGATTAAAGAATAATTTTGATTTTTTTCCATTGATCCATTCAGCAATTAATCTTTGATGATGAAGAACTACCAAAAGTGGTAAATTTTTACTTAATGACACTTTAAAAAATACAAAAGACTATTTATAAAAAAAATGGTATCGAACATAATTATTTCTATACTAATTATAGTGATGTTTCAAGTGACAGGAGCGTTTTCTACTTTGAGTACTTGAGAAAATTTGGGTCAAAATCTCATCACTAATGGTTGCTGACGTTTGTTTTGTAGTGATGGGAGTGACTGCAGGAACGCATACCCTGCCAAAAACATCAAGAATGTATGAAACCGTAGCCATATCCATTAAGAGCTTTGGGATATCGGCTACGGAACTGGGTAGTTGAATTGCCCCTAATTCATACATTCCGTAGATGCCAGTGGCAGGTAAAACCATAACATAAAATGTTATGGTTCTTCCAACAATTTGTAACCCCATCACACCATCCATGTTCTGTGAATCAATTGAGTTTTTACAGAAAACACCCACACGTAAAAGATCTTTACAAATCGCAAAGTGGTTGGAATCTGGCTGAGCTGGTTTCGCCTCACCAAAACCAAGATTGTATCTCCACCTAACACCCTGTAGTCTTGTTATGGCGATGTCTGGTCTCCAGTTTAACAAACTTTGGTTCTTTTTTGATTCAACTGTCAATTCATTTGTCCACCTGAAAAAAGTTCCGTCATCTGGATCGTCGAATAACTCGCATAAAAAGGGATCAACAAAACGGGAACAAAGCTCCAATTCCTTTACTTCTTCTTGAATTGATACTCTAGGCAATTTCTTCACCAACGCCGCAATCGCTTTGAAAAATTTGTGCTCTTTTTCACCAGCTTCTAATGTCAACAAGTTGATCTCAGCTGTTTCCCTTGATATCGTTCTCGAGATCACATCTTGCAATATCTTTACCGCTTTCGTTACCAAATCAACGTCCATTGTTGGCTTCTTCAAACCATACTTTAATTCAATATAACCAATTGTTGAGTTAATTTGTTGCTCGTCAAAAAATGGTAATAAGTCAGCTGGGTATCGATTGGGTGCTAAGAGTAAGATTGAAGTTGAAGCCATGGCACAATGAATATGATCCTCAAGAGAGAGTTTCCATTTGTGAGTCAAAATTGACCGTTGAAAGTTATAAAATGCAGCTGAGACATCAAAACGATCAATAACGAGACGATCATCGGCGGATGGAAGAACAAATGAGAGACATGATGGGTTCATTAATTCTGCTTTCGAATCCAAGCTTGAACTTTCCGACGCACTTCGTTTTCCGTATGCTTGAGATTCGTCATCACTATCTACTTCTGGCTGCGACTCTTCAGTTTCATTTGTTTGTTGCGTTGGTAGTTGAGGCATGCATTCAGAATGATGTTTACGAAAATGATTTTCTAATTGTTTCAACTCCTTGAAGTGTTCAAAGCATGAAGGGCAGCCAAAGTGTTTTTCAATCTGCTGATGATCATCGTCGCTCTGTACAATGCAAACACTGCTATCCTTTGGTCGTTTAACATTTTTTGGTCGTTTTTTCGCTTTGATTTGGTGGTTGTTCAAAAGATGATCCTGTAATTTTTGTACGGTGTTGTAGGTTTTTGAGCAAACAAAACATGTGTTGATTATAGCAACCAGTTGGGGCATTAAATTTTGTGTTTCCAACGACATTGACATGGAACGCAGAATGAAATGAAATGAAATAGAATTGAAGACGAATTACAACCAAATCAATTAAAAAAGAAAGAAATAGGGAAAAACTCAATCAAAAAAAAACACCAAAAAACACCAAAAAAACTGTGTAACCATCATCACTTTCCCAGCTTACCCAGCTTACCCACTTGCTTACCCACTTGCTTACCCATTTGCTTACCCACTTGCTTACCCATTTGCTTACCCATTTGCTTACCCATTTGCTTACCCATTTGCTTACCCATTTGCTTACCCATTTGCTTACCCACTTGCTTACCCATTTGCTTACCCATTTGCTTACCCACTTGCTTACCCATTTGCTTACCCACTTGCTTACCCATTTGCTTACCCATTTGCTTACCCATTTGCTTACCCATTTGCTTACCCATTTGCTTACCCACTTGCTTACCCATTTGCTTACCCACTTGCTTACCCAGCTTACTCAGCTTGCTTACCCATTTGCTTACCCACTTGCTTACCCATTTGCTTACCCATTTGCTTACCCACTTGCTTACCCATTTGCTTACCCATTTGCTTACCCATTTGCTTACCCATTTGCTTACCCATTTGCTTACCCACTTGCTTACCCATTTGCTTACCCACTTGCTTACCCATTTGCTTACCCACTTGCTTACCCATTTGCTTACCCATTTGCTTACCCACTTGCTTACCCATTTGCTTACCCATTTGCTTACCCATTTGCTTACCCACTTGCTTACCCATTTTGCTTACCCATTTTGCTTAACCATTATTGTTCCCAAAAATTCTATTTTCAACAAACGCAATTCACTGTAATAAAACTGCCTCAATTGGCTTTCATTTTTTTTAGAAAAAAAAAAAAAAAAAAAAAAATTGAAAGCACTGTATAAACTACTTCCTCTGCATCCTACTTCTAATACTTTTGTAGATAGCTTTTGAAGGCGCATTTGATGATGCTAATTACATTGTACTTTTTGACTAAAACCATAGAGCAATTCTCAAGATTGTGAAAAATGATTTATCGTCGAAATCGCCAGGTTACACATACAAACGTCTCACAAAAGCTATTTTAGATGGTGCCCTGAATCTTTAGAATCCATTTGATATTATATGCACCATAGTAAAAGTCTTCATTTTTGGGGTCAAAAACGCGATAAACTGATTTTGGATGTCTGCCAAAAGGGGTAGCTCATGGAAAAATGAAGGTTTTCGTCGATTTGTCATGACCAAAAAAAAAATCGAGAAAATGCATCCATCTGTAACTGCTAATCGAGAGCAATTGCCTGGTGCTACTCTGAAGATCTAAATCAGCTTCTAACTCGAGAAATCGGTGGTCAAATGCATCAAATTTTGGCTGTGTTTTGCATAGTATTGAGTAGTAAGAATGAATGTACGTATGTTGCATACCGGAATAATAATTGCTCTTATTGATGTGGACCTGGGACATTATAGAAGGACCATGTCCACCGTTACAAAAAAATTATGGAGGTTTTAGAGCATTTTATATCACGGTGTAATTACATATATGTGCGCTTAAATCGCGGTACCGCCCATAATGAATGATGGTGAACAATGTAAAATTGTGCAGGAATTAACATTGATTATGCAAAGAGTAGTCAACAACTGTGCTCAAAGCAAAAATCTATACCGAAAGTAATTTTTAATTATGCAAATAGCAATAATACTCTTTCTTTCAGCATTTTAGGTTTTCGATCTCAATTTCGTACCTGACAACCATCCCTCGAGAACTGAGGCAGATGTGTCAAAAGAGACAAAGAACCAATAAAGCATATCTCAAGGGTTTAGTTAAATCAGCTATAAATGCGTTTATTAATTGAATTCTTAGGGGATGATTACATCGTAGAAAAGGAGCAAAGTGACATTTCTGAATGCTTCACCTCCGTTTTTTTTTTTTTTCAGTCAAGGTATGATATGACATGTCTCGACATTTCTTGATTGAGCATTCTTTACTTTTTCTGCCTTTATTTCTTTTTAAATACCATGCTTGCATCACCTACAAAAGAAGCTACAGGTTCGCTCATTAGAGAAAACAAATGTGAATGTTATAAAGTGATTCAGCCTCAACATCCGCATCAATGCCAACTCTGTCACAGAAAAATCAGTGCATGCCTATATACCAATGAGCTTCAACACAAAATCACATTACAGGCTTACGAAATCAATCAGTTGAAAAAAGAATTACACTCACGTGAGCTTCAGATACGGAAGCAGGACCTGGATTTTCAAACACTAAACAGCAAATACATTGCAAGCTTGGATACGATGACCGAAATACAATATCAAAAGGAACAGGCAGACCGAGAATTGGAAGACCTCAGTGCGCGTTTATTCGAAGAGGCTAATAGTATGGTGGCGAGTGAGAAGAAAAAGAGGATGCAACTTCAAAGCAAGCTTGAATCAACCGAGGATCAGTTGGTCAATGAACGGAATCAATTGCGAGAGCTAAAGTCCCGAATGCAGAACTTGTTTTCACCAACTGTCAATATAACCAACAGCACAAGTACGCCTTTTAGCGTGGAGTATACTGCAAACTCTCGCAATACAAGCAATAGCACAAAGATAATGGGCTATACAAACTGCAGACTGAGCAATGCTGCGACTGATAGCAACAGCAATAGCATAACAGATAGTATCGCACAGAACAAAGCAGCCATCAGTAAACGACGAAACACAGTTGCCAGTTCCATTTTGTTAGCCGCCCTATCTGCTCCTAACGCACCCGCTGTTCTTACAAACAAGCAGATACCAGCATCATTTGATTTCAAAGTGCCTCAAGCCAATATGTTTAAAGCTTTCCTTGATTTGTATAGCAACAGTGGAAATACCAACAAGCGTATCAATCGAGCCTCATCCTATTTCGACAGTGAAAGCGAAAGCGAAGAAGAAAAACCCGATATGCTTTCCATTGAGAATAGCAACCACAGCTCATTCTTTTACTATACACATTCACAAATCGTGTTACCTCCAGCGCAACAGAGTGAATACATTATGCAATGTGAAAAAGAGGATATAGAGCCTTGCCTGGGGTTTGGAAATCCAGAATCTCGCATGTGCGTTAAAGTGATGATGGAATACATGCTACACAAGCCTTGTTTTATCGAGCAGATTACAGTGGACGTAGCCAAAAGCATAGCATCGCCTATGAACTCCATCTCGTCAGCGTACTACCGTCCATTATGGGAAAGATGGTCTGTCAATACTTACTACTCTGCGACATCGACATCAACATCAACGTCTACGCTTCTCACTCTGCCTGACATTGACAATCTCGAGTGCGCATCGTGTGGAAGGAAAACCGACCTTAAACAACCATGTCAACAAAAGTTTTACCGTTTTCGTCTAGTCGAGGAAGACGATTGGCTTTTGATTGATCACGATTGTCGTAATAGGCTTGTTGCCGTTTGCGATTTCTACAGCTTTGTCAGAAACATTCAATTGGGGCTATATCAAAATCGATCATTCAGTGACTTATACCAAGAAAATGTGCAGTTAAGGTTGAAAATGTTTTATTCGCGGTAAGTTTACAAAAAGGCATGATACATATACATGGATGATTAAATATGTGTTCTTTTAGCATGGGAGTCATATAAACATTGGGCATATATTAATAATAATAAAAAATGGTCATAATTCATATGGTAGAGAGGTTGATGCTTGCTTGTTGTTTGTACATGTCAGTGAATGAATCGGGCTTAGAAAGAGCGTAGCATAAACTAAATGTCTTGGTTGACAATCTCTGCGATGACGAGACATGTTACTTGATGTAATCCGTGTTCAGGAATGCAATGGTCGCAGTGAGTGATGGGGAATAATCCAGCCGCTGGTACAATAACGGAATTATCCAATGGTACATTTGCCGTATCCAAGAGCTCTTCAGTAGTAGGCATTGGGGCATAGGGTAGTAGACTCTGCTTAGGTGGGGATGGAGCTGGCAGAAGCATTCTCTGTCTGTTGACTGGAGGCTGTTGTTGTTGTACAGTTGGATGATTTAACAGATACTCTCTCTCAATGCAGCGATTCTGATGAGCGGTGAAGCCAGCATTTCGAAAGCCTCGTTGATCATATTTGGGAAACTCCTTTTCACAGATTTTGCATTGTAAAAAACTCATTTCCTTTGACATTTCGTGAATTTGTAAGGTTAGCATTTTAATATACAATTCCTTCAAAAAAAAAAGCTGCAAAATAATTCAATCTTTTATGCTTCCTTTTTATTTCTTTTTAGATTACATGATGTATTCAAACAATGGCAAATGTGTGAACAATGGAAAATTATTTATATAAGTCTCTTGTTTTCTTTTGCTTGTTCTCTGTTTAAATGAACAAAGCTATCAAGTGTCAACTTTTGGGAGGGATTGATTTCAGGCTGAATGATGATGTGAGTGGAAATGTGCTAAATATTCATTTGCGTCTAAACTGATAAGATCATACTACTCCTATTTTTTTTTTTTTTTTTTTTTTTGCTGCCTATGCATCAACCTTAACCCTAACCCTAAATCTTTTCCTTTTCAAGACCATCTACAATCAACTTGTAGCCGGACCATTGTTCAGTGGAGATGCTAAAAATAACATACATATTCTTTTTCTTTTTTATAAAAAAAAAGCGTCTAGTAGTTTATATACGTAATATGGATAAAAAAAAAGGGGGGGGGGAGCAGAGGGGGCTAATGATACAATAATAATAATAATAATAATAATAATAATAATAATAATAATCTACCATCCATTTTCAGCATTTTTGGTGCGAAGATACTCAATGATCTTGTTTCCGGTTTGATCCTCTCTTAGATGAATCATATAAACAATACTTGTTTTAGCCACCTCGTCAGTCAAAAGGAAACTAATTCTCTTTGAACTGATCTTTTCCACATTGCCACTCTTTACAATTGCACTGACCAATTTGCTCTTATCATTCTCGATCTGAATCATCATGCGCATACTGGGAGATTGCTGTGAAATGCGCATCGTCACATTACCAAATGTGCTCCAATTTGATGTCTCGTTTTTGATGAATAATTTGGCTTTGCATTGCATGACAGGCTTCAATGTCTGGGGCACATTGACGGTATCAACGACCTCAGGCTCGTCCATCAAAGGCTCTTCTACTTGCTGTTGCACATTGATAATGTTGGAGTCTTGGTGTGCCTTGTGCAAGATGTTGGCAAACACTGTGGCATCTTGAGGGTGTGCAAAATGAATCAGGTAGTTTTCCTTCTTGGTGCCCATATACAGCGAAATATTGACATCTGTTGGCGATGGCTGTCTAATCACAGTGTTGGGTAAAATCCATGCATTCAAATAGAGCTGGCCCGTATTTTGTAACTGAACAGCAACACACGTACGGTTGCTGTGTGTCAATCTCACTTGCAATAAACACTGTCCCTCTGCCGCATACCACGACTGATTATTCCAATGAAACACATCGCATTGACTACTGCTGTAAAGAATTTGACGCACATCGTTGCCTGGATTATACATGTTGGGACTATGAGGAGGCGATCCAAAATCTTCCACTGAATTCATCTGACGTTGACTCAGAGAAGGCGATGGGGAGTTGAATCTTCCAGGAGGCTGTTGTAGTCGAGGAGAGGAGGGTTGGGCTCCTGCTGGTGGTGGTGGTCTTCTGTTATTACCTGCGTTTGCTAAAATGGGAGATGGTGCTCCTCCTCCATTCATAGGTCTATATTGATGCTGCTGTTGTGGAGGTTGTTGCTGATAATGCTGTTGTTGTGGAGGAGGTGAATTCATAGGTCTAGCATTGTAGCCGTATTGGTTCTGAGGTGGTTGCTGATTATTCATCATCATTTGAGGTTGGGGTTGACCAGGCAATGGCTTTAATTGTTGCTGTTGATTTGGATAACTGTTATTTTGCATCATAGGAGGTCTTTGCTGCTGCTGATGATGATGATGTGGAGGTTGTTGCTGTTGTTGTGTTTGACCTCTGATGGAGGATGATCTAGGTAATTGCTGCTGCTGTTGTTGTTGAAGTGGAGCAGAATCACTTCTTGGCTGCATTGCAGGACGAGCCATACCATTGTTAGCCACAGGTTGAAATCGATTCTTGTCATTCTGTTGCGTCTTGTTGGACGACGAGAGATACTCATCCGTATTTTGGGTTACTGCTTGCATCATTTCAGGCAAAACTACTCTTTGCACTTCCACAGCTCTGGGAGAAGCAGGCTTACCACCGTCCATGTTGTTTTTCATGCCAGTACCATTAGGAGAAGCAGGCAGGGGATTGATCTTGTTGTTGTGATGATTCATGTTTTGAGTAGTAGTAGTAGTAGTAGAGGAAGAAGAAGAAGCAATAGCGACAGGGGATGGCGTCGAGTTATTTAATTGATTTGGTTGCGGAATAGGAGGTGATATTGCCATGGTTGACATCTGGGCAGTAGGCGGTTGAATGTATGTCATTTGAACATGGGAAGAGTCTTTAACTGGTCCATTAACAGGTTGCTGTTTATTAGGAGGGACAGGAGGAAGCGTATCTTTCACGTTTGATCTGTCTTTATTTGGTGGCGTTGGTTCATTGGTAGCAGGCACATTGTGTATTTGCGCCTGTGAAACATTGGGGATATGAGGCAGTATCTTGACAGATTGTGGCATTGGCTCATGCTTGGTGGTCATACCAGTGGAAGGCAATGGAGGTGTAGGGAATTTAGAGGCCTCATCGTGGTCGTCTTGGTGGTCGTCATAGAAATGGTTGTCATAGATATCCATGATGGTATCTCTTGATTTGCCTTGTTTCCGACTGCCATGCGTACGATCTTCCTCATCTTCTTCATCGGAGCTCTCCAGAGGTGATACACCACCGTTCTCTGAATAGTAAGTAAAGATGTCTGTGTTGCGGATGTTGGCACCCTTGTTGGATTCCATGGCCTTGTTGTTGCTGCCATTACCTGGCATGGGAGGCAATTGAATGCCATAGCCCTTTTGCATGGACGAGGATGAGAGTATCTTTTTCTGAGCAGCAACGCTCAATGTCCTGGGAGTGAGAATCAACGACTTTGGAGCATCAGGTTCAACACCAATCCACGTGCTTCTAATTTCCTTTGAATCTGCCCGCATAATCAAATGCTTTTTGCCCAATACAGAAAACTGAATGATGTATTCGCCCACAATTTCTCGATCCAACGAGTCCGCCTTGACAGTGATATCGCCAATGGGGATAGCAGGGTACATGAGCAAAAACTGGTTCGAGGACAATTCTCGGGCAATGACCAGCACCTCGGTGGTCAAGACCAGACACACACGGATAGAGGGTCCATTCTCGTTGGGCAGCATCACAAAGCTATCCCTCATGACGAGTTGAGTACCTGGATTTGAGATGCGTAATTGGTAGTTCTAAATAGATAATTTGTATTAATACTTCACGTGTATCTATTAATAGCGCTTCCAATTCATACTATTTGTGTACCACTATAAAGATCGGCAGTTCTGGAGCAATCAACCTGGCGTTCAAAAGTTGTCAAATCAGAGTTTCCAGAGAAATTTGTCTGGATAAATGGTAAGTTAGAGTCCTTGTAGTTGACATTGACGCTGTTGTTTCCCCTTGACATGATCATGATCGTGTCGATTCTCTTGTTGGCGCTGGTTAATAGCTTGTGGTCTGCTCTGCCTGCGTCTGTGCCCTCCAGTAGTCTGCTGTAAAGTCCCTTGTAGTATTTCAGCTGCTGGATGGGCGCATTGAACAAGGATTCCAGGTTGATTTCATACGATACGCTGGCAGATAGGTTTTGCAGCAATTGCTGGATAGATGGGTTGCGAAGAATGTCGCTTCGTTGATTCAAATTGGGAATAAAGCTTCGACAGTAATTGGCATAAGGGACCTCCAAATCATTTACCCACTGCATTAAAGCGTCCCCAAGCTCGCTGATGGTCTGCGGATTGGCTGCAATTCTGGTCAGCTTCATACAGAATCTCTTGTTGACCTTGAGAATGTCGTGAATGTACTTTAAGAGCTCAGAGAAATCAGGGGCAGCCGATGTCATTTGTTTCATCCAAATGGGCGCAATTTGCTGCATCCAATTTCTCGTTAATGACTGTATCAGCATATATGATGTGCACTATCTACTTACAGAGTCAATCATTTTTAACGTCTCCATGTATGCCTGTTCTGTTTCAATCAGCTCAGTCAGTGGATTGCCGCTGCCTTTTCTAGCAGAGTCGTGAGAGTACTGTGAAGATGGCGTTGATAATCCTGGGCTTGCTGAAAAAGCGCCTGCAGAGGAAGTTGACGAAGAAGAAGCGAATGTAGATGCTGACAACATGTTTTAACAATAAGAAAAGGAATGAATAAAGTCTAGAAAGGATAGTATAGCTGTTTGATGAAGGAGTGTATCGATATAACGTTGAGAACACTATCAGGTTATCAGGTTGACATAGAGTTGTTTGCTTGAAAGAATAGAAAAAGAGAAAAAAAAAAAAAAAAAAAAAAAGCAAAAGCAACAGAGCCTAGAAGAAGAAAAGATTCATATATCATGTAGCACAATGGGGATTTGCCTTGTACAAGGCGAGATTGATAAACGTAATGAGACTCCCTTTTCTCTCGCTTTTGTTCTCTCTCTCTCTCTCTCTCTCTCTATTGCTTCGTCTTTACACGCATTGCCGTTATTGAGATATCGGCTCTGGATGGGCCATGATGAAATAATCTACTACGATGCCCTGGCAAGATCTTGTTCCTGAATCTAGCTCTTCAAATGGGCAACTCCGTCAAATCATTATTGTGGTTACACCATTGTATTACACCGCTTCATTCAACGAATTGCCGTGCTCTATTGTATTATGTATAAAATCACCTTGAGACGCTAGCAGCATTGAGAAATTGAGTGAGAAAGCAAGCATGCATATACAGTTTGAGAATCATGGATCCAGCAAACATACCTGGCGGAAATAGCCTTAAATGGGCATTGTTTGGTGCCTTTTGGATCCATTAGTCCTAGTGGATACACACGCCATGAAAATCGAGAATAGACTCATTGGTAGCATATGTATTCGTTTAAACCTTATAAAGAAATCGGTATTTGCAACAAACACAATATATGCACTCTAGTGCATAAACGTTGAATAGGCCAGTGTAGCCTTTAGGCTCTGAAATTTAAACTCTCTGTCTGCCAATGTCTATATATGGACAACATCGTTCGAATGTGGGTATTCAAAAAAAAGTTAAATTAATAACTATAACACCTCATCTGTCAAAACATACCAAACGATAATTTAGATTTGTTTATACTTTCGATCAGAAACGATGGTATTTTTTTTTAATTAAATTCGTTTTCGTATATATGTATCTGCCCTTTCTTTGCAGCAAAGAAAAAAAGCTTCTTTTTCTTCTTGTTTTTTTTTTACACTCAAAATCACTAGCAATTTAAGCAAGGACGATGTCAAGGCGTCGTGATAAATTCCTAGGGATTGCTCTTATTATAGCATTATCAAGCGGTCGTACTCTTGCCTATCAAGAGTTTGACCAGCATCAGTCTTACAGCCACAATGACGGCGGATTGTATAGAGGAAGTGGTTTGATTACTAGATGTGAAGCTCCAGGTACGGGCGGCTTCTTTATCTCCAAAGACAAGTACCCATATACTGGCGCTGCTGCTGCTTGTACTGCCTTGGGTGGCTCTCTGGCCGATATAAGCAACCAAAACTTTTTGCTTGCTTCTGATCTTGTGTTGACATGTGCAGGTCCTAATCAAAGAGCCTGGATTGGGTACGTCTTACATTTATTGGATACTACATGATACTAACGCTCTTATATGCTAGATCCTGGGATTACAACGAGAATGGCATTCCTGTCAAGAATAGCCAAGATTGCTTGTCTGTTTTTGTGCGTAGCATTGGTCCCGGTGGTGGTATTGAAAATGTGTGTCCTGGAGACAGACCTGTTTTATGTCAGCTTCATCAGTCGACTGTACCTCACAACTCGCTGTATTCTCAATCTGTTCCACCATATGCCTACCAAACTGCTATAGTGTCCAATGTTCCTGCAAATGAAGCCCGTCCTCGTGGCGATTATGTGCCTTATCCTGGTGGTCCTGCTTTGTACCCTCCTGTCGTCAATCATCCCAAACCACCATATCATGGCGGCTATCCTCCACCTTACCAGGGAGGAGGAGGATTTCAAGGACCTCATCGTGAATACCCTCAAGGACCTAATGGCGGCTATCCAGGCTATGGTAATGGCGGTTATCCATATGGCTATCCTAATAATGGTTATCCTTACAACGGCTATGGAGGTAAAAAAGGACACAA
The DNA here is from genome assembly GCA_037974945.1 of Mucor circinelloides. Classification (NCBI taxonomy): domain Eukaryota; kingdom Fungi; phylum Mucoromycota; class Mucoromycetes; order Mucorales; family Mucoraceae; genus Mucor; species Mucor circinelloides. Next base: position 157,159 of record JBBNAA010000025.1, on the reverse strand, counting down.
GGAAGGAAAAGGTGATAGAACAGTTACCGTGCTATCTACAACCACTGTCAATGGCCTAGTGACAACTCTGACGCTTTCTGGTATTGAAACAATAGTAACTGTAGAGAATGCTGCCTCTACTGTTACCTTGGATGCCATTGTCTCTACGATTGTGTTGCAAGGTGTGCCCTCCACTGTCACTGAAATCATTGATGGCATCCCTGTCACTGTTACTGTAGAAGGCATTCCATCCACTTCAACTGTCACTATGGTTGGCACTAGCACCATCACTGATCTGGAAGTAACCACGCTGACAGAGACAGACGTGGAGTTGCTCACAGCTATTGAATATGTCACTGTCACCAGTACTTTTGTCGATGTGCAGCTCACTACAGATACGCAATCGACGACTGCTACAGTAACCGATACCATCACAGATGTCGAGCTGTTCACGGCTACAGTCAACAATACGCTTGTAATCAACAACACACTGACAGAGATTCAGCTACTTACTGTCACTGATATCAGTGTATTCACATCGACTCAGCTGGTCACACTACCACCAAGTATTGTCACTTTGCCGCCAAACACAGTTACCGTCACCCCAGACCCAGTGATATTGCCAGCTAACACAATCACTCTGCCTGCTGACACTGTTACCATCACTCAAGCCCCTTTGCCAGCAATTACAGTAACTGCTCCTCCTGCGACAATCACATTGCCACCAGCAACTGTTGTTCAATACTCGACTCGGCAAGTAACATCAACCATTGTCCTGCCTCCTGTTACGTCGACAGTTGTTCAATTTGCCATTAGACAGGTGACTACAACAGCTACTTTTGAGACTCCTGGTCCTACTACCACAGAGACAGAAACAGAAACAAGAACTGTTACCATCACCCAGGCAACAACTGTAACCCAAACTGTGGGTCCAACAGCAGCACTTAACCCTGTTGTTACATACACATACACCACTCCAACAGTTACGTATGATGGAGGATTCAAGTTTCCTTTTCCCATTCCCAATTTCCATGGTGCTGGAACATACACTCTAGGCATTGGTTCGGTCATCACCGTGAATGTGGATGGCTCTTATGGATTTACATTGGGCGGACCTCCCTCAGTATCAGGCGGTGGAAGCACAACATTTGCATTCCCATTCACTATCCCCAACTTTGCTGGTCCTGGATCATACACACTGAGTCCTGGAAACGTTGTTCAAGTAAATGCAGATGGCAGTTACTACTTTACTAGCGGTGGACCACCTACTCAAGGTGGAGGAAATACGGGTGGATCAACTGAAGATACAATGAACTTTTCCTTCCCATTTGACATTCCCGGATTTATAGGCCCTGGTACCTACACGTTAAGTCCTGGCAATGTGGTGCAAGTCAATAATGATGGCTCGTATACGTTTGTTGAGGGAAGTGCTCCCACAGGAAATGGAGGCGGAGCAACGAATACTGGCGGCACCTTTTCATTCCCCTTCAATATTCCTGGATTCATTGGCCCTGGAACATATACATTAAGTCCTGGCAATGTGGTATCTGTCAATGGTGATGGTTCATACAGCTTCTTGATGGGTGGTCCTCCTTCTGCTACCAACGGTGGAGCAACGAATACTGGCGGCGCCTTTTCATTCCCCTTCAATATTCCTGGATTCATTGGCCCTGGAACATATACATTAAGTCCTGGCAATGTGGTATCTGTCAATGGTGATGGTTCATACAGTTTCTTGTTGGGAGGTCCTCCTGGAGGTGCTACAATAACTTCTCAGCCAGGTTTTACCTTTCCCACAATTAGCTTACCAAGCCTTAACTTGGGCGGCGGCTTCTCCATTGGAAGCTACTCAGGACCTGGCATTTACACTCTTAGCCCCGGAAACGTTGTTTCTGTTAGCAGCAACGGCGGCTTCTCCTTCATTCTGGGTGGAAATGGCAACAGTGCTGGATCTGTCTCGCTGCCAACTGTCTCACTGCCTACAGTAACATTGCCTGGTGGAATTGTGTTGCCTGACTTTGCAGGTTCTGGAACCTATACTGTCAGCCCTGGTAATGTCCTCTCAATTGGAACCGGCGGTATCACCTGGTTACAAGGAGGCCCTCAGTCTGTAACTGCAACAGGAAACATAGCACCTACTATTTCATTGCCTGGCTTCACTTTCCCAAGTATCACACTTCCTACTCTGAACTTGCCAACTCTCAACCTTGGAGGTGGGTTTAGTATTGGAGGATTCAGCGGTCCTGGCACTTATACTGTGAGCCCTGGTAATGTTGTTTCTGTTGGTGCTAATGGTGCATACTCTTTCCTTACCGGAGGTAGTGGAAATGTTGCTGGATCTGTGTCTCTACCTGGAGTGTCGCTTCCTACCATTACTTTGGCTGGAGGTATCACTCTTCCTAGCTATAGTGGTCCTGGTATCTACACTTATTCGCCTGGCAATGTGCTTTCCATTGGTGTTGGAGGAGGTATTACATGGTTACAAGGTGGACCTCAAACGGCTTCAGGCGGTGGATTTACCTTCCCCACAATCTCTTTACCAGCTTTTACATTCCCAAGCATTACGCTTCCTACCTTGAACTTGCCAACTCTTAACCTTGGAGGTGGATTTAGCATTGGAGGCTTCAGTGGTCCTGGCACTTACACTGTGAGCCCTGGCAACGTCGTCTCTGTTGGTGCTAATGGTGCATTCTCATTCCTTACCGGAGGTAGTGGAAATGTTGCTGGATCTGTGTCTTTACCTGGTCTGTCACTTCCTACAATTACTTTGGCTGGAGGTATCACTCTTCCTAGTTACAGTGGTCCTGGTATCTATACCTATTCACCTGGCAATGTGCTCTCTATTGGTGTTGAAGGAGGTATTACATGGTTGCAAGGTGGACCTCAAACAGCTTCTGGTGGTGGATTCACTTTCCCCACAATCTCTTTACCAGCCTTTACATTCCCAAGCATTACGCTTCCTACCTTGAACTTGCCAACTCTCAACCTTGGAGGTGGGTTTAGTATTGGAGGATTCAGCGGTCCTGGCACTTATACTGTGAGCCCTGGCAATGTTGTTTCTGTTGGTGCTAATGGTGCATACTCTTTCCTTACCGGAGGTAGTGGAAATGTTGCTGGATCTGTGTCTCTACCTGGAGTGTCGCTTCCTACCATTACTTTGGCTGGAGGTATCACTCTTCCTAGCTATAGTGGTCCTGGTATCTACACTTATTCGCCTGGCAATGTGCTTTCCATTGGTGTTGGAGGAGGTATTACATGGTTACAAGGTGGACCTCAAACGGCTTCAGGCGGTGGATTTACCTTCCCCACAATCTCTTTACCAGCTTTTACATTCCCAAGTATCACACTTCCTACTCTGAACTTGCCAACTCTCAATCTTGGAGGTGGGTTTAGTATTGGAGGCTTCAGCGGTCCTGGCACTTACACTGTGAGCCCTGGCAACGTCGTCTCTGTTGGAGCTAATGGTGCATACTCTTTCCTTACCGGAGGTAGTGGAAATGTTGCTGGATCTGTGTCTTTACCTGGTCTGTCACTTCCTACCATTACTTTGGCTGGTGGAATTACTCTTCCTAGCTATAGTGGTCCTGGTATCTATACTTATTCACCTGGCAATGTGCTTTCCATTGGTGTTGGAGGAGGTATTACATGGTTGCAAGGTGGACCTCAAACAGCTTCTGGTGGTGGATTCACTTTCCCCACAATCTCTTTACCAGCCTTTACATTCCCAAGCATTACGCTTCCTACCTTGAACTTGCCAACTCTTAACCTTGGAGGTGGATTTAGCATTGGAGGCTTCAGTGGTCCTGGCACTTACACTGTGAGCCCTGGCAACGTCGTCTCTGTTGGAGCTAATGGTGCATACTCTTTCCTTACCGGAGGTAGTGGAAATGTTGCTGGATCTGTGTCTTTACCTGGTCTGTCACTTCCTACCATTACTTTGGCTGGTGGAATTACTCTTCCTAGCTATAGTGGTCCTGGTATCTACACTTATTCGCCTGGCAATGTACTTTCCATTGGTGTTGGTGGAGGCATTACATGGTTGCAAGGTGGACCTCAAACAGCTTCTGGTGGTGGATTCACTTTCCCCACAATCTCTTTACCAGCCTTTACATTCCCAAGCATTACGCTTCCTACCTTGAACTTGCCAACTCTTAACCTTGGAGGTGGATTTAGCATTGGAGGCTTCAGCGGTCCTGGCACTTACACTGTGAGCCCTGGCAACGTCGTCTCTGTTGGAGCTAATGGTGCATACTCTTTCCTTACCGGAGGTAGTGGAAATGTTGCTGGATCTGTGTCTTTACCTGGTCTGTCACTTCCTACCATTACTTTGGCTGGTGGAATTACTCTTCCTAGCTATAGTGGTCCTGGTATCTATACTTATTCACCTGGCAATGTGCTTTCCATTGGTGTTGGAGGAGGTATTACATGGTTACAAGGTGGACCTCAAACGGCTTCAGGCGGTGGATTTACCTTCCCCACAATCTCTTTACCAGCTTTTACATTCCCAAGTATCACACTTCCTACTCTGAACTTGCCAACTCTTAATCTCGGTGGCGGATTTAGCATTGGAGGCTTCAGTGGTCCTGGCACTTACACTGTGAGCCCTGGTAATGTTGTTTCTGTTGGTGCTAATGGTGCATACTCTTTCCTTACCGGAGGTAGTGGAAATGTTGCTGGATCTGTGTCTTTACCTGGTCTGTCACTTCCTACCATTACTTTGGCTGGTGGAATTACTCTTCCTAGCTATAGTGGTCCTGGTATCTACACTTATTCGCCTGGCAATGTACTTTCCATTGGTGTTGGTGGAGGCATTACATGGTTGCAAGGTGGACCTCAAACAGCTTCTGGTGGTGGATTCACTTTCCCCACAATCTCTTTACCAGCCTTTACATTCCCAAGCATTACGCTTCCTACCTTGAACTTGCCAACTCTCAACCTTGGAGGTGGGTTTAGTATTGGAGGATTCAGCGGTCCTGGCACTTATACTGTGAGCCCTGGTAATGTTGTTTCTGTTGGTGCTAATGGTGCATACTCTTTCCTTACCGGAGGTAGTGGAAATGTTGCTGGATCTGTGTCTCTACCTGGAGTGTCGCTTCCTACCATTACTTTGGCTGGAGGTATCACTCTTCCTAGCTATAGTGGTCCTGGTATCTACACTTATTCGCCTGGCAATGTGCTTTCCATTGGTGTTGGAGGAGGTATTACATGGTTACAAGGTGGACCTCAAACGGCTTCAGGCGGTGGATTCACTTTCCCCACAATCTCTTTACCAGCCTTTACATTCCCAAGCATTACGCTTCCTACCTTGAACTTGCCAACTCTTAACCTTGGAGGTGGATTTAGCATTGGAGGCTTCAGCGGTCCTGGCACTTACACTGTGAGCCCTGGCAACGTCGTCTCTGTTGGAGCTAATGGTGCATACTCTTTCCTTACCGGAGGTAGTGGAAATGTTGCTGGATCTGTGTCTTTACCTGGTCTGTCACTTCCTACCATTACTTTGGCTGGTGGAATTACTCTTCCTAGCTATAGTGGTCCTGGTATCTACACTTATTCGCCTGGCAATGTACTTTCCATTGGTGTTGGTGGAGGCATTACATGGTTGCAAGGTGGACCTCAAACAGCTTCTGGTGGTGGATTCACTTTCCCCACAATCTCTTTACCAGCCTTTACATTCCCAAGCATTACGCTTCCTACCTTGAACTTGCCAACTCTTAACCTTGGAGGTGGATTTAGCATTGGAGGCTTCAGTGGTCCTGGCACTTACACTGTGAGCCCTGGTAATGTTGTTTCTGTTGGTGCTAATGGTGCATACTCTTTCCTTACCGGAGGTAGTGGAAATGTTGCTGGATCTGTGTCTTTACCTGGTCTGTCACTTCCTACCATTACTTTGGCTGGTGGAATTACTCTTCCTAGCTATAGTGGTCCTGGTATCTACACTTATTCGCCTGGCAATGTACTTTCCATTGGTGTTGGTGGAGGCATTACATGGTTGCAAGGTGGACCTCAAACAGCTTCTGGTGGTGGATTCACTTTCCCCACAATCTCTTTACCAGCCTTTACATTCCCAAGCATTACGCTTCCTACCTTGAACTTGCCAACTCTTAACCTTGGAGGTGGATTTAGCATTGGAGGCTTCAGTGGTCCTGGCACTTACACTGTGAGCCCTGGTAATGTTGTTTCTGTTGGAGCTAATGGTGCATACTCTTTCCTTACCGGAGGTAGTGGAAATGTTGCTGGATCTGTGTCTCTACCTGGAGTGTCGCTTCCTACCATTACTCTGGCCGGAGGTATCACTCTTCCTAGCTATAGTGGTCCTGGTATCTATACTTATTCACCTGGCAATGTGCTTTCCATTGGTGTTGGAGGAGGTATTACATGGTTACAAGGTGGACCTCAAACGGCTTCAGGCGGTGGATTTACCTTCCCCACAATCTCTTTACCAGCTTTTACATTCCCAAGTATCACACTTCCTACTCTGAACTTGCCAACTCTTAATCTCGGTGGCGGATTTAGCATTGGAGGCTTCAGTGGTCCTGGCACTTACACTGTGAGCCCTGGCAATGTTGTTTCTGTTGGAGCTAATGGTGCATACTCTTTCCTTACCGGAGGCAGTGGAAATGTAGCCGGTACCGTCTCTTTGCCTGGTGTATCTTTACCTACACTCACCCTGGCAGGAGGTATTACCTTGCCCAACTATAATGGTCCTGGGGTGTATACATATTCCCCAGGTAATGTTGTGTCGATTGGTCTGTTTGGTGGAGTTACTTGGCTACAAGGTGGTCCTTCCACTGCGGCTGGTGGAGGCTTTACGTTCCCTACCCTCTCCCTACCGGCTTTTACATTCCCAAGCATATCGCTTCCAACTTTGAGTTTGCCTTCTTTGAATCTTGGAGGCGGCTTTACAATCAATGGATATAATGGACCTGGAACTTATACAATTAGTCCTGGCAACGTGGTCTCTGTCAATGCCAATGGTGCCTACACGTTCATCTCTGGTGGTGCTGGAAACACTGCCGGTACGGTCTCTCTCCCTGGTGTCTCACTGCCAACTCTCACATTGGCTGGCGGTATTACTCTGCCAAACTATAGTGGACCTGGTATTTATACTTATTCTCCTGGTAATGTTGTGTCGATTGGCTTATTTGGTGGAGTTACATGGCTTCAAGGAGGTCCCTCCACTGCAGCTGGCGGTGGTTTTACGTTCCCTACTTTTGGCTTCCCAAGTCCAACGTCCACATCTGCTCGAGCTGGTTTCACGTTCCCTAGCATTACACTACCAACATTGAATTTACCGGTTATTAGTCTGGGTAACAGCTTGAAGATCTCAGCGTATACTGGTGCAGGCATTTATACAGTTGCTCCTGGCGTTTCTCTTTCTGTAGAAGCTAATGGTGTTTACTCATACTTTGGCAATAGTGGGCCCAGTGGAAGTACTGGTGGTAGTCTGACGCTTCCTGCATTGGTACTACCCACCATTACGCTTGCTGGTGGCATTCCTATCCCTAACTTTAGCGGACCTGGCTTATACACTGTATCTCCTGGTAACGTCGTTTCTGTTGGTACATCTGGTGGAATCACCTGGGTTCAAGGTGGCCCCCAATCTCTTGCTGGAGGTGGCTTCACTTTTCCAGGCTTCACTTTCCCTACTGCAACAACTCCAGCCGCGACAGGTTCTCCAGGCTCTACAGTCATTGGTGGTGTCACGTTCAAGTTCCCCTTCAACATTCCCGGATTCTATGGCCCAGGCATTTACATTTTGAGTATTGGTAATGTCGTTCAAGTCAACAATGACGGTACCTACACGTTCATTTCGGGTGGACCTCCAGTAAGCTCTACATCTGCGTCGCCCAGTGTGATTTCAAGTCAACCTGTAGTGTATCCTGTTACATTCCCGTCTATCAGCCTGCCAATTGTAACTTTCCCTACCGTCAATCTTCCTGGTGGATCTGCAATTCCTGGATTTACAGGTGCTGGTGTCTATACAGTTGGGTCTAATGTTGTTTCTGTTGATGCTAATGGAGGTTACACCTATCTCTCTGGCAATGGATTCTTCAACATCAACAGCGGCAATCTTAATATTCCACAGTTTAGCTTCCCAACGTTGACGCTTGCTGGCGGCGTGCAAGTTCCTCAATACACTGGTCCTGGTATCTACACCATCTCTCCTGGTAACCAAATATCTATCGATGCCAGTGGTGGAGTTCGCTGGATCCTTGGTGGACCTCAATCTATTGCTCCTCAACCAACAGTTGCGCCTCTTGTCACTTACGCAACTCAAATATCCTTGCCAACTATCACGTATCCTGGATTAGATCTTCCTACTGGTGGTAGAATTGCAACATACACAGGTCCTGGTCTCTACACGCTGAACGCTAATACTGTTGTGTCCATGGATGGCAGCGGCTCTTACTCTTACACTCTCGGTAGTGGTTTCTTTGGAATTAAAACTGGATCTTTGAAACTGCCCACTCTGTCGTTCCCTCCCATCAGTCTTCCTGGAAACTTTAATGTGGCTACGTTTACTGGTCCTGGTGTTTACACGGTCAGTCCTGGGAACACAGTGTCCATTAATGCAGCAGGTATTCTGCAATGGATTCAAGGAGGTCCCAATGTTCCAACTGTGACAGCAGCGCCAACTTCTTCTGCTACTCAATTGGCTGGACAAGGTCTAACAACAACGATCGGTGGTGTCACATTCAGATTCCCATTTAACATTCCTGGATTCTATGGCCCTGGCATCTACATCCTTTCTGTAGGCAATGTTGTCCAAGTGAATGCTGATGGCACATACACATTCATCTCGGGCTCTGCTCCTATTATTACCCAGTCTGCCACGAAACTCATGATGGCTGCCTTGCCCAATCCTCAAGCATCACAGTCTGCCTCAAGTGAAGGATTTGTGCTTCCTGGGTTCTCGTTTTCCGCGTTCTCTCGAAGAGCAGCTCCATCGGATTATCAACACTCTCCATCATCTAGCCGTAGCGCATCATCCAACTCGCATCAAGACGTAGCAAGCGAATCCCAGTCGGCAGGGCTCTTCGATCACATTCTTGCTCTTTTCTAATCATTCAAGCATTATCAAAATCTACTATAAATAAACATGCCAATTGATTTTCACTATTTAACGGATACCGCTAAATTACATAATCACAGGCTTGAATGCACAGGATTACTGATTGAGGGCAACCGCCACAGACCTTGCTTACATAAGTCGTGTATAGGCAATGCTGAGCCATCCAGAAAAAGGGTATAAATAAAGTGCCGGATTTAACTGATCTTTAAAAATGATCTTGTTGTATCTCTTCATCATCTTCCATGGAAGCGAGAGCCTATTATACTGTCTTTTTGAGGTGTATTTCTACCAGAAATTGGCCAGTATGTTGAGCGTACTCTGTGCATGTATCGTCTGCTATGCTACAAGCGTCAATTACCTGTTTGCCAGGGCTTTCATTTGTTTGATACACATCCATCATCTTGTATATCAGTGACTGCATGTGTCAAATACTTTGATCCGTTCCAAGATTAGATCAGAAATCGGCTCATTCATATCAGTATAAAAAGAACAAGAGATAAAGGGGAGGTGGAAGCATTTCTAACGTTTTCCTCTTACAAAACAAAATAAGAATGTCTGAAAACAAGCAACTTCGTATGGTCATTATGGGCCCTCCTGGCGCTGGTAAGGGTACTCAAGCTCCCGCTATTCAAAAGAAATTCAATGTTGCCCACTTGGCTACTGGTGACATGCTCAGAGCTGCTGTTGCTGCCAAAACTTCATACGGCGTTGAAGCCAAAAAACTCATGGATGCTGGTGCTCTTGTACCTGATGAGATTGTTGTTGGGTTGATTGAAGAAAACTTGAATAACAACCCTCAATGTGCCAATGGGTAGGTGATAGAGAGTTAGATGTGCTGTTTGGTTTGCAAAATAATGACACTTTGCTCTAGTTTTATCTTGGATGGTTTCCCTCGTAACGTTGCTCAAGCCGAAAAGTTGGACACCATGCTCAAGGCCATGAACAAGTCCTTAAATAATGTCATTGAATTGGTTGTTGATGATGACCTTCTCGTTGACCGTATCTGCGGTCGTCTTGTTCATCCTGCCTCTGGTAGATCTTATCACAAAGTTTTCAAGTAAGTTTCATGTCTCGCTTATTGACTGAGATATAAACTGATTAGCGCAACCTAGCCCTCCCAAGGTGCCTATGACTGATGACGTTACTGGTGAGCCTCTTATCCAACGTTCCGATGACAATGAAGATACTCTCAAGAGCCGTCTTCAGGCTTTCCACGACCAAACTGCTCCTGTTGCCAAGTACTACAAGAAGCAAGGCATCTGGTATGGTGTTGACGCCGCTCAAACCCCTGAGGCTGTTTGGGATTCCATCAATGCCATTTTTGACAAGACTCTTTAAAAAAAAAAGCATCATTATACTCTTATCATTCCATCTAATCTATGTATTTTATCAGAAACATATTAGCATAATTCATTTCTCCCTGTATCCAATGCATTACATTACTGTACAAAATAAAGACGTTTCCTTTATCTCCTCTGCAGCAGTAATAGTTGATGTGAATGATGCTTGTCGAATGTCTCAATTCCAGGCCTTGGTATTCACTGTAAATTGTGGTCCTGGCTCAGTTTGAGAACAGTGATGGACTATTGTGGTGCGATTGCATCCATAGCAAAAGAGTCCTTGATACATCCTTATCAATTTACCATTACACAAGGCAATTTCACAAATGCATTGATCGTGTAACACTCTATATAAATGATTTGTGACGATATTGTTGTTGTGTACCCATCGTGAGAGCTAAATTTTTTTTCGCACCTTCAGCCTGCAAATTCGTCTTCTTTGCTTGCACATACACGAAACATGACTCTTATTATCACTGAAACATTGACTACTGAAAAGCTCGGTAAGGTCTTTGACCATGCTATTCTTCGTCCAGATCAAACTGCTCAAGATGTCATTGAGGGCTGCAATGTGGCCAAAGAATACAATCTCGCCTCTGTCTGTGTCAAGCCTTGCGACGTCGCTCAAGCTTACGAGTTGCTCAAAGACACTGATGTCATGGTCGGCACCGTCATCTCTTTTCCTCATGGTAACTCTACAACACAAGTCAAGATCACAGAAGCTCTGCAGGCACTTGAAGACGGTGCTATTGAGTTGGATGTTGTGATCAACATTGGCCTTTTGAAATCAGGTAAATACGACGAGGTCGAGCAAGAGCTCAAGCAAATCATCTCCATGTCCAAAGTAAAGAACCCTGATGTCAGCGTCAAGATTATCTTCGAAACCGCTTACCTCAGCAACGAGGAAATTGTAAAGGCTTGCGAGATCTCCAAGGCTGCTGGTGCTCACTTTGTCAAGACCTCTACTGGCTTCGCTTCTGCTGGTGCCACTTATGAGCACATTGAGTTGATGAGAAACAGCGTGCCCGAGTCTATGGAAGTAAAGGCTTCTGGTGGTATCAAGACTTTGGAACAAGTGCTCAAATTCCTCGAATTAGGTGCTACCCGTATTGGATCATCTTCTTCAGGACAAATCGTGGAAGAGTTCAAAAAGATTCAAAAGGCCTAAGATGCTGATCAATAAAAAACCAAAAGTTTGTGAATTAAATGTGCTGTTTATTGGGAAGCTAGAGATCCTCTACTGTTGCTGCTGTTGTAGATGATACAGAGTCGGATCCGCTTTCTGTCGAATCGTCTGCTTTCCCCTTTTGATGCGACACAATCCAATCATCCACTAATTTGACAGCTTCTGCTGGACGCTGCTTATGACCCATCAAGAACCCTTGAAGATGCGCCATGCTGAAAGCGCTTTCTGGGATCTTGGAGGCAAATAGAGATGGTAAATCAGAGTCTTTGGGTAGATTGGGATAGAATTTGGTGAATAGTTCGTGCGCTTGTCGTCTAGTTGCATGTCCAAAATGAATGCGCACATCAATACGACCAGGGCGAATAAGAGCATCGTCTAATCTGTCAATGTGGCTATCAAATGGGGGTCAATAGCTTGCTTTACAGTGTCTGCTTTGAATAACTTACTTTGTCGTCATGCAGAGAATTCGCCCCTCTTGTGCGGCAACACCATCAATCGCATTCAGTAAGCCCGAGAATGTAATGTTGTTGGCACTCGTGGTGTCTCCTTTTACCCTTTGGTTGAAAGCAGCATCAATGTCTTCTAGCAACAAGATGCACCTACTGGGCGTATCAGAGACGAGTTCATTCAAGGTATCGTCCGTCATGCTCTTGTTGCTCAAATTCACAACGTAAATATTCAACCCAAGCTCACCCTAATATGCGGTTGTTAGTCATCCACTCCCACCAGCCTCACAACATGCTGCATACTCACAGCCAGAGAGTACACAAAACTAGTCTTTCCAGATCCAGGTGTACCAAACAGTAAATAACCTCGTCTGTAGGGGATACCTCTGTCGCTGTACCAGTTTTCTTGGCGCAAAAAGTCCTTTGCATCTTCTACCATCTTTTCCTTGACATTGCTTGGAATAACAATAGTACTAAGAGGTCGCTTAGGTCTGGATCGAGTTCTTCTCCAGGCGCCGTATTGATCTGCTGCAAATACCACTGTGCGGCTCTTGTCTCGGTCGATAAACTTCTTTTGTGCCTCGTGGACAAGGTTTTGCAGCAACTCTCGAGACTGGCCAAATGTGCTGATCTGGATTCTCTCCAGCATTGCGTTTGAATTGGCAACAGCTGCTGCTGGAGACGATGTTCCTGGACGCTCTCTTGTCAGCCACACTAATCGCTTTTGGTATGTGAAGAAATGCATGCCGGGCGAGGGCAAAAAGTATACTGGTGGCATATTGGCGTCTAGCCCTTCCCCTGGCAATCTCTGTCCTGCGCGAAGAATGCTGGTAGACACTGAAAATCGGGATGTCTTGTGGCTGTAGGGCTGTTCACTCAGCCAATTAAGGATCCAGCTGTAATTACACGGCTTGTCAATAATCTGCTATCTGCCCGCGAGTTGTCTCTATTACCTATACGATTCGTCTCTACTGTCGAAATCTGCTGTGACAATCGTCTTCTTTTTTAAAAACTCAAGAAAGTAACCACCAAAATACCGAAATCCAGCCAATGCACCTAGATAAATCGATCAACACAGGTTTGTAATTCACTTGCCATGATGCATTACCTCCAATCACTGCCAATTGTAAACCACCTGTAGCTAACCTATCATCTTGATTGAGTCTATTGCAGCCATACACAGCAAAACATGGTTACATACTCGCCAATACCCAGCCTCTCTGCCACTACGCCAATGATAGCACCTAAAGTTCCAGGATCAGAAGGCGATGAAGGCGGCAATGATGTGTAGTTTCTAGCTGATTTTCGCGCAAGTTGCGATATGTAAGGTGGCGTCAGAAACGTGCTCCCTCCTGCTAATCGATTCATTTGTCAATATGATGTGTAAGGAAGGGAAAAAGCAGCGGAATTCCTTGACATGGAAATGGTCGACTATAAAAGAGGGGGTTTCGAACTCAGTTGTTAGAGTTGTGATGAATGCTTTATTGTGAGGGAATGAGGTCTATACAATTTTACAAATAGAATGATATACAGAAAAGAGGGCTTACTGAACGAAATCTCGCACAGTCTCTTCTGGCTTCAATTCGTAGTAAATGTTTTGGGCTTTCAGGTACTCATCGCTCCAGAATTTCGTCAAATGGCGCTGTCCAGAATCATTCAGCAAGGTGACAATAACATGGCCAGGCCCCAATTGCTTGGCTGCTCTATATGCTGCAACACAGTTGACGGACGAGCTGCTTCCAACAAACAAACCATCCTCACGTACAAGATAACGAGACATTTTGATGGCCTCTTCGTCTGTCACACGGTAAGCGTCGTCCACTAAATGTCTTCCGCGGTCAAAGTTCCTTGTCAGTCTGTTGATGCCAATACCTTCCACCACTGTATCCACTTGATGTCGTTTGCGAGTGCCTTCTTGCTCTGTGGGTGCATACATGACGTTGTATTTTACCTTGTTGTACAGTCCAGATCCTTGCGGATCCGCTAAAAAGACCTTCATGTCCTTGATGTGTTCCTTTAAAAAACAAGTAATGCCAGATAGCGTTCCACCTGTACCAGCGCCCAAAACCAAAGCATCAATCTTGCCTGCAGTTTGTCTGTAAATCTCGGGTCCAGTAAATGTGTAATGCGCTTTGAAATTAGCCTCATTCTCAAACTGATCTGCAAAATAGCCAGTGGCTTCTCCGTCATGAAAGGTAGCTGCTCTTTCTCTGGCTAGATTAACAAATTGCTTTTTATCAATGATGCTGACAGGACGAACTTTCTCCACAGTGGCTCCCAGTTTCTCCAAAAGTTGATACTTTTCAATTGCCTGGTCATCTGGCATAACAATCCATGCTTTGTAACCCTTGGCACGAGCAATCATGGCAATGGAAATACCGGTTGATCCAACAGTTCCCTCGAAAATAGTGCTGCCAGTGTGGGGTTTGATGAGGTTTTGGGCTTCGGCTGTTCTGATCATGTTGAGCGCAACTCTGTCTTTGGAGCTGCCTCCTGGGTTCAGGAATTCTGCTTTGCCTAGCACAAGACAGCCGGTAGCTTCTGAAAGACTGCGGATCTTCATCAGAGGGGTATTGCCAATCAACCCATCTACACCTTCTACAATGTCTGGTTGCATGTCAGGGACTTGCTCTTCCTCCTCTGCTTGTTCAGCATCGTCATGTCTCAAATAAGAGAATAATCCAGTAGCTAATACAGTCAATGCTGAGCCTGTCAGTAAGCCTACCAAAACGGCTTTGCTCGTAGAACAAGATGGAGCCATGTTGATTATCAAAGAGCAAAAAGAAAAAAGAAAAAAAAGGTTGAAAAGAAACAGTTTAGACTACGGTGGCTTTTTATACGTTACGGATAATCTATCCACCGCAACATGCCTATATACAGATGTCTCTCAATTGTGCCTGATCTGTAAAACAGCGCAACTGCCTTGTCTCTTTGATTCAACTGAAAATGAATATGTAGCGTGTTTTAAGAAGACTTGATGGCTACGGATAAAAGAGCAATCAAAATCCAACTAGATCAGTTGTGCGCAGTGGCCGGCAAAGAAGATGGTGTTATTAGCGAGGCATTTTCTAGTTTAGACCAGAAGCAGCCCAACCAAGGACATTCCCCTCATGTTAAAGAAATAAACAGTTAGTCAACAGCATATTCTCATGGCTGAAAAAACCCCCTCTTTTTAAGATGGACAAAAGCTTGACAGCTATCAGAGAACGAATACAATCTTGGGTAATTCATTGTGCCAATAATAATTATCGGGTAGCGTTGATAATGGCTTATTAGCTTGTAAAAATTAGCTCATATATATAACTGGCACCACATAGTATTCGTGCAGGAATAGCTATTGACAGCTATCATGAATACTGCCAGCCTAGAATAAGCAGCAGCAGCGATGACTGGGTTTAAACTGTTTTTTTTTCGCAATGAAAAAAAACTTCCCAATTCGACTCGATTCATTCCAAAAAAAAAATTAAAACCGTTTTTGGAAGATTCAGCTATATAAACTACATCTTCTGCACCATACTTTCTAATACAATTATAGATAGCTTTTGAAGGCACTTCCGATGATGCTAATTACATTATGCTTCTTGACTAAAACCATTGAGCAATTCTCAAAAATGTGAAAAGTGATTTATCGTCGAAATCACCAGATTACGCATACAAAGGTCTCACAAAAGTTATTTTAGATGTTGCCCTGGATCATTAGAATCCATTTGATATTATATGCACTATAGTAAAAGTCTTCATTTTTGGGGTCAAAAACGCGATAAACTGATTCTTGATGTCCGCGTAAAGGGGTAGCTCATGGAAAAATGAAGGTTTTCGTCGATTTGTCATGACCAAAAAAAAAAATCGAGAAAATGCATTCATCAGTAGCTGCTAATTGAGAGCAATTGTTTGGTGCTACTCTGATGGCATAAATCAGCTTCTAACTCGAGAAATTACTGGTCAAATGCATCAAATTTGGGCTGTGATTTGCATAGTATTGAGTAGTAAAAATGAATGTACGTATGTTGCATACCTGAATACTGATTGCTCTTATTGGTGTGGACCTGGGACATTGTAGAAGAGTCATATCCACATTTACAAGTAAAGTTGTGGAGGCTTCAGAGCATTTTATATCACAATGTAATTACATATAGGTGCGCTTAAATCGCAGTGCTGCCCATAATCTCTTACGTGAGCATTATCGTGTTGGCATATATAATTGAATCAAATGCAGCTGACAATAGTGCACAAAGCAATATCTGTGTAGAAAGTAGCCTTTGATTGCGCAAACTAACAATACCCATCAGGCAAATCTTGTTCGAAATCAGGCACCATTGTTTCAACTCCTATTGTGCGAAACCAACTGGAAAAAAAATTTTCTGCTTGAGCATTTTCTTTTTATCACAATGTCTGTACAAGCATCATCTATCGCCTCCTTCGACACGGTATATAGTGCTGATTCTACCGAGTTTTGTCCATTTCAAGACCATGCACAATACTTGGCAGTAGGCACTTACCAGCTGACAGACGAGCAACAAGAAAATGTCAGAATTCGTAAAGGCAAAACATACCTCTTTGACGTGACAAAGCCTCTTGTACCTAAACAAGTGATTGAGACGCCTGCTGTTCTCGACATGAAATGGAGCCACGCGCTTGTCAATGACAAGCAGTGCTTGGGCATTGTGGATTCAATTGGTGGTTTTCATGTGTATGGGTTCGATTCAGAGGATAATTTGACAGCTGTGGATCATATGCAAGCAACCGATGATGCCAGTGTGCTCTGTCTTTCACTCGACTGGGCCAGCCGCTTAGACAAATCTGATAAACGAGTCGTTACATCGCATTCTAATGGTGATATTAATATTTTGGCTCCTGATCAAAGCGGTGGATACGCCATTCAAGAGCAATGGCACGCTCATGATTTGGAAGCTTGGATTGCGGCTTTCGACTATTGGAATACCAACATTGTTTATTCGGGTGCTGATGATGGTTTATTCAAAGGATGGGACACACGAACACAGACACCTACGTTCACATACAAGCGCCATATGATGGGTGTTACTACCATGCAGTCAAATCCACACAAGGAGCATCAGTTGGCGACGGGCAGTTATGATGAAACCATCTACTTTTGGGACACACGGTCCATGAGACAGCCAGTCAATACATTTCAGACACCAGGCGGAGGCATTTGGAGACTGAAATGGCATCCTACCCGATCCAATAGACTGCTGTCAGCATCTATGCACGCTGGAGCATTTGTAGTGGATATCGATGACCAGTGTGAGGCAACACTGGCGACAAGTTTCTTGGACCATACTTCAATGGCATACGGAGCAGATTGGTCGTTTTCTGAACCTGATTTAGTGGCGTCCTGCTCATTCTACGATCACATCATGCATCTCTGGAAGGCATCAGAATAGAGCAGGTTACTCCCTCCCTGTCTCTCTCTTTAGGGAGTGGTAAGGGGTGGGGATAAAAGTTCTCTGTTCTTTCTCTCTCTTTTTGTATAATAATAAAGTGTATTTTTATGGCGAAATCCAAGCTCACAATCCTATACTCAACACAGACAATTGCTATTTTAAGCAACGGATCACATTCTATACAACGCATTTATAAATCAAGGGGTATATATATATAACATAGGCAAGTTAAGGGGAAGGGGACTAGAGCAAAACCAAGTATTCAACAAAAACAGAAAAGAGGATGGGTAACTACAGATCTTTATAATGTAACAAATAGATTAGAATTGTCTAGGTTTCGACTGCATAGTAGTAGTAGCATTGGAGGGAACCAGCGTGTCTGCCGAGTAGTTGCCATGATGCACATACTGTTGCTGCTCTTCTGGGCTGACTTCCCATTTCTTTGAGTTTAACGTACATAAATGTGTAATTACGTTACATAGAGCCAACAACTCAATTGCTAAGCTTGTAAAGAGGGCAATGTACATGTGCGATAGCTTTAGCTGAATGAACCGAGTCAATGGCCCATAGCAAGGCTGTGCTGAATTGATAATGTGATCTGGAAAGCAAGTCGAAGTGGCAATAGCATGGTCCATAGGGTGAGAGAAACCACAGCAGCTGAACTTCTTTTGTGCGTAGAGTCGGTAGTCTTTGGTAGAGTTGTTCCAGGTGTCACTCAGCCAATTCGATGTGTGGGCAGCCTGATCATAGACGATGACTGCAACTGATATCTGATATATAAATGCAACTACTACCAGTGTAGTGTACAAGATGTGGATCTTTCTTCTTTCTCGGTAGTATCCGCCCAATATGCCAACTAGCGAAGTGAATACCAATATCAGGCCCAAGATTGTCACCACTAAGGAATAGGATCAAGTCAGCATGTCTACTTCGTAAAAAGAAAAAATAGAAGCAGGTCTTACTCTTCAGGATATTTACAGGAAATAAGATGGAATCAGTAATCTTCATTTGTGTCGCCATCATTCCAAATGCTAACAGTATACATCCACATATAAAGAACAGGATGTTTGTCAAGACAAGATAGATGGAGCTTTGCCTACAAGTTCAAGGTTTAATAGACAGCTTGGAAAAAAAAAAAAGTTTCATTGTGCACAATTTACTTTTGACAACATGTCATTTTGGAAACAATATAAAGCAGAATAAAATGCAATTTTTATGGGAAATGCTGCAAATCCATTATATACATTTCAGCTTTAAGGAGGCCATTCTTGTAAAGGGGCAGATCCTTTGGGTTGCTTGAAATGTCAAAACTGAGCCCTGTTCCTTCCACAACAACAAGCCACCTCGATGTATTTAAACAAGAAATTTTTTCGAGTTTCCAAACCAAAACATCTCTTCTTTTTCTCTTTCTTTTGCGCCAGGAGGAGACGAGAAAGAACAGCAACCTCCAACACACATCTATACAACAGTTACAACAACTATAAACCCCTTAAAAAAATAACCTTATAAAAAGAAAAAAAAATCACTGTATTGACATTGAGTAATAATTAGAAAAGCATCATGGTCAACTCTACAACAGATACAAAGCCCCAGGAACCCACTATGACAGAGAAGCCAGCAGACGCTTCTCCCAAAAAAGTGCCAGCACCTATCCCTGATGTCAATGTATGGCAAATCAACAAAAAGCCAGTGACATCCACCACTGCATCAGTCAACTCGAATGGTAATGTCACATAAAACTGTCTAGACCTCTTTACTGATATAGTGATTAGACGCTTCTTGGCCTGCACCCAAAGAAGCCATCTCTCAAGAAGAACCTGTCAATGAAAAGAAATCTGCTGTCTCTGCTACATCGTCAAAGTCAATTGGTAAAGGTCAATGGAAACCTTATACCCCTACTATTATTCACTCCACCCCTACTCCTGCTACCGGTGGTCGTGGCAATGGCCGCAACAGCGCTTCTCGCAGTGGCCGTAGCAATGCCAATAGCAATAACAACAATAGAAAATCAACTGCCGTAGCATCAGCATCATCGAAAAACAACCATGTACGTCCATCAGCTACTTCTTCCACATCCTCTGTACCTTCATCCACCGCCAATGCCGCAGCAGCTGCTTCGTCACCAGTGAAAGAAGAAGAGAAAGCCAACACGACCTCTACTGCCACAACACCAGCTGCAAATAGCACCATGGTTGCTGAAAAGGAAAAGCACATGAAATTGAGCAACAGTAGTACTGCCACACCTATTCCCGATACACCGGTCATGGAATCCAACCAACAACAGCATCGTCAACAGCACCATCATCATTCTCAGCACATGAATGGCCGTGGTGGTAGCGGTATGAGACGTGGTGGTTCAAATCGTGGTGGTCGTGGTGGATATCAGCCTCGCTATTTCAACAGACCCAACCCCTCTGCCTACATCAATGTTGATCCCGAGACTTTGAAGGCATACATCTGTCAGCAAATTGAGTACTATTTCAGCGTCGATAACTTGTGCAGAGATCTCTTCTTGCGTAGTCAAATGGACACAGAGGGTTATGTGCCCATCACTTTGATTGCTGGCTTCAATCGTGTTCGTGGATTGACATCAGACATGTCTCTGGTACGTGCTTCTCTCGAGCTCTCAAAGATTTTGGAGGTCAAACAAGACAGTGGCGATCTTTTGCGTAAAAAGGAGGGCTGGGAAACCTGGGTCTTGCCTGCTGCTGGTACCTCTGCTACTACAAAAACTGATAACGGTGCACCTCAAATCATCAAATCAGTCCCTGCTGGTCCCGCTCCTATCCCCACATTGGCTTCTTTAGCGCAGAAAAAGACATCCACTGCCACCGCCACCACCACTACCACTACCACTGCCACCAATGCTAGATCAGCACCTGCTTCAGCAACTCCTGCTCCTGCTACCAACACAGAGGAAGACGATCTTTTTGATTTTGAAGATGAGGATTGGGTTGATGGTAGTCGTCCCAACACTGTCAAGAAATACTATCTCTCAGATGACGAAGAAGATGACGAGGATTACGAATTTGATGATGATACAGTTGCCCGTATTATGATTGTTACCCAACGCAAGAAAGATCGGTCGCACCACTCATTTGATCGTGCAAAGATGAATGACGATATCTCTGATATGATCAACGAAGGTTTGTATCAGTACGAGAGCGGCCTTGGTGTTGGCAATCAACCCAACCAGTCCAAGGTTGGCACTCTTGATCCTGAGCATTTCGCTCAACTTAGCGCTAGTGCCAAGCAGAGGGAATCGGTGTTACCTGTTGCTGAAGCCAAGCCCATCAAATCCAAGAAGAAGGCTCCTCGTTTCTATCCTGCTCAAGCTGAATCGCTTCCTACCTCTATGGCTCGCTCTCCTGCCCCCGCCTCTAGTTTGGCTGTCAATGGTAATGCTGCTAATGCAAAGAAGGATGAACAAGGTCATGTTGGCTGGGTTCTCGGTGAAGAGCCCTATCACCCCAATCCCAATGATCTCTTATCTACTAGTCTTAGCAAATCACCCATGCCCGAGAACTATCTGGCCACCTCAGTTGACAACATGGCTCACTCCTTTGGCACCAGTTTCCAACATCCTAGCCGTGATTTATTGCGTGAAAAGGGTTTTGTCCAACACAAGTATCACAAGTATCATGCCAAGGCCTTGAAGGAACGTAAGCAATTGGGCGTTGGACAGTCTCAAGAGATGAATACCTTGTTCCGTTTCTGGTCTCATTTCTTGCGTGATCATTCTAACAAGCGCATGTACAATGAATTTAAGCGTTTGGCTGTTGAGGATGCCAACCACAACTACCGCTATGGTCTCGAGTGTCTCTTCCGTCTCTATTCCTACGGTCTCGAAAGACGTTTCCGCAAAGATATGTTTGAAGATTTCCAAGAAATTACACTTAACGACTACGACAATGGCTATCTGTATGGCTTGGAAAAGTTTTGGGCATACAACTTTTATCGCAAGGACAAGAAGAAGAGAGAATTGGTTTTCAATGATCGCATGACTGAACTACTTCAAAAATACAAGACCATCAAGGATTTCAGAACAGCTGATGCACCCAAGAAGGTTGAAGGTGCTACCTATGTCGTCCCTAACCATAACGTAAGTTGACAGCTTGGATTTGGAGTGAATATAAGCCTTATGTATGTGTTGTTTTGTAGAAGCAGAGAAACGGAAGTGTGAGCGGTCCCTCTGGCAAGTCTGCTTAAGCCTGTTTTCCCTCCAATATTACCATCTACCATGTATTCTTCCTATCCCAACACCATCTACTACCATTTTTTTTTCTTTTTTTTTTTGACACCTTTTTTTTTTGTATAAATTACCTTCAAATTCCCCTTTTCTTTCTTTCTTTCTTTCTTTTTTTTCTTTTTTTTTTTTCTTCCTTTTTTCATGTTTGCTTTTATTACACACGAGGCAGCTAATTTCCATCTGCTTCACTTCTATAAAACATGTATAATAAAGCCCCTTTTATTGATGCTCTTTGGTTCCAGTAAATCTTGAATGGCTGACTTTTTTTTTGACGTTTGGTACCTGAGAATTAGCATTCTGGTTGATCGTTATTGTCATGCTTTTGTAAACAGAAGATATAGTAATAAAAGGTGAAATTTCGTGTGGATCTAACGCTTGCAAACTTCTTGTACGCTTGCCTCGGGAAGAGGACGGATAGATTATAGTTGAATCTCCTCATCAACACCGACATGATGGTACAAATGCAAAGCAGAAATGTTTCTTTTCTATGATACTCACGCTTTGGGAACTGAACAAATTTGAGGCTTTTGGATACGAAACCAGCGCTTTTGGCCAAACACCATACATGTATTGACTGATTTCTTTTTCTTTGGGGGAAAAAAGGGGGCAAGGAAAGGGAGGGTAATAAAGGGAGAGGAGGCCGGATCTAAACATTCGTCTCACCTGATGATTGGACAAAATGATGTGCATCTCTGTAAATTACAACCAGAGAGTGTAATGAATGCTTATCTGATTGGAGTATTTGAGTGAGCCAAGCCATTAAATTAGTGGATGTGTACCAGGTAAAACAACATTCAGAGTAATATACGCGCCCGTTCAATTGCTGTTGGTTTCCCTCTGTCGACGGCTTTCAATCTAAATTGCTGCTCTCTCTGTCTCTCTCTTTTCTTTCGCTCTCTCCCCTGTTTTTTTTTTTCTTTTTGCCACAATAACCCACAACACAATCTTTGGCTTATTACTATAGAGAAATAGACAGAAAACAAGGTTGTTTCCTCTTTCTCTACTTCTCCCGTTTGAACCATTCTTTTTGTAATATACGTCATTTATAAAAGATAATGTCAAACTTATCAACCGCAAAAACGACACCTTCTGCAAAAGCAGCCCGTCAATCTATTGAACATGTTGCCCGTGATTTCAATACAGATACAACAAGAGGTCTTCATTCCTCAGATGTGCTGGGCTTACGTGCCTTGTACGGTTCAAATGAACTCGAAGCCGCTGATGAGGAATCTCTATTCTCAAAGTTTCTCGATTCATTTAAAGATCCTCTTATTTTGCTACTTCTCGGTTCTGCTTGTATTTCTGTTATTATGGGTCAATTTGATGATGCTATTAGTATTACCATGGTAAGTCGATGCTTCTCCTTAAAAGAGCAACCTCACCCCCCATTAACTTGAATAACCCCTTTCTTTTTTTTTGGTTTTCTTTCCCGGTAGGCTATTATCATTGTCGTTACAGGTACTGTTTTGTAGAGAAATAGCATTGCTTTGATATTAACTCACGTCTGTCTGAATAGTTGCCTTTGTTCAGGAATATCGCTCCGAGAAATCATTGGAGGCTTTGAATAAATTGGTACCACATCACTGTCATTTAGTCAGGTAAGCGCCATACGCTCAGAATAGGAAAGAAAGTGTACTGATACGCGCAATGGATTGGAAACAGAGATGGACAAATTTCGGATGTATTAGCAAATGATTTGGTTCCTGGAGATGTTGTTCATTTTGGCGTTGGTGATCGTATTCCTGCTGACTGTCGATTAACCGCTGTGAGTAGCTTGTCTGCTGAATAGATAAACTCGCTTACTGACACTTTTTTTTTTTTTTTTTTTTTTTTTTTTTTTTTTTTGCAATAGTGCGTTGGACTTGAAATTGATGAATCTAATTTGACAGGTGAAAACAAGCCTAGACGTAAGATTTCCGAAGCTATTTCCAGTACATCCTTTGGTGAATTGGCATTGAATGAAAGAGAAAATATTGCTTTTATGGGTACACTTGTAAGAAATGGTGAGTTGACATTTGATTGGGATGCAACATGCATTTGATACTGATGGGAATGTAGGCCGTGGCGAGGGTATTGTCGTTGCCACTGGTAAAAGTACTGAATTTGGTCATGTTTTTGAATTGATGCAAGAGGTAACCATAGCAACATATGATGGTAACTGGAAAAAAAAAAATACTAATACTGGATGCACGCAGGTCGAAGTGAGAAAGACGCCACTTCAAATCAGCATGAACGATCTCGGAAAGCAACTCTCTATGTTTTCATTTGCAGTTATTGGTGTTATCGTCCTAATTGGCATTATTCAGAAGCGTAGTTGGTTGGATATGTTTACCATTGGTGGTATGTGCAATTGATCTTGCGAGACTAACGAGTACTGATGTCTCTTATGATTACAGTCAGTCTTGCCGTTGCCGCTATTCCTGAAGGTTTGCCTATTGTCGTTACAGTTACCCTTGCTTTGGGCGTGCTTCGTATGGCCAATCGCAAAGCTATTGTCAAGCAATTGCCCTCTGTTGAAACATTGGGCAGTGTCAATGTGGTTTGTGCTGACAAAACTGGTACTTTAACTGTCAACCAAATGACAGTAACCAAGGTATTTACCGTCGAGAATCAAGAGTCGTTTGATTATGAACACAAGGTTCCTACAAGTATTCCCGAGGCATTGCGTCAAACGCTTCGTGTTGGTATGACAATCATCATTTTGTACAGTGATCGGCAAGGGCAGAATTCATGCTAAACATTCTGGTTATTAGGTAATCTGTGTAACAATGCTCAACTGGGTGAAGGTGGAAAATTGTATGGTCAGCCTACTGAAATGGCCCTGTTGGATGTCGTTCTTCGCAGCGGTATGAAGGATGAGCGTATAGTAAGTGATCTATGGCATAGTATGAGGAAGGGTTCTGATGCAATACATTAGCACTATGATCGTCTCGAAGAAGTGCCATTTGATTCGGATACAAAATACATGTCTGTGACATGTCGTGAAAAGGATGACCACACTACTGCTGGTACCATCTATGTCAAGGGCGCTACCGAAGTTATCATGGATAAGTGTACCACTTACTACACCTCCAACTATACAAAGATGCCATTTACGCCTGCTTTAAAGGAAACTGTCACTCAGCATGTCGCAGCCATGAGTTCTCATGGTCTCCGTGTGCTTAGCACAGCGTTTGGTGATAGTGAAAACAACCTCTGTTATGCTGGATTTTTGGCCGTACATGATCCTCCTCGTCCTGGCGTCGGTGATGCCATTAAGAAACTGATCCAAGGCGGTGTCAAGGTCGTAATGATTACTGGTGATTCTGAGGCCACTGCCATGTCTATTGCTCGTCGTTTGTGTATTCCTATTAACGCCAAGGGAAGCTGTATTACTGGCCATGATATTGAAACCATGTCTGAACGTCAACTTCAAGAAATGATCCATACCGTTTCTGTCTTTGCTCGTACTACTCCTAAACACAAGCTGGCTATCGTGCGCGCATTCCAAGAAACCGGCGCTGTAGTTGCCATGACAGGCGATGGCGTCAACGATGCTCCTGCTCTTAAGATGGCTGATATTGGTATTTCTATGGGTAAGAGCGGTACCGATGTGTCCAAGGAAGCCGCTGATATGATTTTGGTCGACGATGATTTCTCTACAATTTTGCACGCTATTGAAGAAGGCAAAGCCATCTTTTACAATATTCAGAACTTTTTGACCTTTCAACTGAGTACGAGTATCTCTGCTCTTTCTTTGATTGCTATTTCTACGCTGTTTGGCTTGAAGACTCCTTTGAATCCTATGCAAATTCTTTGGATCAGTAAGTGGTATACGCTCGCCACTTGATGCAAATACTTACTATTCTTTTTTTTTTTTTGTATAGACATCATTATGGATGGTCCTCCTGCCCAGTCATTAGGTGTCGAGCCCGTTGATCCAGAGATTATGAAGAAACCACCCAGATCTCGCAATGCCAACATCTTGACTAGACCTCTGATCACGCGTGTTTTGACTGCAGCTTTTATTGTCACTGTAGGCACCATGTTTGTCTATATCTCTGAAATGGCAGACGGTGTTGTGACCAACAAAGATGCTACAATGGTAAGAGCATATGGTTTACTGGAGTGAAAGCGTGTACTGACATCCATCTGATAGACCTTTACAACCTTTGTATTTTTTGACATGTTCAATGCGTTGGCATGCAGATCTGAGAAGCAATCCATCTTTACTGTAGGCTTCTTCTCCAACAAAATGTTCAACATTGCTGTGGGAGGCTCTCTTGTTGCGCAGATGTTTGTGGTCTATGTGCCCTTCTTCCAGGCCATCTTCCAAACCGAGCCCCTGTCCTTGTACGAATTGGGCAAGATTGTGCTTGTTACTAGCTCAGTGTTCTGGGTGGATGAAGCCAAAAAGATGTTTAGACACAAGGGGCTAGGTATTGCTAGAACATCCGGCGGATCTCGTATCAACTATCGCATTGTTCAATCGGACGAAATTGAGAGTGCCATTGACCTTGTTTAGACCCACGATTTACATAACCCACAAACCCACATACACTCATACACATACTCTCAAAGAAAACTCTCTTCTTTTTAATTTTTATATCACTACCGTATATATACAAACATCTAGAATACATCACATTTTGAAGGCTAATCCATTGATCCCGATTTTAGTACCGTATAATTTTCAAGTGCTTGCAAGCTTACGTTTTATTCCAAATTAAGACGCCCCCCTTTTTTTTTCATCATTTATTTGTATCACCATTCTTGTATTTCATACTCTTTTGTTTACCCTTTCAAACACTGTATTAAAAATGGATTTCATTGATACCTTCGCCAAGAGAAACTTTGCCTTTAACCAAATTCCCGATTTAAAGGGAAAAGTTGCTATTATCACTGGCAGTAATACTGGCGTAAGTGCACTGTCGATATGTGCTGTTGTATGTGGCACTTATTCTCGTTAATAGATTGGCAAAGTATGCGCTCTGGAGATGGCCAAACAGGGCGCTACCGTGTACGTAAATCAAATGGTGTTAGTTTGTTCCGTGCTGATATAGTCTGTTTGTTAGAATCCTTGCCTGTCGTAACAAAGAAAAGACCCTGAAAGTCGTCGATGAGATCAAAGCACATACAGGCAACCAAAACGTAGAATTCATTCAATTGAACCTACTCAAATTAGCCAGCGTCAAGGAGTTTGCAGATCAGTTTTTGGCCCGCCATAGCGAATTGCATATTTTGATGAACAACGCAGGTGTCATGATGTGTCCATTTGGTTTGTCTGAAGATGGCATTGAGACTCAATTCGCCACAAACCATGTCGCCCACTTTTACTTGACCATGTTACTGTTGCCCGTTTTGGAGAAATCAGCACCTAGCCGTATTATCAATGTCAGTTCTATTGGTCACAGAATGCCATTCAAAGCACTGAACCTGGAGTCCATCAGCGATCCCGCAAAATACAACAAGTTTATCCACTATGCTAAATCCAAGACTTGCAACATTTTGTTCACCAGAGAATTGAGCAAACGACTCGAGCAAAAGGGTGTTAATAATGTAAGTAGCTGAATACTCCCGAAAATTGCAAACATTGACCCCATTGGACTATAGGTTTATGTCAATGCCAACCATCCAGGCGGTGTCAAGACGGATCTCTATCGCCACACCTCTTCCATCTTGAATTTCTTTGTCAACAAGTTCTTGATTACCCCCGAGGATGGTGCCTTGACTCAACTGTATCTTGCAACCAGTCCTGATGTCGAGCAAAAGCCAATCAAGGGCGAATACTATGTTCCTTTTGCTAATGCTGCTAAACCTCAAGGCGTTGCTGCTTCGGAAGACGGTCCTTTGAAGCTTTGGGAGTTTACTGAGAATTTATTAAAGGAAAAGGTTCCTGGCTATCAAGGGGCACCTATTTAAGATAGTCGTTGAATTCGAGCATTCTCTGTCGCTTGCATTTAATTCAATAAAAAAAACTACTGGTCAGAGCTTCAGCTTGTTTGATTTGAGCAAGCAGCTTCATGTATGACCGAGTCATTCAATGTATATAACTACAATGACTTGATTCCACACAGAGATGTTTTATTAAGAGGAGATTGATCCCACCTTCAATTTGTCATTTCCCCGACCTTGTACACACATCAAAACAGGTAGGCAATGTGACTATGAACCTTTCACAAGGAAAGCACCCCGGAGTACTTGTTACCCCTTCTCACTTCTCACTTCCAACCTACACATTCAAAGATGGCCAAGAAAGCAAAGGCAAGAGTTATCCTCGTCAAGTTATTATCTACCGCTGGCACTGGCTACAATTACATCAAGAGTCGTCCTAGAATCTCGCCTAAGCTTTCTTTGATGAAATACGATCCTCAAGGTAATGAATTGCTCAATTGAACAAGGAATTAGAGATGCTAATATTTTTTTTTTCTGATTTAGTCAAGCAACATGTCTTGTTCACAGAAACTAAAATGAAGAAATAAATTGTATATATATAAAACCATGATATCAGCACATTCTTGACAAGACCCTAGACACTCTTTTTATTTATCTATCATCCACAATAGTTACATCAAATAAATACGAATCCGCAAAAATTTGACATTTCATATCTGTTGGTGGCAACAAGGGGGGGGGGGGGAGGGTAGGATATAGAATCTAGCAGAGAAAAAATGAGTGTCAGTCGTTCATGGTGAATGATCAGCATTTCTTGATGAAAACAGTATGCATGGAATAAATGACATTGTACTTTCCACTATGCAATTATACAGAAATACTGGCATCATGTTTCTTGCCACCGGACGACTTGTGTAGGAATGATCATTGGGTTTGCATTCAATACAGACACACACACCAGGCGAAAGAAGAAGAGGATTATCAGTAGGGGAAGAGAGAGGGGGGGGGGTGTTGTTCATGGCTACTGGCCTTGATGATACCATTGTGTAAGGCCTCTTACAGGTTGTCATGGTGAGTATAGAGAGTATAGTGTGTTTCTATGACGATAAACTGTCTTCTGACCCTATGAAATGACACGGATTTCATGTACCTTTTTTAATGAATTATATCGTACATGAGCGCTTGTAATGCGCCTTATATCCTCACCATTTTCTATTGCCCTAAATTCCAACGATAGACAAATACATACAATGAATAACTGAAATAGGAGCAACCTCATTTTGTATATACAAAAGAGGGAAAAGAATCAGTATACAAGAAGATTGGGGAGAGTACCATCTTTATTGCACGCCTATGGACTTGGCTGTATGTGATCTACTAAAGGGCAGAATTGAACCATGCATTAGAAACATGCATTCTGTTCATAACACAACTTTGCAGAAACGTTATAATTGTACGCAAGGAGTCATTGTATAGATACGAATGATTCATATATGACCAATGATGGGCACACAGCAGAACAAGGGAAAAGCATCATCACCAGTTATCCACTAATTCTCTCCTAAGTGTTTTCCCCTTGGACCACTCGTCGTATAAATAGGACAAGATTTACAGCAACTTCTCTCGCTTGGCCCATTATAATCATGCTCTTCCATAGAATATCTCTTTGCACTGCTTTAATTGCAGCATTTACCATCTCTTCATCAAAGGCAACTGCCATCAAAAGAGACAGAGGCTTAGATTCATGCACAGCAAACAATGACAGAGCTCAACGCATCAAAGGATCGTTTCAATTTGCTTATAATGGCTATAAACAGCACGCTTTTGGTCATGACGAATTATTGCCAGTGTCTGAACATTTTTCAGATTCCAGGTACGTATGATATTTGTGTGGATCAAGGCAAGTAGCTAAAGAGTATTGTACCTACAGAAACGGCTGGGGAGGTAATATGACAAAAAATTGCATTTGTTAATATGCACAATTGACACGATATACATACGTAGCTAGCATTATTGATGCTTTAGATACCATGTTAATTATGGGATTGGAAAAAGACTACCAAGAAGCACTTGAGTTCGTAAAAGACATTGATTTCACTAAATCCAAAGACACTTCCAAGGGATTTGAGACCAACATTCGATATCTAGGTGGTCTCCTTGCAGCTAATGACCTGAGACCTAGCCGTATTCTCGTTGAAAAGGCCATTGAAGTGGCAGAATTCACATTGTTGCCATTATTCGTAGATAGTGTGACACCCTCAGGCAGAAGAGTCAAAGTGCCTTACACTTACATGGATTTGAACAGGTGAATTACATTTGATATTGATATACAGCAAAGCAAAACACTGATAACTGTCTCTAGAAACGCACCTGAAATTTCTAGCACAATCAACCTTGCAGAATTTGGTACCTATTCCATGGAGTTTACTCGCTTATCTCAAGTTACAGGAGACTACAAGTACAAGGCACTAGCCGATGATTTGACAAATGCTGCCATTGAGCAGCCCACCCGTATGCCAGGGTTATTTCCTACCTCCTGGACAGTTAAACCATTTGCTCCTGTAAATACCAGCACAATCACAATTGCAGGAGGAGGAGATAGTTTCTATGAATATCTGATCAAGAATTACATCTTGCAAAACAAAGAGAATGATGATTTACTGCACGTTTGGCAGGATTCTGTTGAGAGCATTGAGAACTATATGCTCTCCCCAACAGTGCAAGATCCCAGTATTAAGTATGTAGCTATGATTAGCAACAGTACAGTTTATTATTCATCGCAGGAATTGGTAAGAACGGATACACTAGATACATGCAATCTTGACTAAGTACTTTTGTAGATATGCTTCTGGCCAGGCAACATCCTCTTAGGTATCACGCAAACCGAGGATCACGCCAAACAGCAGAAGTACAAAAAATTTGCAGACACTTTCTTTACATCTTGCATTGAAACATGGAAAAAGACCAAAACAGATGTAGCACCTGAAAGCTGGAGTTGGACACCGCAAGACAACACATTGGAGATAAAACTGAACAAGCTCTTTGAAAATACATTGAACGTCAAGAAAGCAAGCGCTGCTACCAGCAAGAAGGACAGAAAGAGAGCGGTTGAGCGAACTTTCAAGATTGAAAATGCCATTTACGATCTTCGCCCTGAAACACTGGAGAGCGTCTTTTATTACTACCGCTTGACTGGAGACAAGAGGTATCAAGATCTCGCCTGGAAACTGTATCTTGGTATTGAGCGCTATGCAAAGACCAATGCTGGGTTCACTCGCATTGATAATGTAGATCAAGTTCCAGCTAGAGTACAAGACTTTCAAGAAAGGTAAGTTGCAACTGAGATTTATGCAAAGTATGTACTGATCTCGCTGTGCAGTTTCTTCTTTGCTGAAACCCTGAAATACTTGTATCTCATTTTTGCAGACAAGGATTGCATTTCTCTCAATGACTATGTCTTCAATACCGAAGCACATCCCTTCAAACTGCCTACACCCATTAATTACCAATAATACTTAATAAGAGAAATTTTTTGAAGCATATTTTGTTTTGTTTTTTTTTATGTGTAAAATTATGGTACATTTTTCTAGTATAAATTGTTGATTCACTGCTACATTCGTCTATTTACCCAACTTCTTTCTCAAAGCACGAGTTCTCTTTCTCAATTTCTTGTGCTTGTGTTTGTTCATCTTCAAGCGACGCTTTCGAAGTACACTAGTCAATTCGAGCTCTTCTACGACTTTACTGCTTGTTGGTTGAGATACGGATGGTTGTGGAGGGGCAGGCACAGAGAAAGGACGAATACGAGAGACATGCTCAGAGACGCTTGCTACAGACATTGTGTTCTTGGCTATATTCACTGTGTGAGTACATGTATAAAATGGCATTTGGTACAGATGTGTATATTTACAGTTGTGCAAAAGGGCCCTGTCAAATAAAGGAATGGTATTGATGGATGTGTTGATGGCGGTGGCGGAAGTGGTAGAAGCAAATCTTTGTTGTGTTGCTTGCAAGACATTTGTGTGGACTCTGTTACGAGCAGTTGTTAATAAGCGGCCAAGCAACTCTTTTGCAAGCATCTTGAATGTATAACAAAAGGAGTAGTGTGGAGAGAGAAAAAAAGGCAACACTGATGGTATGGGGGAATTTAGAAGGGGGGCGAAGCCACTGTTGAGTATACATTTGCCATTCGAACCCTGGTTCCCTTGTACTTAACCTATCAACGATGTCCGGTTCGAGACATGTTCGAACCGTTCAGCCAAAACAACGGACGTTTTAAACGCAGCTTTTCATGAAAGATTTCATGGCAATAAGGTGAAATTACTTGCATAGGGTAAGGTCCTTCTTTTTCGTTGCAATCTTCATAGCCATGGTATGTTGGATGATTAGAAAATGGGAGATGATGGATGCCGTAGAATAGATCTAGATGGATGATGAATTGCAAACAACTATGGATGGATCAGATTTACTAATCAACCTTTATACTATAGTCTCTCGTCGTTCCCGAAAGAAACCACGTATGATATTATACACTGAGATGAAATGAAGCAGCAGTTTGACTAACATTGCACACATAGTTCCAACACATTATTCGTCTTCTCAACACTAATGTTGACGGTCGTGTCAAGATTCAAATTGCTTTGACCTCTGTTAAGGGTGTTGGTCGTCGTTTCGCCAACATTGCTTGTAAGAAGGCCGATATCGATCTCACCAAGAGAGCTGGTGAGCTTTCTTCTGAAGAATTGGAACGTATCGTCACCATTCTCCAAAACCCTGCTCAATACAAGATTCCTACTTGGTTCCTTAACAGACAAAAGGATATCGTTGACGGTAAGTCCTCTCAAGTCATCTCCAACGTCCTTGATACCAAGTACCGTGATGATCTTGAACGTTTGAAGAAGATCCGTAACCATCGTGGTCTCCGTCACTACTGGGGTGTCCGTGTTCGTGGTCAACACACCAAGACCACTGGTCGTCGTGGACGTACCGTTGGTGTCTCCAAGAAGAAGTAGTAAGTATCGTCAGTGATTTGGGTGAGGTTTGCAAGGATGGCTTTACTAATGGGCTTGTGATAGAATTGCTTTCTTTGTCTTTTGGCTACAACGATACATTTTCTCGTATTTTTCATATTTTATTATTAAATAAATAAGGATTGAAAGATAGTTTTACATTAAGTTAATTGATCAATTGATTGCATGGCAAGATCCCAGAATTCCTGTTGCTTGGCTTTGTTCAGCGCATCGTCTGAAGGTGTTGATTCTTGCTTCTTTTCGTAGTATCCGCCTGATTTGAGGTTGGAGCCGGGCGTAGTGATATAATAGAGGTAGCCATCGGTAGCGTCTTGTTCGCTGGTAGTAAAGTTGAACTTGGAAATAGCATACTTGAGTGTCATTCTGACCAAATACCCTGAATTTCGGATGAGATCAGTGGTAGGCACAAATCCAGGGCAGAAAACAATAGTGGTTATCTGGGGATACTTGTCTGCAATCAGAAATGCGTCCCACAGAGATGCCAATTTTGAAAGTTTGTAGTATTTCATCGACTCCCAGTGTGCTTTGTCTTTAATGATGGTTTGGATATCGACATCGTGGGGGATTTTGGTTGCCTCGTTGTTTCCTCCGCCTTTGGAATTAGGGTCATGAATAGAAGAACCTACAAACAAAATACGCTTGTTGGGATGCTGGCTTTTTTCAATCATAGGAACCAAAAGTTTTGTTAGATACAGAGGGCCAACTGCGTTCATAAAGATAGTGTCCTCGATGCCTGGGTTTGTTTGTTGGAACTTTGTGAGAGTACCGCCTGCATTGTTCACCAACACATCAACGCCAAAGCCAAATGATTCAATCTTTTCTACAGCATCTTTTATGGATTTGAGGTCAATCAGGTCCAAGGTGACACTGTACAAATTTTCCTTGTGTTGAGGAGAATCGGCAAGAATGAAGGTGTAAGCGTCTTTCAGTTTCTTCTCTGAACGACCCGATATGATGACCTTGTGGCCCAAATCAATGAGTTTCTTCGCAGTTAGTCTGCCCAAACCAACAGTGGCGCCTGTGATGAATACGATTTCTTTGTTATTATCGGTTGACATGGTGAATGAAGAATAAAGTGAAAGAAAAAGAATGGATGACCAGAAGAAAGTTCTTTATTATTTAAATAGCAGTTTGATTACTCGACTTTCCATTTTTGTGATACTAATGCTCTCTTCAAGAATCGAAAAGTAACCTTGCAAACTGAGATGATTATTGTGAACGCAGTTACCATGGCAACTAAATCCACATCCCAGTTGGTTGCTTTGATCCAGGACATTTTCTCTCTAGCCTCTCTTCTATGCCAAATGTCGCTTTGATTACGAACAGTATACAGAACCTCCTCCACTATATCAGCAGCATAATACTTTCTCTTGCTCTTAAGTTGTACTAATCTCTGCATGCCTTCCATATTGGAAGCAAACGCGCTGTCTCTATCTAGTAGAATTGTACGCAGCTTTTCAAAGGTGTCAGTAACATTATGCATCTTCCTGTCCAAGACGAGAGCCACTCCCGCATTTGCAATATTATGTGCATTGGCTGGTTGATCACTGGTAAAAGGATGTAGCAGCAATGGAACGCCGTTATACAGAGACTCGTGAATGGAGCTTGCACCTCCATGGCTGATGAATAACTTGCAATGATCATGGTCAAGAATAGCGAATTGTGGTGACCATGGCTCAAAACGGAGATCGGTGTAACTACCATCGAGCAATTCTTGCACAAAATAAGTTTTCCCAGAACTCGTTTCCACCTGCTTTGGTAAGCCTTGGCGAGATGATTTGGAGAGCGACCAAATAAAGCCGTCAAAATAGCCATGTTCATAGGCTTCAAGAAGACTAGTCAAAAGCACCTTGAATTCTTGATGATTGGGTGTATACATTTGACCAAAGGCGATATAAATCACTCGTTGATGCTGTTGCATAAATTGCATTAAATGTGACGGCAGAGAGTCGTAAGAGGTTCCAATGATAGGGCCAACATATTCAACTAATGGTCCTACAGGGCGAGGGCTCTCCATTCCCCAGAAGCTGTTGATCATCTTTATAACGTTGCTATCTCTTGCCAAGGGATCGAAGCCTTGAACATCGATTTCCTGGCGCGCTTTCTTGATCGCCATGGCCACAGGGAAATAACGGTAAATAAATTTAGGCAGAAGGATGTAACGTTCGTAGAACCTTTGGCCAAAAGATTGATGCAATGTGGTTGGCTGATCCGTCAAATGGTAAAATGTGATGAAAGGAGCTCGTGCATCTGCAGTAATGTCAGTGTCTTTTGTTATACGTCATGTTATGAATAGTACCTCTGGATAAACTCATGGTCATGTGAATAATCATTGGGATATTCAACTCTTTGGCAGCATCAAAACACGGTAGTGACAGTTGGTCACAGATTGCAATAGATGTATTTGACGACAAGAATATATCTTTGTACGCAAAATAATCTCTTTTATATGTGTCTTCGATCACTTGCTTATATGAGCCTGTAACTTTGGTTGAAAAGGCGTCTTCAGTGTCAAATAAATCTCGGAACTGTATTTTTGAAATGTGAGGTCCCATAGAGATAGTCTTAATATGAGGCTCGTAAGGTGTACCAAATTTGATGTATGGCTCTGTAGTTAAAAACGAGACATTGTGTCCACGTTCAGCAAGCACTTTTCCAATCTCTAGTGTCCAGGCAATATGACTAATTCCACCCGCTGTAGAAGAGATGTGGATAGTTTTTGGTTCCAGAGCAAGCTGAGAGGGATTTACTGTCGCTAATGCTGAGCTGATGAACGACCAAAGTAGTAAAGTAGTCTGTGCTTTCATTTTGAGGTAAGTTTGTAAAGAAAACAAGCTGAATGTCTTTTTTATACTCTAATAACAGTTTTATTATGCACTGATCCGATACATTTACCGAGAATTGAAATGAAGCAAACCGTTACTTATGCCAGGGGAAAGGGGGTTTTTTTTTTTTTTTACTTAGTCGACCATCATACAGCCTTGACTTTAACATGGATTCTGTACCGTCGGCTTTCTACTATACTGTGGATCCGAACATATTACGCTTTTATTTAAGATAAAAAAGGCATATCGATAATTCGAATCAGTCTTATTGATGTAAAACGATTACCATCATGTAAACATAAGTGATCCTTATAGTGATTTTTTTAATCACCATAACTTACCCGTAGTAGCATTATCATAAAATTACCCACAGTTTGAGCTATTACTTAAAACTGTGGCACCTGTTCTTATAGTGCTACAGTTGAAAAAAGAAAAAATAGGTCAAATCTAGTATTCTCCAGCTAAATTTTGCGATTTCTTGTTCTCAAATCTATTTCTTGATAGATGTACCCGTTTTGAATCAAGTTTAAACACACGTATTCGTCAACGGACGCGCTATATTTTCCTAACAGACATGATCTTACACCACAACTAGAAAGACAGAAGCAATCTTTGAGGAATTATTGAAATTTCATTAGAAGGATACAGTTATTTAAGTTTTGTCGCCCTTGACACCTACTGATACAACTCCCTAGTTCATCGGTGTTTTTTTTCAACTTTATTTGATTTTCACGAACAATAGCAATATTGACTTCTGTAGAGTTTGCTTCGTTATTCGTCATGCGATTTTCACAGTTATGTCTACCTAATTATGAGCTTAGTATGAATTTTACCATTTAATAATTATGTCCTTTTTATATATTGGTAGAATTTTGGTTTCTCATCCATTATAGCTTTCAGAAGAATAAAAGACAATTACAATGCAGATATGTAGAAAGATTCTTCTTTTCATTTGATTAGATACCTATGGATATTACAGTATATACAGTTATGTCGCATCACATATCCGGATTTGACTTTTAATGTAGCTGACACTTTTGGTTATTCCCAATGTAATGTTGATTCTTCATTTGCAGCAATTGCATGAATATCTCTTTTTAAATGACAAAATAAAGTCTATAAAGGTGCTTTTGAACCAACGTATCTGCACTTGCTCATTTAACAACACCACGTACAAAGCATCTTAATTTACGGACATAAGCATGCATGAAATATATTTTATTGTTTTGATTGCCATGATTAGAATTACGAGGTATCAATCGTGAAGTTAACAATTTGAGGTAAATAAGCATACGAGCTCAAATCCAAAATATAAACATCATTAGAGAAGCTGGAGCCATTGTAGCCGCCAAACAAGAATATTCTACTATCATATAATACAGTGGTATGGTAACCACGAGGTGTAGGTGCCTGACCGTACACACTTCTTGTTTCCCAACTCATATTGACTAAAGTGCACACATGAGAGTCCGACATATCAACTTAATAAAATAGCACGTACCTAGATTCAGCATAAGCAAATCGTTTCGATATTGGCTACCATCATGGCCTGCAATGACAAACAAGAAGGAGCCAATGCAAATAGCAGAATGCGATAATCTGGGTACCTGTTCGTCCAACTGAATAGGATGCCAAACATTTGTTTCCAGATCCAACACATGAATGCCACCAAAACATTCTTTGCCATCACTGCCACCAAATATAACCAGTTTACTTCCAACTAGCGTGCCTGTATGATATCCTCGACATGTTGGTTTATTTCCTTTGGTGTTTATCGCTGTCCACTCCTTTGTTTTCAAATCAAGGCGATGCACATCATTCAAAGCCTTGGCGCCATCGCCACCGCCGAATACGTATATGGCATTTTGCCATAGTACAGTAATATGTGCACGTCGTTCCGAGGGTTTCTGTCCCTGCGTCTTCGGTCTCGACCATATCATAGTGTGTGTGTCCAATATATACAGGTGATTATGATATTTCTGCCCATCGCCTCCACCAAACAGATATATTTTGCCATTGGTTGGGTTAGCCAACAAGCAATGCGCTCTACAGGCGGGAGGCACTGTGCCATAAACTCGGGGCATAGACCAAGTAAATGTATCTAGACACCAATTAATACCAAGCAGAGATCCAGAAAAAAAAAACGTGCATTACCTAATTCCAAGACGTACAGTGTGTCTGAACATGTATTTTTGCTCGTACCACCATAGACAAACATCTTGCCATCATACACAACACTTGCATGAGCTCTTAATTTGGGTGGTCTTGTACCATACATTTCAGGGCATGACCAGTACATGGCAGGAGCAGGAGCGTAACTTACATCATCAGTTGGTTTTTTTTGCTTATATACAGGTGTCTTGGGTTCAGAATCCACCAGCTTGGTCATGGACACCTTTTCGTTCTCGATCAGTCTACTTTCAAACATGGATTTGACCTGCAATTTATCGGTTTTGGTGACATTTAGCGATGTAAACGACGAGCTCGACGGCATTCTGTGACCTATGAATGTAGAATATTAATGCTTGTGTTCAGCAGCGATATCTCATATGCGTATATAATACTTTATTACTTGTGGTTGATGATAATGTATCATGGATAGAGGACCTCGATGTCATCGGATTCGATGGAAACGATTTGATTGATAGATTCGAAGCAGAGGAAGAGGCGAATGTCTCGTAGCTAAGCTGCATTGTGGGCGATGGACCAAAGTAAGAAGTGGAATGACTATTTCTCATCCCTGTCGATGTGGGTATGCTTGGAGAGGTCGCTGTTGCTGTTGTAGGGATTGGGCTGGAAAGATTGCTAGGAATAGGGCTGAAACTACGTTGCATGGCCGAAGGGCTATCCAGTGTTGCGATGGTGGAGTTTGACTGATGCGATGACGAGGGTAATCTATGCACTGCATCAATAGATGAAGAGCATTATGAAGAATCTATACTTACCGAAGTGGTATTGGGGGTGGAGGTCTGCCACTTGTTGAAAGCGATCGCTTCATCCTCGATATAATTCCCTTGTTCTTCTTGATGTTGATGTTATTGTTTTGGTCAAATGAATCCAAATTGTCCTGATTATATGCCATGGTGTAGATGTAAAGTAAAACAAGAAAGAAAGAGGGGAAAAAAAAGAAAAGAGGAAACTTGAACTGTTGAACAAGAAAACAAAGTTTTATTTGTGCTACCTTCTCCTTATTCGCATTCAATACATTTTGCACTTGCTCTGTGTTTTACGTGATATGCCCTGGAACCAAGTATCTTTTGGGTAGAGTAGAGCTACATGTAGCAATATTTTATTGTATATCCAGCTCTCCGTTGCTATGGAAACGCACACAGCTTTAAGGGGAACATTTTTTGTTAAGAGAACAATAGATCTACAAGTGTGAAATTGAACCTTGATTTAGAGATTAAAATCAAAGCACGTACCTTTTTGTTTGCGCTTAAACATTTAATCTCCTTTGGTGGGAAAAAATTAGCTGCAAAAGTACAGAGAAGTCTGTATTCATACTGGCATCAGCAGCTGATGATTCAGTCTGATTCATCGTCTTCTATTTGTCTGTTGCTACACTTCACAAAAATAACTGTAGAAAGACAGCATTTTTTATTTTACATTTTTTTGATTACATAAGCTGCATGCGCAGCCAAAATGCCATCAGATCAGATACAATTTGATGAGAGTAAAGTCTAGTTGTTTGCTTGAGAAGGCTACTCCTCGACCACGACACAACACAAGCTTCTTCAGGAAATAATTTATATACGATTAAACTATGCATCGCCGATGCTTTGCTTTTAGCACTATTTTATAGATATAGACAATGGCAGCCAAAGCTAAATTTGCTAGTAAAGGTTGCAAACGTTTTATTTGATATCTACTAGGGAAGACAACCCTGATTTGCTTTGATCCGAGAAGACAGACAAGCTCCGGTGAAGGCATTACACATGTTTCGTTCATGCTTGGTAGGAGGCCTATTTTGGCATGTGATCTCCAGCTTCTTGTATTCCCACCCCTCTTTTTTAACAATCCGTGTCAATAGACATTTTGCTTTAATTTAGATAATACACCTTACTAAGCGAGGCGGATAATGGAAATGTATATATTCACATTTTTAACGGGGGGGTTTTTTTTTTGCTTTGAAACGCTTCATCGTTTAATCCATCATGGTGCTCGTTACAAAATTAACTAAATTGCTCAACATAAAGCATCCTATTATTCAAGGTAAGTGAAACCCATACGTGATGGGACGCTGTCATGCTCACGAAAGATCCTACAGGTGGTATGCAGCACATTGGCACAGCAGAACTAGCATCAGCTGTCTCAAATTCAGGGGCTTTGGGTATCCTGACTGGATTGACACAACCAACACCAGAAGATCTGCGCAAAGAGATAAGACGTTGCCGTACAATGACTGACAAGCCTTTTGGAGTGAATTTGACATTTCTGCCTGCTATCAATCTTCCTCCGTACAAAGAGTATGCTCAAGCTATTATTGAAGAAGGAGTTCAAGTAGTTGAGACGGCAGGAAACAATCGTAAGTAGCGGATGACATCATGTAAAAGTTCACACATTGACCTTTTCTTGATTCAAAGCTGGCGAATACATCAAAATGTTTAAAGCAGCCAACATCAAGACCATCCACAAATGTGTAGCTGTTCGACATGCGCTAACAGCTCAACGACTCGGTGTAGATATGGTTTCTATGGATGGATTTGAATGCGCTGGACATCCCGGTGAAGATGATATCACAGCGCTCATTCTGTTAGCCAAATCAGCCCGTGTATTAGACATTCCCTTTGTTGCTTCTGGCGGTATCGGTGACGGAAGAGGGCTGGCAGCAGCTTTAGCGCTTGGAGCAGAGGGAGTCAATATGGGATCTCGATTCATGTGCACCCAAGAAGCGCCACTTCATGACTCTATCAAGCAGACAATGGTGGAAGCAGATGAAAGATCGACAGCATTGGTGTATAGACCTTTTAAAAACACAGCTAGAATATTCAAAAACAAGATTGCAATCGAAGTCAATTTGCGAGAAAAGAATCCCGATGTCAAATTTGACGATATCGCAGAATTGGTAGCAGGTGTTCGCGGCAAGCAAGTCTTTACAAATGGCGACAGTGATTTTGGCGTTTGGACAGCAGGCCAAGTATTGGGTCTGATCAATGACATTCCCACTTGCGATGTGCTCGTTAATCGCATGGTGAATGACGCTGAATCTATTATCAAAGATAGGCTTTCCAACATG
Organism: Mucor circinelloides; assembly: GCA_037974945.1. NCBI lineage: Eukaryota > Fungi > Mucoromycota > Mucoromycetes > Mucorales > Mucoraceae > Mucor > Mucor circinelloides. The sequence goes on along the minus strand of JBBNAA010000025.1, from coordinate 116,516 downwards.
ATTCAATAAAAAAAAAAAACTTGCATTAATTTAAGCGGGGGTTTATTCAAAGCTATGCAGATGCCAATTTTGGGGTGACATGATATACGTATCATGTCATGATTTCTCTCTCTCTCTTTTTCTTTTCTTTTCCTTTTATTCCCTTTCTTCTCTTCTTTATTTGTACATTTCTTTTTCTCGTATTCTTCGAAAACAGCAAGAAAAAGAACAACTACATACAACGAGCGTCTCATCTTGATCTCATTTTACATTTAAATCAACCAACCGTGTTTACAACTTTTAAAGGAAATAATATGGGTCAAATATTATCTTCGCCCATAACCACAAAGCACTCTACTGAAGGGAAGGATACAAGGCTTTCATTTGGTGCTTCATCCATGCAAGGCTGGAGAATAAGTAAGTTGCTACAAAACCAAGTGTCAAATCGTTTGAAAATTAATTTTCCTTGTTTGCAATTAGCTATGGAAGATGCTCACACTCATATACTGGACTACGAGAATACAGGCGCTGGCTTCTTTGCTGTATTTGACGGACATGGAGGTGAGTGCTATATATATATATATATAAGAGTGGGTGGGCTTGGTATTAATACGTTCATAGGTGCCAATGTGGCAAAATATAGTAGTCAAAATCTATCAAGAATTGTGATTGAATCAGACGATTTCAAAAAGGGAGAATACACGGATGCTCTTCGAAAAGGGTTTTTGAAGATTGACCAAGACTTGCGTGCAGGTATATGATATGCAAATTCAACAGAAATGACTGAGCAAAGAGCTAACGGTACGCATGAATTCTCAAGATCCCGAATATGAACATGAAGCCTCTGGCTGTACTGCAATTGTCGCACTATTAACAAAGGATAATAACTTGTACGTGGTAAGTATTTAACCGACACGTGACATCAAAGCATGTTGGACTCACTATTCAATACACAAAAGAGCAATGCTGGTGATTCTCGTGCCATCATCTGCACGGACGGCAAAGCGGTTGCCTTGTCTGAAGATCATAAACCTGGCAATCAAAAAGAGACTGACCGCATTGAAAAGGCTGGTGGACATGTGGAATTTGGACGTGTTAATGGTAACACAAGCACGGCATGATTTTTAATTTAGTGGAGGTTGATTAAAGGTATTAAATGATAGGAAATCTCGCATTATCTCGAGCCTTGGGCGATTTCGAATTCAAAACTGCAAACTTACCACCAGAACAGCAAGCTGTAACAGGTTTGGGTTATTCATGTTTTGCTATCAATCCTTGTATTGACGCCATCTCATTTCAGCTGACCCTGATATCACAGTTCACAAATTGACTGAAAAGGACGAGTTTATGGTGTTGGCTTGTGATGGTATCTGGGATTGTTTATCCAACGCAGAAGTCACCGCATTTGTTAGAAAGCATATTGCCAACAATGTTCCCTTGAAGGAAATTTGCGAGAGGTTAATGGACAAGTGTCTTGCTGATTCCACAGGTACAGGCGGCGTTGGATGCGATAATATGACGGTCGAGATTGTCGCATTTTTGAATGGTCAAACAGAGGAGCAATGGTATGCCAAAATTAGAGAATCTGTAGCTGCTATATCTCCTATGGATGTCCCCAACAGTATCAACTCTGCACAGGAAGAGGATCAAGGTGATGAAGAGGACCAAAAAGGTATGAAGTCTGAATCAAGGCAGTATTCTGTTGACGAATTGAAGAATGCACCCAGTTTGCTGACTTCTTCTCCATCAGACCAGCAGCAGTCGGCAAAAGAAAAAAACAAAAATTAATAAATCCTTGAACGAGCACTTAGATGCCAACATGAATTGTACTTATTAAAACTCGTAGTATCTTATCAAATCCCCCCACCCCCTCAATGAATAGCACTGGCTTTGCATGCCGATGTTATCAACCTCTTGTCTAGTGGTATTTGTTTACCTATTGTTTACAACATTCCATCCCTGTGATGAGAAAAGAATGTGCTTGAGTTGCTCTTAAAAACTCAGAAAACATAGCTTTCTAGGGATAGCTAAACTAGTATTAGTCATTGTAACTGTCAGATAGAGAATGAAGAGCGCTTTTACCATATTAGATCTTTTATCAATTATGTATGAGTGATTCTGTCACCAAACTTAAACATAGAAAACCTTTCGCCACCAAGCTAAACGTAATTCCTTGTTATGCTTCAAATTTTTGTTTAATCACTTTAAACCAGTCAGATTGAATTGCACCAAGCGAGACAAACTTTAATAGAATCAAGTTGCCACGTCCTCTTAATTAACTGCAGACACATATCAATTTTCGAAATGTACAAAGTTGCGAGGGATACAGAGAAAGTGCCATTTTATATTTTATCAGATGTTGTGATGGTCAACCTGTGATATTTGATTACGAAAATAAATCGACCTCTGTATACCAAAGTATTGGAGAAACCTACAATCTCTCTTTACATTATGACTATTTTACTAGTCAATAGTACAATTACCCTCCATCTCCGGTCAAAGATCTTGTTGCTGTGGCACTGTCAAATAACTATAAATACCTTTGATACTTACACTAGTTTTAATCTTTATTCTATCTTGGAATAACATAATACATATATTCAGTTCAAACTGTATTTTTTCCTGTGTATATCTCGTTAGCCTAAACAGAGGCATTCAAAATGTATTGCAACCTCAAATGTTTCAAGTTGCGTGTCTCTGTTTGTGCACGTAAAATTTACTTTTCAAACGTGTATAAAACATTTGTTTGCTCAAAGCAGGAGGGGGTTCCACAAAAATCCACAAACGTCGCATTCAGAAGAAGATGCCATTAGCTTTAATTATCACGGATTTTTACACGAACAACTTACGAAATTCACTCTCTATACCGAGTAGTATTATAGAAATAGAAAGAAGACGACTTTGGCCCGATACAGGTGCTTTATAATAAATCAAAGCTGTAGAATATGCTTACCATGAGTTGCATTTCTGCAGTCTATCCAGTTACCAGGTTTGATATAGAAGATATATATATATGCATTGGATTAGCTGTATGGTACAGATTGAGGAATTCGTATTTGAGAGCCATTTATAAATTCAATATTTTTTTTTTCTAGTAATTCTCCCCTTTGGCTGATGTGGCATACATGAGTATAACACACGAATCTGTTCTGCTTCTCACCCTCAGCAAGAAGAAATAGAAGAGACAACTGGATCACAAAAAATAATGATTGTGCAGTGAAATCAGGGATTAAGCGGATATCACAGAAAAAAATATATAAAAAGCAAAATAATAAATAAAAGTGAAATCAACTGCTGTAGTATTTTATTTGGTTGTTAGAACAAAGCTGAAGATTCCTGGATTAGAGTGGAAAATGAAGAGTATTTATAACAATTGAGCATTAGCTCGTTGCACGAGTCTGATGGAGAGCAATAGGTGGTGCTATTGCGATATTCAGCGATGATTGTTATTTATTAGGCTTGGATAAGATACCGTCATAGCATCATGAATAAATGTAGCTCTGTGTTTTAGGGCATAGTCTTTTGTTATTGTATAGAAGGTATTCTTATGTAAGATGTTGTTTAACTATGGCATCTGGGTAGTATAGTCGGCGAATTTGAATATGTTGTTATTGATCTGGTAATATTTGGATGATAAAGAGAACGCATACTTATTATGACACAAATCATTAGAGGGGGGAATGAATGCATTACTGTAATCAGGAGGGATCCATTCACAAGATGTGCACCATAAGAATGTGTCTTTTTTACTTTAGTACAGTATATTATTTAGAGATTGTTTGTATGTACATTTGAAAAAAGGTTTATTATTAGACTCAAATAGCATAAATGCTTACGAGTGGTATTTAATATATAATTAATGAAAAATTTTACTACTACTTCAGTGGCATCATTGCTATTCCCGTACTACGAGAAAGCTATAATCATTTGGTAGTCTTCAAAATAACACTCGTTAACAAGTAAAGTATCCCTCTATAACAAGAAATTAACAACTTATTATGTGCATTATGCCACGCTCAGAGTTCAAAGAGGATGACCACATGAGAAGCTGTCTCCTTACAGGGTAACTGACACTGAACTGAGATTGAAATCACTGCTATTCAAAGTGAGTCCATATACATCTTGAAATTTGTCATGACCTAAACTTGACAATTGTTGATAATAAACAGTTCTTCAAGTATATATCAAACTTGTGCAGAATTTAAAGGCGCATCGAATGGTACTAATCTTGTCTGGTTTGATCAGCACTAGACGTTTCAAAGCGACAGAACATTTTTTGTCAAATTTTGATGGTTTTTCAAGAAAACCTCCATCTCTGTTAAAATAAACCTACTTGTAACATTCATTATTATTGTAAAGCAAAACAATTCCTATCATTTGAGCTCTTATTGGAAGTTCTAACTTGACTCTACGTGGAGAAATGAGCAAAAACGTCTGACCCAAAAATTGTCAACTAATTTTTTAACCTGTGAGGGTAAGCCAAAATTGGTCAAACATGGCCAATTTTTCAAGGACATTGCTTTTTGTGATATCTCTGCCAATACTGATCAGATTTGAACAAAACAAACACCATTTAATAGGTCTACATTAGACCCAACATAACCTAAAAGTCAAAAACACCTAGTAGACGTTCCCTTCATGAAATAACTCAAAGTCATGTATTTTGATTTGCCTCAAGCGGGCACTACCCGACATATTTTTGAAAATACTAGTAAGAACAATACCATCGTATAGAGAATTAAAAAAGAAACAAAAGTCAAGCACTACGTAAGATTGACTCGCTTAGTAAATCATAGAGAAATATCCATCCAAACTTGGATCGTTTTTTACATTTTCCCTTATTACTGCTTCACATCGTCTATCACAAACCCAAATCCAACACTTTCTAGTCAAGCAAACTATCATAAACAAATTTTACTACACATAGAACCAACATTTATATATCAATCCAATGACTTTTACTAGGAGCATCTGCTCAAAATTCATTAAATCTTGAATTCATTGATATCTCAACAACAACTCATTCTATTCAAAATCCAATTTTAGTTTCACATTCCTCACATAAAATGGTTATATAAACATGCTAATTTCAAAGCTGTAGAATCAATATTAAAAATCTCGATGTTCGATCCTCCAAAAGTCCAAAAGTCAAAATTTGAAAATCGTTTCCAACATCCATGACCAGATATGAGGCCCCATACACAATATGAGATAACTTGAAATTATTGTAGTACTATGAAAATGAGGCAACTTTAAGCTCAGGACATGGTATTAGAAATGTCTTGTTGTCGAGATAATGGACATTGGAGTGCACAATTTAGCTGGGAGTAAATGCATGCCTCAATTTGAAATGCCTAATCGAAACAAAAAAAAGATAGCTATACTCGTCTAATCTTGAAAATAACACTCATTAACAAGTAAAGTATCCCTCTATAACAGTAAATTGGCAACTTATTATGTGCGTTATGCCACGCTCCCAATTCAAAAAGGATGATGCATTGAGAAGCTTTCTCCAGACGTAGTTGCTGACATTATTGAACTGAGTGTAAAATTATTACTGTCCTGAACGAGAGTTTATTCATTTTTTTATTAAAGGTTTGCGCATGCAGGGTCTAAAATTACGCACCTGCTTTATTATGCAGGAGGCATCATACTGCTTGCTGATTTGAAGTACACCCAAATCTTGGACACACGCTTCTTACCACTACTTGGAAGATGTATGATCTGCATTTATGAAACAACTTCTCTCTGAGTTGTCATCACTATTATGCAATGACCCTTTTTCTTTGATATAATGTACCACTACTATTGCAGTGATGCTAGATAGCTATATAAAAGTTACTGTTGTGTGATAAATTGGGTCACAAAACTGGTTTCTGATATTACTAGAGAAGTAATCATTGGATCAAAACGTTTTTAGTGTCATTGAAAGCGCAAAAGAGATCTGACACAGAAAAGTGTAATAAAGTGTAAAAGTGTGTAATTGGCTGCTGAGAAATCGATAATATTGTAAATCTGACAGCCTTCAAAAATGCTATGTTTTAATGTATCTTGGAATTTAATGGAAATTTACCGAAGCAGTTGGCTCTCTTTTTGCAAATCCTCACTTTTGGAATGTTTGTTGTTTTTAATTAATATAAGTACCTGCCATTTTCTATGCTTTTCATAACCACTTTTTTTCTCCAAACATCACTACTTTACATTTACAATATGCCTTTCAAAATCAGCCGGGTGAATGGGAACAACGCCAGACCGCGTATTATTGCAGGGGAAAACACTATCAACATTGTGGCTGCAACAGGGGTTTCATAATCTACAGTCAATCTCATGAAAAGGCAGGTCAATCTAAACTACACTAAAAAATCCGCAGGGAGACGATCTCTAATAATAGCATCATCAACCCACAATATCATCTGTTTGAAACTTCTTTCTCGTCAACTAGGATGTGTCTGACACGTTCAAAACTATTTCAGAAGTATTGAATAATTTTCTGGCTATTGTACAACACATAACTTGAACAGGCAGCTTTTCTTCAAATAAAAAAAGAGGACTACGACTGCTGCGTTGAACGTTGTACAGAGAAGACAACAATACTAATGGGCTCGCAAACATCGACGCTGGATTGTAGAGGACTCGATAAAGATTATATTCTCTGATGAAAGCCGAATCAGTCTTTGGTGTTCGGATGGAGTCGAGTACACATACCAATATAAGGGTGATGATTCCTTGTCGCCCTTCAACGACAAGCCAAAGAGAAAGCGAGAATATGGATCAATGATGGTTTGGAGCTAGTTGATTGTACTTGGGCCATGGCACGCGTGTTGATTACTTGAGAGATCTGTGGAATTTATAGCTATTTGTAGATATAAATTCACGGAAAAAAAGAATAAAAAAACAAAATGTCAACTTGATAGAGGTATCTCTTTATTATCAAACTGACAGGTGTAAAATAGACTGAAGAATCTCTACTGGCCAGGTAGATGATCCTTCTTATATATTCTAACAATGGATAAAAGTTCTACTATGAAGGATTGACATATAAGTCAATTCAGATTAATTAACCTAGCTGTTGAGCCAGCGTATACAGTAACCAGCACAGCGAAAGATAGTATAGTAATTGAACAAGACGCAAATATACTGAAGTTTATTAATGAAATTAAAGGGCTATTTATACTAAATTTATGAGTCATCACACAAGACAGTAACAAATGTTATTCACTTGCAGCTGAATCTGCCCATTAACTGAGATGTAATCTAGTAGCATATTCCATTATATTTGGAATAATTACCTATCAAAGAGTGCCTTAATCTTATATAGACAGTTGTGGCGATTCAGGCACAACACTAGCAATTCATGCTAAGAGAAATCTCAGTGAACTAAACATACTTTAGCTCATCTGGATGAATGAATAGACTCTTATCCGAAGTACCCTGATCTGTCCTTTGTATGAGGATCACTAATATCGATCTAGTAGCATGTATCCTATAGGTACAGTCTCTTAGTCTACATTAGTAGTATGTGTCTGAGTGTATATCATTGTTCTGTATATATCTTAGCACATATCTGGATATATGGCATGTCTATAGCATGTCACTATGTGCATGTCTATATAGCATAACATATATAGTAGTACAAGTCTGTAGTACATAATGTATCTGTAGCTAGTATCAAGGATATAAGCATATGTCATATAGTGTGGATCTTCAAGTGGTGCACATCTGATGCATACATCTTATATTGCATTGATCTTGGCATTTAACCAAATATGGGAAATATCCGTAGTCAATGTCGGGATACAAGCATCAGTCTATAGCGCCATCCATGCTAATGGTGCCATCTATAGCTTATGTTTGTATATGGTATAAATCTGTAGCGTACATCTAATTCATAAGTGTACATCATAGTTTATATCAGAATATGGTAACTGGATGAACTGTGTACGGAATTCAGATCATAGTGGATGTATTCCACATTGGCCCCCACCAGTTTCAACGCATGTTGACTAATTCAAAGAATTATGTAAACGATCAAAGGATCTGTATTTCGTATTTGCTCACAAAGACATGATGCATCGTATTATACTCAAGGTGCTACTGCAAATGCATGTTGTGTGGATACCCATGATGAAAATCTCACTTACTGTTTAGTAATGTTGGATCTCTTGGATCCTCTCGAGCCATTGTCAGAATTATCGCGCATACGCTTTGTATAGATTGATTTGGAGGAAGCAGTGTCATTTTCTTTTGCCTGTCTTCTCTTCTCAAGCAACTCATATTCCCTGATCTTTGCCCAGTACTTACGAATTGTTTGAGGATTGTTGAACGATGCAGCAGTCTCCCAAGAGTTGGCAGTTTCACCAAATGTCTTCCACTTTACCAAATACTCTCTGTTATGTTCAGGACCATGGTGCGCTCTGATCTCATCAACCTCGAATACTTCTTGTTCAATAATAGACTCGTCGATTGCAACCAACTTGAGTTCAGATGGCACATAGTCGCGATGTAACAGTTCATTCATATCGTCCTTCAACACATATGTAGATCTTTTCTTTTGAACAACTTGATAAGGTCCATCATAAGCAGCCTCAAGTTTGCTCTCTCTATGTGGAAGTCTAACCATAACCCAATCACCAACTTTGAAATGTGTAATTTTGTGGTGCTTATTGAATCGCTTTGCTTGCTCCTCAATAATGCGTTGTGTTCTTTGGTTAATAGCTGGAAAGACTACCTGGTTCATAATTTTTGCCTTCTTGCGTAGCTCTTCAAGAGTCATTGGTTTCTTTGGTAGGTTTTCCTTAATTTTGGGATTATCATAGTCCACAAATCTATTCAAAGGTCTAGCAAACATCAATTGAAAAGGTGCGCTTTCTGTGCGATACCTAATCTTTGTGTTGATAGCCAACTGAGTTCCAGGCAAAACCGAGTCCCAATTATGAATGTGTTCACTGACCATTTTACGAAGTGCATTAAGGATGTTCTTAACTCCTGATTCAGATGCACCATTGCCCCTAGCATGGAAAGCAGTGGAGTATCTTTGATTGACACCAAGTGCCTTTGTGAGTTCACTCATCATAGCACTCTTGAATTCACGTCCATTATCAGACTGTATGATTTGTACCACGCCAAAGTCACAGAAGATGGTTGACAAAGCTCTAGCGACAGTATCAGTTTGCTTGTTGGGCAATGCACGAGTTATGATAAATCTGGTGCAAATGTCATATACAACTAAGATATATACATTGCCATGGTTGGTTGGAGTGAATGGACCAAGAAAGTCAATGCCGACATGATCAAATGGGCCATACGCAACAACATTTCTAAGCTCATGATAGCCTTTCTGAACTACATTGTGTCTTGCACATTCCATACATGATTGACAAATTGCTTTTGCATCATCATATAGACCTGTCCAATGAATACCTTCTTCATGTAGTTTCTTAACGATACTAGCAGCACCAAAGTGTCCAAATTCATGAGTCTCACGAAGCAATTGATCTCGTTCATTGTCAGGTGGTGCAATATATGCTACACTTTCATAATTGCCCTCCTTGATCTTTGTAGCAAGTACATTCAAGTTCTTGTCTCTGTTATAAATTACTTTTTTCTTGGTCACAAAATGCTTTGTTTGCTTTTGACTGCCAATAAATCTTTTCTTGGAACCTTTGCTTCTCATAATATTCTTTTGCAGTTTAGCAATTTTCTTATCGCTGTCTCCCGCCAGCTCTGTATGATCTTCTAAAGGTTCATACAAGCGACTAAGTCTATCAGGTAAGATATTGTCTAAACCTTTGATGTGAGTGAACTGCAGCTGGGGATACTCGTTTAAAATTTCCATGTAATTTTGAATGACTCTAGTAGGACATTTACATGTGTAAATATAAATCAGAGCGCGATGGTCTGTCAGCACCTCAATCTCAGGATGCCCATACAGCAAGGGTCGCAAACGAACTAAACCAAATAATACAGCATAAAGTTCTCGTCTCAAGACAGGCCAGTTCTGTTGTGATTCTGTAAGAGACTTACTCAACATGGCAACAAAAACTGTGCGTCCTTGATCATCGCGCTGCGTCAACATGACAGCAACTGCATATAAGCTAGCATCACATTCAAGATAAAATTTCTTATTCATGTCTGGTGCAGTCAGTAAAGCTTCAGACAACAAGACCTTCTTGATAATCTCAAGTCGTTTAGTGTGCTCATCAGTCCACTTGCTACCAGCATCGGGATCATTTCGGAGAGCATCAATAGGAGCCATCAATTTAGCCAACATTGGAACATATGGTCGTAAATACGAGATGACACCAGCTAGTTGCTTGACCTGTTTCGCAGATTTGCATGGACCCCAATTATCAATATCAGAGAGTCGTCGCATGTCAACCTTGGAAACATGAGGACCAATGACAAAGCCTAACAAATAGATGCTAGATCGAAACCATGAGCACTTTTCAACACCAATCTTCAAGTTAGCGTTTGTTAAGCGTCTTAGCACTTCCTTGATCAATTCGCAATGACGGGAGCGTGTCGAAGATACGAGGCACAGATCGTCCACGTATATTTCTACCTCTGGCATATCAGAAAACAAAATGTTCATGACAGAGCTAAACACAGATGTAATCGGCCTCAATCCGAAACAGCAGCCTAACCAACGGTATGATTTTCCTCTGAAATTAAACAGCAAAACGTCTTTTGAAACGTCTGACACCTTAAACGAAAAGTACGCGTTTTTCAGATCAATTTTGGAATATATTGTCCCCTTCTGTTTGATCCGGGTGAAGATATCTTGGATGTTTGGTATTTCAAACTGGTTTGTATTGTTTGGCATATGTTGGTTGATTCTCCGAACATCCATACAAACTCGAGTTTTGGTGGGTTTGCCATCATTGTCCTTCTTTGATACTGCAATGAGAGGGCTGTTGAATAAGCCGTTAGGTCTACACTGTTCAACAATTCCTGCATCCAGCCATTCATTCAATTGCTTTTCGATTTCTGGCATTGCATGATGTGCGATGGGATATTGCTTGACGTAGTAATCAACATTTTCTTTGATTGGTATAGTGATCTCAGATTCAGGCACGTTGCAAAATGTTCCAGGCTTGATTTTCTGATTCTCATCAATAGCATCTTGAATATAGCTCATATACTTCTTTTCCTCAGCTTGGGATTCAAAGATTGATGCAGTTTCTGGATTAATAGAGTGTTTAGTATCAAAATTAACATTTTCAAAATCGATACTTTCAAGTAAATCTGATTTCTCTTCCTCTGTCAAATTTCCAAGATCAGCAAATTTATGAGCAACGCCAGTCAACCCAATTCTGAGTCGACTCAATGTATCTACACCAAGTAGTACATCAAAATCGCCTAAATCCTGAATGAAATTGGAAAGTTCAAACGAGTGATCAAATGAAATGTCATTAAGATATCTGATTTTTATAGCTGGTGTTTTACCCAATCTTTTTACTGAATGACTTAAAAAGTTCAAACTGCCTTCAACAGAAATAATATCTTGGGAAGTGAATAATAGTTTATTGTGAAAAACGTTTTTATTTAGAAAAGTGGAATCAGACCCAGTGTCTACTTTAGCAATGAGGCGGACTGGCTTTCCTTCTTTGCTCTCTAAAATAATAGGAGTCAGCAACTGAAATGGATTAAAACTTTCATGTTTGTTTTTCACGTTTGACTTACAGTTGAGCGAGGAATCCTCTGCATCAATCTCATCTAAATACTTGTCAAGTTCTGCCATCTCAATGTCCTCTGGGGACTTGGTGGTCAAAGAAGTGGAACTCTCACCAGTAGTAGCAGTGTTCTCAGAAGGTGTAGTATCCAAAGAACCTTGAGTTGTGGTACCAACTGTATGAACGTTGATATTTGCCTTACGTCTGTAATCTTCTCTAGCTCGCTTGGCATCAATAAATTCTTGACACCAATGGTTGGGACCACGAGTCTTCTTACAATAGTTGCAAGTAGAAGAGTATGACGAAGAAGACTTGCCACGAGGAGAAACAGCCGCAGAAGTAGCCTTGTTAGGTCTGTTTTCTGAACCAAAATTCTTCAAACGAGAACGACAATCAGCACTGTTGTGATTTGCGTTGGGACCCCCATGCTTAGCGCAAAAAAAACCGTTATTTGCCATCTTGGAGGGCTTTAAGGAGCGAGGTGTACCAGCATCAGAGTTGATTGCCTTGCGTTTGCCTTTTGTCATGCCACGATTCTGTTCATCGACCAAGAACAGAGGAAGGATGCATTCGTAGATCTCATTTATGGTCCACTTGTACTTGGAGTCATGTTTCACAGCCATTTGATTGATCATCATCTGCTTGTTTTTTTGTAACAAGGTAAATTGATAGAATCTTGCCAACAAATTGCTATTAACGGGGAATCCACAATCTTGCACATGCTTCATGAACGTATTGGTGTATTCTTGGAGTGTATCCGAGTCTTCCATACGCATACTGAATAGAGCAGCCATAGATTCCTCTGCACTGTCGGGTGTGCCAAAATGCTTTCGATATAATTCCTTTGCTGCCTCCCAGTCCTTTTGATTCAACAGATCGTTATTAGTCCAGTTGTTATATTCAAATGCCATGGACAGAGGAATATATTGTCGCCAAACCGAGTTCACTTGATTGCCAGATGCTTTCACTACATTCTCAAATGCACTAAAGAAATGCTCTACAGAAGTGAATCTTGGATGATCGGGGAAGTGCTTTGCCTGCCCAATGATTTGGAATTTGGGAATGTCACGCATGTTGATTGGTCTAACATGGATGTTGATGGAAGATGATAGCGTTTTCAGCTGATTCTCAAGCCATTCAATTTCTCCAGCAGCCTTATCAGCAGCTCTCTTTGCCTCTTCAGTGTAGTTTCTGCCAGAAAAGAAATGGATGTCCTTTAGCTCCTTGCGGGATGATTGGATCTTTTCTTCCAGATCAGCAATGACTTCTTCTGGAGAAACATCATATGCAGTATCCTCCATGACAGAATCACCTGCAGGGTCTTTGTTGGGGGATTGATCATCTGTGATCACATCTTGTTTGTCGATGTTACCAGAAGTCTTTCCGCTGTTGCCTTGAGTGCCTTGTATGCCCTGAGTGCTTTGAGTACCTTCAGTACCTTGAGTAATCTTTTCTTGTTGTTGAGACATGGTAATAAAATTTGGGTTTTAAGTAGAAAAATAAAAGTGGGTAGTATAAAATAGAGTGTGTAAAGTGATAACCTTTCAGTTGAAAAAAATGTGGAATTTATAGCTATTTGTAGATATAAATTCACGGAAAAAAAGAATAAAAAAACAAAATGTCAACTTGATAGAGGTATCTCTTTATTATCAAACTGACAGGTGTAAAATAGACTGAAGAATCTCTACTGGCCAGGTAGATGATCCTTCTTATATATTCTAACAATGGATAAAAGTTCTACTATGAAGGATTGACATATAAGTCAATTCAGATTAATTAACCTAGCAATTCATGCTAAGAGAAATCTCAGTGAACTAAACATACTTTAGCTCATCTGGATGAATGAATAGACTCTTATCCGAAGTACCCTGATCTGTCCTTTGTATGAGGATCACTAATATCGATCTAGTAGCATGTATCCTATAGGTACAGTCTCTTAGTCTACATTAGTAGTATGTGTCTGAGTGTATATCATTGTTCTGTATATATCTTAGCACATATCTGGATATATGGCATGTCTATAGCATGTCACTATGTGCATGTCTATATAGCATAACATATATAGTACAAGTCTGTAGTACATAATGTATCTGTAGCTAGTATCAAGGATATAAGCATATGTCATATAGTGTGGATCTTCAAGTGGTGCACATCTGATGCATACATCTTATATTGCATTGATCTTGGCATTTAACCAAATATGGGAAATATCCGTAGTCAATGTCGGGATACAAGCATCAGTCTATAGCGCCATCCATGCTAATGGTGCCATCTATAGCTTATGTTTGTATATGGTATAAATCTGTAGCGTACATCTAATTCATTAGTGTACATCATAGTTTATATCAGAATATGGTAACTGGATGAACTGTGTACGGAATTCAGATCATAGTGGATGTATTCCACAAGATCAATGAGTTCGAACTTGTATCAGTATGCTTTGGGCATCACATACTTCAATACATTGTGCTATTACTGGTTGCAGCATGGGGACGTTATGTTTCAGCAGGACAGCACGACTTGCCACACTTCCGATTCTACTTACAACTGGATAGATAAAAAACACGCTAGTTATACAAAACATTGGCCATGAGGTATCCCCGTTCTGAATCGTATCGAGCGGCTTTTGTATGAGATCAAGTCGCCCTTGGAAAAATATCCCAACAAGCCATCCAATGTCGATCAACTGCAAAAAGATTTGACTTTGAGTGGAGAGAGTTCAACCAAAATACAATAGAACAATACTACTACAGCTATCCAAAAAGAATCCGCGCGGTAATTAAGGCTAGAGGTGAATACACTTCATTTTAGTTTTAAGCTATAAATTTAAATTTTGATAAAAATCAGCTATTAGGCTAAATAATCAATTTTTACCTAATTGACTTGCAATTTTTTTACATTTAATCTGTTCTTAAAAGCCCTAGCACACTATATTCCAGTTTCAGCGTACTAAGGTAAGTATTCGCTGAGATACAGCGCAATATAGGTTTTGTGACCCAATTTATCACACAACAGTATTTATACCTGAAAGAGGTGCGCGGAGAAGAAGAGCGTCGACACATTAAAGGGGTATCTGATATCTAATTGGTACTTCTTGTCATGCATATGACTCCCGAGACATAGTATAACTATTGGAATTGCTTGATCAGTAAATCCATAACCAGACTTCTTGAGACCCGTCACTACTGATTAACAGAGACATACGGTAATACTTGAAACACATGATTTGGATTAGACTTGGTTCACCCCAGGGTGTTCGTTTCATGATTATAATCATACAATCTGCTGTGGCTCCGAAGTCTGATAGATTTTACAAACTAATCTCCTAATAATGTGGTGAGTGATTCAAATCTTCTTTTGCTTCTTTTGGGTCATATATTCTTTCATCCAACTTTTCTACATTCATCATGTTACTATTATACCTAATGTGAGGCAATTTACAAACGATTTTCCCGCAAATTTCAATTGTCTACGCAAAGGAACAATAATACGCATCTTAAGAGCTGCTTGTCTCTTACTAATGTTGTGTTTCAACACAGATTCAGGAACCAGAAGACCATTGGACATGTCCACGATAATAATATTATCCCCTTCGAAACCGATGTTGACCCCTCAACATCTTCCAATTCACTTGTCCATTGCATAACGTCTTTGTTCTCGTAGAATGAGTCATCTGCACCTCAATACGTCTGCAAGAAAACAATTTCTGTCCTTCCTTTTCAACAAATGATGCCAATGGTAGAAAACTTTTTTGCTGTGCTAAAATTAATAATGCTTTTTTTTGATTCCGTAGTACTGCTAGCTTCCGTCTTACTGTATTACCATTAATTCTACTAACATTTTTAAAGTCTTCCAGCGGTCTACTAGCTAGTAGTTCCTTGTTATTCTCACAATGTATTGCTTCTTGTCGTTCCGAAGACTACTCATAGATTCTCTGTTTTTTGCTAATCAATCACTGATTATTGCGTCATCTTTCGTAACGTAATCACAATATCTATTTCGGGCAGTTCAGCTTGCTCGCTGTCTTCTTATTCTATTACTTTTGCTTCCTCTTGCACTTTTTGTTCTTTCTCTTGTACTTCTGTCTCTCTTAATTTTTCATTAGCTTCTTCACCAGGGGAAGTGTTTCGTACTGAGGGAGGAGTGGTGAGTGACTCCCTCGGCCTTTTTGTTAAAGTATAGCACATTGAGAGATGGTAGAACCTTATCTTCTCGTCATTAAAAATGTTTCAATGCGACGAAGGTACCATGCATCATAGCTTTGCTTAGCTTTTGAATGTGAACAGCTACTTACACTAATGACAGAATTCCAAAAAAGTTACATCATCGAAAACGCTAGCAAGCCTTTATTTGATGGATTCTTAGAGCAATACTCCACCAGTTTCAAAAATTGGCACTCTGATGCAACTGTCAGTAGCGCAGACGCTTTTTTCTATTTGTGGAAAGCTCGTTATAGCTCTGCTTCTCTCAAGGTAAAGATAAACGACAGATAAAGAATAACCAAATGAGTATCTGCTAACTGAAAGTAACAGAACTTGAGAGCAACCAAAAAGACCAAAGACGTAGCAACCGCTATCTTTAAAAGATTTAACCCTGAGCAGGTAATTAGACTTTCAATTATTAAATAGATGCTTCATTTTTTTTTAAAAAAATATATAATGCGGTACTAATCTATGCTTAAAAATATAAATCCAACAGGCGACGCTCACCAGAGTGAATGATCAAGGCTATTTCTTGAGAGACCGCAAACCTGTCAGTTATGACGAGAATTCTTCAAAAAATAGCAATGTCCAACAAAGAGCATTTACTCTTACCAGACCTGCATTGGAACCGGTAAGTTTTTCTTCATCTCGTCAAAAAAAAGATATATACAGTATCTTTTAACTATTTATTATCTCATAGTGCTTTATTGAGAATGTCAATGTCAGTGTAATCTGCCATGAATTCAAAAGAAATGCAATGATCAAAGAGAGCGAAGAAGTGGTACTTGAACTGGGCGAAGCTCTAGCCCTATGGAACATATTTGTGATTAAGCCAGCAGTAATGGACAAAAACTGTGCATTGTTGAGTAACAACTCTATAGACATCATCGCTGTGAAAACAGTTTCAGCAGATGTTAATCATAGCATGCTCATCAACAATGTTGTTGAAGTAAGTATAACCTTTTTTTATTTGTACTTTATTAGTAGAAAGAAGGGATTATCGAGTATTAAATCAAAATGAATATAGCGTGCACTGCAGAGTAAAGACATTGCCCGTTTATACATAATCAAGGAGTTGCATGCTAATCCTAGTAGTGCACTTGCAAATGTTCTCTTTCTGCTGTAAGTACAGAAAACAAATACAAATTATGTTGCGTCCCGCAAATACAATGCCTGGATACTAAAAATAAAAATCTGTATACTCTGTTAGGCTCTCAAGATACTATGTTGGAATTGCCTGGGACAAAATGGATGAGGACATGTTTGCTCAGACTGCCCTGCATCCATTCCTGGATGTTATCTTTCCTGTTGGCCATGAACTGATCAGGCATGGGTAAGGAGTAGACTACAGAAATTAGAGAATCAGTACTGATTAATGTACCTTGATGTTAATTTAGTCAATTTTCGTATCTGTATGGCAGCAAAGAACATAAGCCAGACGTCAGATACAGCTTCAATGACTTTGATGTTCTTGTGTTAGAGGTGAAAACCCCAAGATCAAATCTCGGTGACACAGAGAAATTGGCTTGGCAACTGAAGCATATGCTTCAAAGAATTACTAATGCAGGCTTGAGTGACGCTGCAGTCTTTGGAATTGTAATTCAAGGTAATAGTAAAAGAGCCACCAGAAATAGTACTCATTGACTTATTACTCTTCTATTGTATTTTATAGGTTTTAATGGATACGTCTACAAGATGATTCAGCCTTCAGCTGAATTAAGTCTTTTAATTCATATTGACTGCTTTCAACTGCCTAGCAGTATCCAAAGCTTTGCTGTTTGTTTAGAAACAATTGCTGCATTGTCAAGTCTCCAGTCTAAAGTGATGGAACAAATATCGCTTTTACAAGAGATTGCGTAAACATCTCTTTTTTAATTTCTTTTCGTTTTCTTCTTTTCTTTATTAGTACCGCATTTCAATTTTTTTTTCATCTGTACCTATCGTAAAATAAACCAACATGAATACCCACAAATATGAAGAACAGAGTGTCTTTAGACGATTCCAAGCGGACTATTGGTAAAATAATGAAAACTTGGGCCATGGTATTACTCTACATTTAAAAATACTGGCCACGGCGAGCGTAGACAGTTGAGGCGTTTTGTACTCAGAAATGTTTGCTGGGTGTTTATTTTTATTTGAGTAACGCATGGTTTTTGAGATGGCTAATTATTAAACGACTTGTAGATTTGGGATTTCTATATATATATAGAGGCTCATGTAAGCTAGTGAATGAGATATACTTACCAGATCTAGCTACTTGAGCATTTGTAAAAACGTTATCGATGAAAATTCCATTTTGTGAGGTGGAAATATTTTCAAAAAGACTATGTAGTTGTTTTGCTGTCATGAAGCTCAGAATCTCACTTTTCTTTGCTGCGGCATCTGCTGCATTCGGGCCAAAGTCGACGTTAAAGTCACCGCCAATGAAAAGGCTTGTACGAGGATGCTGAACGATAAATCGAAGAGATTCCATAATCAGAGCGATAGGAGCATTTGGCGACGTGTATACACTTGCAAATAGCTTTGAATTGACATTTACCAATGCGACACTGATTGATCTACTGCCCTCAACACGAAAGATCAAGTCAGTTGTCATACTTTCTCTCTGTCCCAGCATATTCTCATTCACATAGGAACAAGAAGCACCAGTTGCACTAGGTGCTGCTCTTTGTACATTGTCAGAGCGGGAGACAAGCTCAAATCCAGGCAATTGAAAAGCTTCAGGTGAGTTGTGCACTGTCCATGTCTCTGAAAATAGCAGGACTGATGCTGAATTGTAGACCAAGTCGCTAGAAACCTGATCCAGATGTGCCCTCAAGCTTTGAATAATGTTGTGCGATAGTACTAGAATACTATCCGGATAGCTAGACGTTGTCATGCTGAGGAATCTGGGGACTATTGTTTCATCCGTCTCTTGCCTTGCAAGTTCCATTCGAAGAGGTGAAGTGGGGTTGCTACGACTTAGCGGCTGGAATGTGTTGAAAGTGTTGTTGCTTGCGACAATACGCAATCCCGAAGATGCGGTGGCTCTGGTGCAGGCAACATACATCAGCTGGCAATCCAAGCGGGATCCGGAAGCAACAGCGTCTATTATTGTCACTGACCCGTACGTCTGTCCTTGGGATTTGTGAACTGTCAGAGATTCAGCAGACAGCAGCGGAAATTGTTTGCGTCTTATTTTCAGCCGTACTTTGGTATTCCTATACACGTAGTCTGAAACTGGCTCAATCATTTTCCACGCATGGGCTATAGACAGATTTCGTATAATTGATGCCTGACTGGCACGCAATTCCGCTCCACATGACTCTCCTCGTCTGAAGTCCACCCATACTCGCAAGGGCTTTCTTGAGCCATCTTGTCTACGGCCATAATCGATTCGTTTCAGGATACATCCTGCCCCATTGACGATACATACGGCTTGCTGTACAGCATAATAAGCAAGGTTCGGAAATAGTCCGGTCGTGTCTCGTCATACTTGTTGAACTTGTAGTATCGAATAACCTGTTATCAAACAATCAACACAGGCAGAGAAAGTTTGGTAGGTTAAGTTGCCATACCTTAAACTTACGTCGACGAGTAATCCACATCTGAGGGTTTCCCGCTCTCATCTGATAAGACCTACCAGAAACGCCGCTATCGACTACAGGTTGTTGAGACAGCTCGCTCACACTTTCACCATCGTCATCTTCCGTTTCATCGCCACCGTCATTTGACTCTAGATTTTCTGCCTCCGCTTCGGAAGTTTCGGCGTCTGTTTCTTAGTGGCGGGCTGGTCTCTTGCTGGATATGTCAAAGTAGGCAGCGAAGTATGCCAGGTCCAAGCCCTCAAATTGGTCCGGCCTGTTGCTGTAATGCTCGATCAATCCAGGCTGAATACAATCGGTCGAGTTGCCTTGCATTGCCAGCAGGTCGTCATCTGTTCGCAGAATGTGAAGGCGCTTATCTGGCGTCGAGGTTGGGATGAACACGCAGACAGTGCTAGCCTCAGACATGCGAATTTTGAGCAGATTGTAAACAGCTTGCTGGGCCGATATTTTAGCCGCGTTTGTTGTATTCAAGTATACATTCACTGGTTATTATCACTTTCGCCTCAGTTCATCCTAGCTATGTAGCACATCTTGGTCTGTCTTTAATTGGCTGTAACCGTTGTGTAGAGCCCTGATTGATCAACTAATCAAAAGCAGCCTACACAGGTTTATCTTTAGCCCTCCGTCATTTATACATTCGCAGTAGTCATGATCCAAGGGAGCTCATAATAAGATCAAATATAATATGAGCAGCGTCGCCCTGTAGTAAATTTGGCTCTTTGCTTTCGTTTTTGAATACAGTTGAAATCTGATTAATCCTCGTGTTATCAATTGCTTTATTGTCAAATCTCGAAATCATCAGCGTTATACTGTAGTACGATGTTGTTGCAATAGATCTCAGAGCGTCGAATGCCCCAGTCGATGGGTCATTTCGTTGCCTCTGGTAGATTTCTTTTAATGCATTGCTGATGCATTTATCGGCCTTGTTGATGCAGTCAGCTACATATGAGCAGCAAGCGTATCCATCAACAATGAACTGCAGATCCATATTCGAACGAAACATACTCAGAATCTTTCGATTATAGCTGTTTGTCAAGACCTGATTTGGAGTTCGACGTAGGATTACTTTGGTGATCTTTAAAGTGGACCTGATACTGTCGATATAGGCATCAACACTACTGATTTCAATTGCCTGCAAGAATTCATCAAACGTCGTAACTGAATCAACCAAAGCAACAGCATTCAGATCCAGATATTGTCTGATGCGCTTATATCTGTAACGGATATCAGCCAGCTCTTGTTCTGTCATTATTTCCTCTTCATCTGCGTTGAAGGGTCTCGATACTCTTGTGACATCCATTGGCAAAAACGGGATGATAAACCTGCAAACGATCTGATCACCTCGCTTTCTCTTACAACTTGCCCTGTGCTTGTGCGTTTGTCTGCGAATAATGTCGTCCCATGTTGCTTCAGTGGAATTACTGTCGTAGGTATGAAAGCTGCCATCTCTGTGGAATACATCCACTATGATCTGCATTTCTGTTGCGTCTAGCGGGATAATTGAGTTAGAATAACTCAATTGTAATCGGATTATGATACTTCATTTTGAATTGAGATCTTTTGATAGAGTCTCAAGATAAGGAACAAGCTACTTAGTTGTTTGAGAACATTCTAAATGGTCTGTGCTGAATAAGAGATTTGGGAAGATTGCGGCATGTTTGAGACAATGCCTGACTCAACCTAAATTCTATATCAGACCATTGTTCCTGATAAAATGCTGTGTTGTAAATATACATGTTTGACACTTGTCAAACATCAGGTCATTAAACAATAAGATAGATTGATTGACTTAGCGATTATGATTTAATATAAAAGGTGTGCTTAATTCAATTAATAAATCTTTAGTTTTCGTATCTGGCTTATTTTTACAAGTCTTTATTTTCTTTTATATTATCGCTACTTGTATCTTTTCTCTGGATACAACACTTATATATTCTAACAATGGATAAAAGTTCTACTATGAAGGATTGACATATAAGTCCATCCAGAAGATTAATTAACCTAGATAGCAATTCATGCTAAGAGAAATTTCAGTGAACTAAACATACTTTAGCTCATCTGGATGAATGAATAGACTCTTATTATCCAAAGTACCCTGATCTGTCCTTTGTATGAGGATCATTAATATCGATCTAGTAGCATGTATCCTATAGGTACAGTCTCTTAGTCTATATCAGTAGTATGTGTCTGAGTGTATATCATTGTTCTGTATACATCTTAGCACATATCTAGATAATATATGGCATGTCTATAGGATGTCACTATGTGTATGTCTATATAGCATAACATATATTGTACAAGTCTGTAGTACATAATGTATTTGTAGCTAGTACCAAGGATATAAGCATATGTCATATAGTGTGGATCTTCAAGTGGTGCACATCTGATGCATACATCTTATATTGCATCGATCTTGGCATTTAACCAAATATGGGAAATATCCGTAGTCAATGTCGGGATACAAGCATCAGTCTATAGCGCCATCCGTGCTAATGGTGCCATCTATAGCCTATGTTTGTATATGGTATAAATCTATAACGTACATCTAATTCATAAGTGTACATCATAGTTTATATCAGAATATGGTAACTGGATAAACTGTGTACGGAATGCAGATCATAGTGGATGTATTCCACAAAGAGTGTGCCCAAGATTTGGATGTTCAAGTCAGCAAACCGTATCCATGACATAATGCAAGTGCGTAGCTTTAGATCCTGCGTACCCAAACCATTATTAGCAAATGAATCTCCAACCGACATTCATGCACATCTTGATTATTATAAGATCTGAGCCTTGTTTTTACCGTAAGTATCTTACAACTTACTATGCACAAAAAATAATTTCGCGCGTTTTGCGATATTGCAGATAATGTCTATATTCTCTATGGATATTTGAGCCGTTGGTTTGTTCTTAGTGTCAACAGACAGTCTTGGTGTCTGGTGTTTAGATAAAGTATTATAAGTAGAATCCACTTATGGTAATTAGTTGAAACTCTAAAGCTTCTTGAATATAGAAACCTAAAATTTACTAAATGCTAAAAAAAGCTTAATGTCTTGTTGGGTCACCCTTACTTCTGATGACTACTGCTCCATTTCTGGATGACATACTGTCTATGTACGGAAGACCATTTTCTTTGGTAAACTGGCATCGTTCTTGTAGGAATCCAATCTCTACTAGTTCTAGGGTATTGGTGGCTATGGTATGGTGCTTGCCTTGATATGCCTGGCTTTTGATTTTGAAAGCTTATTTTTGGCGAATTGACGACAGCAATGATTGATATGCGAAATGTACTGTAATATGTACGTATTAATGTTGTGTGTTGGTGTAAATGCAATGATGGTCAAGTTGATGGACGAGTTACATTGGATTGGATAATCTCACAATTTGGATTCCATCACTTTCAAGCATAGTCTTAGAAATTGTGTATCTTTTACTTACAAAACAAACATTGTCGCTCGAATTCTCTGTAATCTTATTATTTCAGTTGATTATGCAATATATTTTCCCCTTTATTTTTATTAGTAGCGCTCAAAATCTCCAAAACAACCCATTCCAGTGACAATGACAATGACAGCACTCTTATCCTTTTTGGTTTTTTATCAGAAAAAATAGATTATTTGGAAAAATGCATAAAATTAGTCAGGTAAAGAATATCGTTCATTACGTTGAAAATAAGAGGGTTTATATACTATTCGAATTGAGGGATTTGATGAGAGGTTAAGGTGTTGAATGGGAAGATCTGGTTGATAGAACAGTATATTATATCTATTGTCATAAACATACGACTAATGGATCAGAAACTGATGAATCCAGTTCCATATTGACATAATATTATGACCTGATGTGATCTTTGCTCGAAGTGAGTTGTTGTTTTTCTTTAATTCGGCATCTGATTTATAAATGATAAGTCAATGTTATTCACTACTATAGAGTGTACTCAAAATGCGAGTTGTGTAATGATTCACGTTACATACAGTATGTCTCAATAACCATGAGGTGTAAGATATCCTCGACTCATACAATATAAGTGACTAGTTCTAGCAGATATTGAACCTCATTAGTGAAAATATTTGTCTCAGTCCTTCACCTTTATTTAGCGCAATAAACATCAGTCTCCAACACACTTATAATTAACTACTACTGCCTGTCCAAATAATATATACATATATTATTATTACATACTAAGTGTTACTCAAGTTATAAGGGTCTAGAATTATGAGTAACACCAAGCCCAACGCCATAGTACATCCGTCTTCACCATTATAAGGCAATTGTACTCATTACAAGTTGCTTCAAAATAACATGCTAACTCTTTCAGTGTAACTCCAATAATACGTGATCTGGTTGTAATGGATATGTTAGGTTGCCCAGTACGTTGTATTCACAGTCATACTGCATAATGTAAGCTCGAGATTGACAAGCAGGATAATGATTGATATGTCAACAGGTTAAAGATAATAGGAGATATACAATATAGTTTGGATAGTAATTATTTAAGCTTGACAGGTTTATCATGACAATCAGAATTTTAGTAGATGTTGAGTATGCGTATTAATTTATTTATGCTAAAACTATGAAAAAAAAGAGAATGGAAAGTGGTACTTGGTATAAAAAAGGGGACTGAGGTAAAATAAGGAAAAAAACGCTTATAAAATCTCTCGCAAGAGCCTTGACTGATCACGAATCTTCTTATGAAGGTTCTGTAATACAGCTACTGTTTCGACACAGGTGCTGAACTGGCTGATACTATTGGGCAATTGGAAGAAATCAATTTCCAGCCGTAAATATATGTTTACAGCTGGCATGATCATTTTGTAAACGTGGCCAACAAATCCTAAACAACAGAGGAGCATCATGGTGGATGAATAACTACTATGTATGATAGTTTTTCTACTATTACCTTTAACAACTACTACGCCAAAGACTGTAGCATCGCCCAAACCTGCACTGATGATTCTTTGAAGCATATGCTCCAATTGCATGGCCAAATCTTCCGTATCATCTAGATTTGATCTAGGGGTTCTCACCTCCCATACCAAAGAATCGAATTCATTGGAGCTGTATCGAATGTCTGGTTTGTATTTCTTGCTGCCAGACAGATAAAAAAATTGCCTACATAAGCATTATGGCATATCAATCAGTGCTGGTTCTCTAATTTCTTTAGTTTACTCCTTACCCATGCTTGATCATATCTTGGCCAACTGGGAAAACGACGTCCAGAAACGGATGGAGGTCTGGGCAAACTTTCTAATCCATCCTGTCCCATGACATACCTGCGTGGTACTTGAAGAGCCTAGCAAAGTAATAAACGAATTCCTATTATTTTTAGTATTCAGGTATTATTGTATTTGCAGGAGGAGATATAATTTGTGTTCTTGCTGTTTACTTACGGAAGGAGGAGAACATTTGCACATACTTTGTTTGGATTGCTATGTAATTCTTGGATTACATCGAGACGGGCAGTCCTACTACTGTGCAAAAAAGCACGCTATATTCATTTTGGTTTAATATTTGAAGATTCCTTCTTTTTTCTAAAGTCCAAAAATGCGTACACTTACTTGAACAACATTGTCAATAAATCTGCTTTGGCCAACTTCTACTGCCACTGTTTTCTTCGGAATGATATTTAAAAAGCTGTTGCTCGAAGCACAGTTTTCATCCATTACTACTGGCTTGATCAAATATATGTCCTTGAGAGACAGAGCTTCACCCAATTCAAGTTCCACTTCTTCATTTTCTTTGATCATTGCCTTAGTTTGGAACTCTCTACAGATGACACTAATATTGATATTCTCAATAAAACACTATCAAAAAATAGATAATTAGAAGACACATACTTTCCTCTGTTTGCAACGAATTTAAGAAAAACTTACATAAGGTTGTGCAGGAGATTTTCGTGATTCAACAATTTGGTTCCGATGAGAACGGAGCCTTGATGTATCATCGTCGACATAGCTGACAGCATGTATATTTCTTAAGAAATAACGACCAGTATTAGATTCTCTGTGATTGACCTGATGAGATAGAATTTTTTAATATTATACTGGATTAGCACATAATATGTCCATTGAAATGAGACGTCTACTTAATAATTATGAGTATTTTTACCTGCTCAGGGTTCAATGATGTATAAATCTCATTGGTAAGCTGTCGAACTGGGCTTGTGAGTTGATAATTCTACCATTTTTTTCAGTTATTAGTTACTCATTGAATCACTTTTTACCCATCGTTTGACTTTACCTTGCCGGAGGCAGAGTTATACCGTGTCTTCCATAAATTGGCGAACTTCTTCACGCTAATTGTTTGGCCTTCGTGCCAAAAAACTTTAAATTGATTTTTGTATTTTTCTAAAAAACGAGTAAAGGAAGCTTGTTTTACGTTGCTGCTGATATAATCAGCTAATTCTATGCTCAGTGTAAGTAACTGTGTCTAGCCACTACTGCGTCAATAAAGCCATGGCATATCGTACCTTCTTGGGAGCCATCAAACATGATGACAAAAGGATGGTAAGCAAATACTACTCTTCTACCATCTCTCAATGTGCTATACTTTAACAAAAAGGCCGAGGGAGTCACTCACCACTCCTCCCTCAGTACGAAACACTTCCCCTGGTGAAGAAGCTAATGAAAAATTAAGAGAGACAGAAGTACAAGAGAAAGAACAAAAAGTGCAAGAGGAAGCAAAAGTAATAGAATAAGAAGACAGCGAGCAAGCTGAACTGCCCGAAATAGATATTGTGATTACGTTACGAAAGATGACGCAATAATCAGTGATTGATTAGCAAAAAACAGAGAATCTATGAGTAGTCTTCGGAACGACAAGAAGCAATACATTGTGAGAATAACAAGGAACTACTAGCTAGTAGACCGCTGGAAGACTTTAAAAATGTTAGTAGAATTAATGGTAATACAGTAAGACGGAAGCTAGCAGTACTACGGAATCAAAAAAAAGCATTGTTAATTTTAGCACAGCAAAAAAGTTTTCTACCATTGGCATCATTTGTTGAAAAGGAAGGACTTTTTTTTAAATTTTGTTTATTGATTGATCTGCGTACACTAAGAGTAGAAGGTCAGAGTGAAGCGGCAGGTGCAATTGAGATGAACGAACTAAGAAAAGAAAAACGGAGATGATAAACTATACTAACTAAACTATGTATACTATATGATAGCTATTACTACAAGAGGGAGGGAAGTTGATCCTCATCCACTGTCTGACGAACGGTGGAGCGAATGGTTACCAAAATCGACGCTGGGACAATTTCAACATTGTCGAAGACAAAGCGCATATGTGCAAGCCATATTTGCGAGAGAGTTATGAGGAGGATTCTGTATGGACGTATTCCTTTAACTTGGCAATACCAGATATTTGAGAAGTCCAGGGACAGAAGAGCCTCTTTGATGTCAAGGATGGACGTAGTTGGCCAGAGAAATTCAAATATGACACCCTGCCAGACCTTTTGTTTTGAGGGGCAGTCAAAGAGCAAGTGGCTAGCAGATTCATCGGGAAACAAGCAAACAGGACAATTGGGAGATGCAAAGGCCGCAGGCATCAGTGATGAATTCGAGATTTGACAATAAAGCAATTGATAACACGAGGATTAATCAGGTTTCAACTGTATTCAAAAACGAAAGCAAAGAGCCAAATTTATTACAGGGCAACGCTGCTCATATTATATTTGATCTTATTATGAGCTCCCCTCCTGGATCATGACTACTGCGAATAATATGTAAATGACGGAGGGCTAAAGATAAACTTGTGTAGTAGGCTGATTTTGATAGGCTGATCAGCCAGGACTCTACACAACGGTTACAGCCAATTAAAGACAGGCCAAGATGTGCTGCATAGCTAGGATGGACTGAGGCGAAAGTGATAATGACCAGTGAATGTATGCTTGAATACAACATTACCCCCACCCAGCTTTCGACCAGCCAGAAAAAAGCCAGAAAATCGAAGCGGCAGCGAATAAAAATCAGAGACAGACAATAGAAATAGACGGAGAATAGACGGAGAACAGCGACAGAGGCAACAAATATGGAGAACACAAAAGAAGAGAGACACAATCCACAACCAAGATACCAATTGGGAGAAAAAAAAACCATCATGGGAGCCAAAAATAACAGACAAAAGTATACTTGTTGAGGGTAGAAAGTGGGAGAACAGTAATAGGCAGAGACAGATATAACAGCGGATCGAAGAAAAACCTTAAAAAAAACCTATTCAGGTCAAAAAAAATAAAATCAAGGACAAAAAGATCACTGTTGTTGTTGGTGTGAAATATTGAATTCACGTGAATTTGGGGTCGACGGAAAACGCATATTGAGAGAAGGACCTGCGTGCTTTCGACGACTGTAAGTTTTGCGTTTGTTGACGGTATTGGGCAATGGACGATGAGGATTGCTGTGATCGGGAGAGAGACGAGCCCAATAATCACGGATGGGACCTTTTGAATCGAAATCACTTTCAAACTGCCATGTGTTATCCTTTGGATCAGGATAGCCTACCCAATTTACCAGGAATTTAACCTTGCCTGTCTTACGATCAGTGCGATGCTTGACAATTGCCTGCACTTCGTAATGCTTGGGGTGTAATCCTTTGGTGGCATGATTATCAGAGTAATCGACTACACGAATGTGTTGTGTTGGTACATCACGCGGAAGTAGCTCGCCTGTGATGTCGGCTAAAACGTAACTACCATTACGAGTGTAGTTCTTGATAAAGTAAGGGCCTAGCCAGCGAGGTTGCAGTTTCGAAGACTTGAACACATTTAAAAGCATAACCTTGGAATTGATTGGGTATTTATCTTGCACAATCTTGTTATTCTTTTCGAATCGCTCATGATCTCGCAGCTGTGTTTCTTTGATGCGCTTGTGGATTGCAGGAATGACAATTTCCTTGATGTTTTTGAGACGTTCATCAATCACTTCTTGTGTAGGATTTGGCGGCGCCGTAGACGATTGAGGCATTTGGGAATAATCCTGAAAGAGATTGGCTGCACGACCAAACATGATGGAAAACGGTTGAGATTGATGCAAACGGGCATATTGAATATTCATTGAGTATTGAATCACATCTAAATACTCATCCCAGGATTCAGGCTCGGCAGCGTCGTGTGTGAGAGACTTGATAATGGCTCGCTTCGAAATACCTACGTAGGCTTCGACTACACCATTTGCCTGGGCTGCATATGGTAGAGAGGTAAGACGGTCCATGCCACATAGCTCGCTGAATTCTCGCATGAATGCACTGACAAATTCAGAGCCATTGTCACTGGAAAGACGTTTGAAAAAACCAAATAAACAGCACACACTGAGTAATGCCTTCGCAACGGTTATTGGACTCTTATCAGGAAGAGCTCTTAAAATTGTAAAGCGACTAAAGTAATCAACGATAACCAATATAAAATTGTTGCCTGAAGTAGAGGTTGTAGAAAAATCCCCCAAGTCGATAGCGACATGGTCAAACACATTATCAGGTAGCACACTGCGAGGTGGATGATAGCCCACTTGGTAAATGCCATGAGACTGACAAGCATGACAATCCTTGGTAACCTTGGCGATATCATCTCTCATGTTGGTCCAGTGCACCTTGTAATCATTATGTAGAATTTTCTCTATTGAATTGATGCCGACATGGCCGAGTAAGTGCACTCGCATGATGAGCTCTAAACGATCTTTCTGTGGAGGAGTCATGTAATCTGCGAATTTCAGAGCACGAGAAATAAGCGCATTGCTTGATTGCACATCAACTTTCCCTGAAGAAGGGGAAACAGATGGTTGTTGTTGGGTGGAAGCTTCTTGATTTTTTATATCTTGGGCACTGACAGATGGCATGTCATATGTGCGAGCATCAAAAATATCAATCTCGCTATCAGCTAACTGTTTCGAAAAATAATGAGGATCTGATTTAGTTGGAACAACAAATGAAGACTGAAACTGCTTGTTGTTATTGAACTTTTGTTTACGCTTGAAAAGCATGCGGTTCGCTTTGTTTTGCTTAGGAAAATGACGACCATGAGTGTCCTGTGACTCTTTACTAGGCAGCAGACCAGCCCCATTTTTATTCCACGTAGGTTTACGTTTCTTTTCTGCAACCATGATGCTTTTGTTGTTGACACGATTACCCCCACCCAGTTTATCATCACCCTCGTCGGCATCGTCAGAGGTGAATAAACGACTGAGAGCATCCGGCAAGACATTGCGCGTACCAGGAATGTGAACAATCTCGTACTTGTAATCAAAGAAGATCTTTTCATACCAAGTAAGTAACATCATGTTAGGTGTAGACTGTGTCTGGAGCCAGATCAAAGAACGATGATCAGTGTGCAAGACAAATTCAATACCAAACAACCACTTATGATATTTCGTAAACATGTAGACAATGGCCAACAATTCACGCTTGGTAGTCGAATAAGCCATTTCAGAAGGAGAGAGTTTACGGCTGGCCATGGTGACATAGTGCACGACATTATCCTTGATGTAATAGATGATGCCACCAATAGCAGTAGCCGATGCATCAGTAGCGACATGCAGTTTGTAATGAAAATCAACTGGACTCAACGCAACAGGAGATGAGAGCGCAGCTTGCAAGGCTTTGAAAGCTTTGGTGTGTGTGTCAGTCCATAAACCATTGAGCGATTTATAATTACGCAACTCATCCAGAGGAGCAGCCAATTCACTAAAGCCAGGTATGACATTTCGAAAGTAATTGCAAAAACCCAAATACTTCATCACTTGCTTACCAGTTGTTGGAATAGGCCAAAGATGAAAATTGGTTAGCTTGCGAGCGTCAGGCACGAGGCGATTCTGAATTATACTCCAACCCAATACATGAGTAGAACGCTGAGCAAAAACAAATTTGTCCTGATTGATTTGGAGGTTAGCTTTGGTTAAGCGACGAATAACTTCAGCAACGAGAGCAGTGTGCTCAGACAGAGAATCAGTGTACGAGAGGCAACCTAGATCATCAATATACAGCGATACGTTATCCCTCATGTCAGAGAAGAGATCAGAAAGTAGACGCATACTGAGATTGCCCATGAAATTTACCCCAAAACAAATTTTCCTATGTACCCATTGGATTTGCGTAAAGGGGTCAGTAAATGCAAGTTTGTGGCGATGTTTTTTATCCACTAAAAAACTGGTGAAAAAACTCTTTATATCAACGGAACTTGTGATAACAGCACGGCTATGACGAGCGTGGATCTCATCGATGCGAGGCATGATGTATTTGTCAGTAGAAATCAAGATTTGATTCAGCAAGCGTACATCACTCACAATACGTGGTTTGGCAAACGAATATTCACCATCCGAATTTTTCTTGGCAACGACAAGCAAAGGGGAATTCCAGCCATTATGACTCGGACTACGCTCAATAACACCATCTCGTTCCCATTCCAATATTTGCTTTGACACAGCGTCTTTATACACAACAGGGATTGGATAAGGAGCACGATAGGCAATCTTACCAGGGATTGTCTCTAGTTGAACGATCGCACCAGGTAAATTGCAATGAGTGGTAGCCAGATCAATAGCAGCATTTTCTTTCAATAACGTTTCAATAGGTTTAAAAGCAGCTGCGCGCTCGGCAGGCGAACCATAAGGATCCTGATTAGGTTCAATGTCTGGATCGACTGGATCAGGAAGTCTGGGTCCTGTTTCTTCATACCACGTTGACGTGAGGCCAGTAACGCCAATTTGTAAATCAGGCATGATGTCAAGACCAAGTAGCATGGGACAATCATCTGAATCGGTAAAGAAATCAAATATCTCAAACTTGTGAATAAATTTACGTTTATTGTAAGAGATATGAAGGTGACAAGTGCCAATGCGAGGTTGCACACTTTCTGTATGGCCTAACTGAACATGACCATGCTCAACATAATTGATTTTAATACCAAGCTGGGTTGCGAAGCGAGGCGAGCAAATTGAGAACGTACAGCCCGTATCTAAAACACCATACACTTTGTGTGATTCTACAACAAGTGGAATAAGGAGTGAATTAGTCTTATTGACAGGCAGACTAGACTTTTCATTGTGCTTACATTTGTGAGCCTGAGTAGCAGTATGGAGATCAATATCCATTGCTTCAGTCACCAAAGGAGGATCAACTGGGTTGTGACTCTGGTTGGCAGCAGGTACAACAGGAGAAACAGAATGAGGTTCACCCAAACCAGCTCTACCTTGACCATAAATGCTTTGAACAGGCACAGATGCCCCAACAGCAACAGGAGATGGCACAGGAGACGACAACAACGACAAAAGAGCACTACGGCTACTTTCATTGCCTTGAACAACATTACCACCAGACGAGCGAGGGAGCTTCTTCGACCTGAGACGAATAATGCTATTACACTCTGCAGAGTCATGGGTGGATACCTGATGATAGGCACAGTACTTTGCCGCGTTAGCAGTTGAGCGAGAATCAACAACTGCACCACTACCAGCATTGACATTGGAAGCAATGGGCGCAGCAGCAGCAGCAGGGAAAGAAGGACTAGTAGAGGAACTAGCAGCACCAAGGGAGACATCATCATGAATACGTAGCATACCGAATCTGTGGAGTTGACTAGTGGGAGCATCACCAGTACGAACAGCCGTATTACATTCATGGGTGCCATTGGCCGCAGAAAAGTTGTGAGCACCACACTTACGACAGCGATCTTGAATTCGTGCATCCTTCAAGGACAATGCATGCTGTTGTTGTGGCGGTTTGTCCATAACAGAAACAGAGTTGGCATTACTACCAGACGGTTTATGTTCAGCCATCATCTTTCGAAGATACTTATTACACTCCGTGGTATCATGATTGTGCTGCGAGCCTCTATGGTAAATACAAGATTTTGTACCCTTTGACTCAGGCTTATGAACCCGACCTGCCGCAACAGAACCAACACGAGAAGAAGGACCAGACGATGGTCGACTAGAAGAAGACGAAGGAGCAACATTTGCCCAAATGGAAGCTGCAGATCCAGCAGCAGTTGGCACAAAAGTCTGGACCATGATGGCCCCAATCTCATTTGCTGTCATGGATGATAAAAGCTGACGGGTAATGTTGATGACAATATCAACATCAGTGCTTTCCATGATTTCTTTACTTTGGCGAATCAAATTGACCTTCTCTTTCAAAACAGGCGGGATGGCCTTTAAGAAGCGTTCTACTAGCAAGAACGAAGGGGGAAGTTGATCAAAGGATCTGCGACGCAAAGAATTGAAACGATCAATGAAATCAGCAACAGATTCATCGACCTTCAACGTGATGTTAATGAGATCTGAGGCACAACGCTGGCGCTCCTCAATAACACTGACACCATATCGACCTTTGAAAGCCGACTTGAATTCTGCCCATGACGCAGCGACAACACGCGATGCCACAAACGATTGATACCAGGTACGTTGCGGGTTGGACAACATGGGAGGTACGAGACGAGCATACTCCTTATCCAAATCCAACGAGAATTGATCCAAGATGTCTTGGAAATTCAGTAGACAAGCATCAATGGTGACGAAGATGGGCTTGTTCGGCATAAACACAGCACCTCCTTCCCACTGGAAGTAAGGTAAGTTAGGGGGTACAATCGAAGGATTGACCGGAGGAGCGACTGCAGTAGCGACAGAAGGCTGGCAATCGTGTGGGGAAGCAACAGCATGGACAGCGGCAAGATGATTTGTGGCAGCCACGGAAGCCATCAGGCGCTCCAACATGTTGGATAAAATTTGCACAGCTTTATCCAGCTGTGTAAGACGGATAATCGCCTTTTCACGAGCTTGCTCATCTTGCTCAACGAGCAAGCTATCCGAAATGAATCCGGATTCAGCCAACGTATTGTCAAGAGACAACTTCAAACGATCGATGCGACCTTGAAAGTCCACATCACCGGCTGGCACATTGCGACTAGGCAATAAAGAGGAAATGGGTGATTGATCAACCTCCATGGCATCATCGCGTGTGGAGATACCAGTAGATTGACCATCAAAGCTGGACGCTTCATCAACCTGCTGCGCAACTGAGGGAGTAGCAGACGACGAACCCGCACCAGATGTACCTTGGCTTTGGATAGCATTGGCATCTGAGCGATGCTGCTCAATGTTATCAACAGCGTTGGTAGAAGGAATATTGGTAGTAGAATATGATGTAGACATAATAATCAGCAGTAGTAGTAGTACTAATAATAAATACACTTGAGGTTTTGATTAAAAAAAATGATGAATTCGAGATTTGACAATAAAGCAATTGATAACACGAGGATTAATCAGGTTTCAACTGTATTCAAAAACGAAAGCAAAGAGCCAAATTTATTACAGGGCAACGCTGCTCATATTATATTTGATCTTATTATGAGCTCCCCTCCTGGATCATGACTACTGCGAATAATATGTAAATGACGGAGGGCTAAAGATAAACTTGTGTAGTAGGCTGATTTTGATAGGCTGATCAGCCAGGACTCTACACAACGGTTACAGCCAATTAAAGACAGGCCAAGATGTGCTGCATAGCTAGGATGGACTGAGGCGAAAGTGATAATGACCAGTGAATGTATGCTTGAATACAACAATCAGGTAGTGTAGTCGACTGCGATGCGGGATGCAGCCCGTGATGAATCGGTATATCACATTGCGTTGAATGTATGTTAGCGACAGAGACCAAAAGAATTTCCAGTGACTAGCCGAGATGTTGCGCAGGGCCGGAAACGGAAGGACAGAAATTGTTTTCTTGCAGACGTATTGAGGTGCAGATGACTCATTCTACGAGAACAAAGACGTTATGCAATGGACAAGTGAATTGGAAGATGTTGAGGGGTCAACATCGGTTTCGAAGAAGGGGATAATATTATTATCGTGGACATGTCCAATGGTCTTCTGGTTCCTGAATCTGTGTTGAAACACAACATTAGTAAGAGACAAGCAGCTCTTAAGATGCGTATTATTGTTCCTTTGCGTAGACAATTGAAATTTGCGGGAAAATCGTTTGTAAATTGCCTCACATTAGGTATAATAGTAACATGATGAATGTAGAAAAGTCGGATGAAAGAATAATATATGACCCAAAAGAAGATTTGAATCACTCACCACATTAGAAGATCAGTTTGTGAAATTTATCAGACTTTGGAGCCACGGCAGGTAATAATATGATCATTATTGGTTTATCAGAAATAAATAATTTGAAAAAAGAGTATGAAATAAATAATTAGGTTAAGAATATCGTTTATTACATTCGAAATAATAAGAGAGTTTATATACTATTTGAACTGAGGAGGGATATGATGCGAAAATGAGGTGTTGAATGGGAAGATCTTGGTGATGGGAAAATAGATGTAATCTATTGTTATGAACATAATACGACTAATGGGTCAGTAGCTGAGTCCAGATTCATGCTGACATTTTATGATCTGATGTGATCTGTGCTTGAACTAAATGTTTTACTGTATTTTGAGATCCAGTTTGGAAGTGATACATCACTATGGATTCGACCATGAGAGAACTGTGGCCGCTCATGTCCTTTTTTAATAATTCTGAGCGTTGGTTGACTAATATCTCAGTTCTTGTTGGTAGACTCCGGGAGTTGATGGCCGTATGAGACTTTTCCATACCAAAAATAAACTCGACTAATTCGTTTTCAAGCTCTGGAAACATAGTTCCTTTTGCTGATTACCTTTGAAACACACTAGTAGACATTTTAAGCAGATCATCATGTGCATTTAAGATTTTATAAATGGAGCTTCTCCCAGCTCTAAAGCCAAATCCCTCCTCAATAAAAGCGATAATATCATTTATGGATGAATTTGGGTTTGCTTCTTTAAATCGACAAATTTAAAACTTTTCTTGGTTTCAGAGACGACATCTTGAATTTTCATTTTTTCTTCTTGTGGGCGCTCTTCCACTGCTGAACTTTCGTTTTCTTGAGATATTGTGTTCTTGGCTTCTCATCTACAATTTTTTAAGAAGACTAAAACGCAAAGCAGGATGTACACAGAAGAAAAATTCTTTCATTTATTAGAACCACTTTGATATTATGTGCAATTGCCATTCAGTAGTGTCCAACATCAAATGTCAACCATCAATGTAATGGACATTCAATATAAGGGACATCTTTGGGCCAACCCACCAGTCTCTTAAATCGGGGTACCACTGTCTTTTGGCGACGACTGAAGCGATGCATTCTATTCTTCATGCGATCAGCAAAGGGTCGGTCGTCCAAAGAGAAAGCTTCTATTCTGTAACTCTATGTTTACAGATGTGTTATTATTATTAGGTATGTTTGATTTAAAGAAAAAGACTTTGTAGAGTTTCCATCTTTGCATTCAACATTATTTACTTGTCGATTCACTTTGCCAACGGTTTTATGTCGAAACAGTACTCGTTCCTGAAAACTATTGCCTGTATATGAAGCGTTCCGTTCCAAAATAAGCGACCCATTGGTTGGAAGACACGCAATTCGATGATGTCTTTGAAAAAACAGAAGAAATTAGTATCATTCACCTTAAATAACTCATTATCTATTGAGATAATGATGGTTTGGTCTACAATGCAAAGGGTATTACCAGCCGTGGATACAGTCAAACAAAGGCAACAACAAGAATCTCACCACAGAATGAACGAGCTTTTTTTTTTCTTTTCTTTTTATTGCTGATCCCTTCAACTTCGACCATACCAACAGTGGTATTTTGAGGAATTTCAAAGAAGAAAATGTTCAACACCCTATTTTCCCTGATCATTGAAGTGCTTACGTCTGTTCAGTATAGCTTGCGTTCAAGATTTTAATCTTTTAAGCCTGGTGAAGGCCAGGTTTTTAGTAAGATATTGAAAACAAGTAATGCTGTAAGTATCTTTACGATTGATAATCCCCCAAGAAAAAACTGTCAGGAACTGACTAGATCAATATAAAACCAACTATACAACGCTGCTGCAGTGTGTTTAAAACAAGTTTTATTCTAATCGATATACCATATACACATAACACTTATTCAAATTATATCGTGGTTATTTAGCCTCTTCATACTAGGTTTTTGCAATTCAATGCTCGGTTTGTCAGCCTTCAGGTTGCAAAGTATAATGCGTAATGATGATATGTATGCATTGTTTTGATACACTTTAAAATATCAGCCATCAGATTTACAAGGTAGTATAACTAAACTTGACCATAAAAATTTCCTTCCTTCTTCTTTATCAAAAGTAATTTACGCGAAAGAAGCTCCTAGGACATGCAAGATAAGTATCTTTCTTTACCAGAAGATTTACACAACTATTACACACAACTAGGATAACTAGAGTCTTGTAGCCCTTCTTCTAGCATGCTCTAGTGAAGGGTGTACTGGGCCTTTCTTTTCGGATGGTGTCATCCTGAGTTTAGGGCAGTTTCATTTTTATCAATTGGAGTTATTGCGACCCTCTTTGACTAGCACCTTTCATAAAACAAGAGCTGCAAAGAAACAAGAAACTAACCTGTTGCTATCATAGGAAACTCTCAAGTCTACATGAGTTGGCCCATTCCATGTTATGGCCTCTCATGTCGCGTCATATTATATATTTGGCCCATCAAGTACAACTTTGGATTCTATTCATTGCTCGTCAGCTGATGTAATAGCCTCGTTTAGAACAAACTTGAGCATAGCAACACTCAGCATTGTATACACAAGATATATCAAATAAACCGCAAAACTATTCACAGCATTACTACTGACAAGAATGGATGACAATCGTATCTATTTCTACCAGACTATATACTAAGTGCAAACTCAACTATTGTGGCTACTGCAGTTTTGTTTCCGAATTTCATCTCATGAAAACATTTGAAAAAGATGTTTACATTTTACTCAATAAAATATAGCCCTGGATTTGCCCACAGTGGAAACCTCATACTTCATTGTTTTCTTTTTATGATCTACTTTTAAGTATTCAATACCGTTGAATGCATCAATATGTGTATAGTTCTGACGCACTATCAGTAGTAATCGAAGTTTACTCTGTAACTCCAGTCGAAAGCATATACTATCGCAACACTTGCGTTTTATACACGCACACTTGCTGTACCTTTTAGTGATATGGATGCTAAAAAGAACTTGAGCGAGACAACAGGACGCTGTACATCACATCCAAAGAAGACAAATAGACACGTTTCAAGTTATGTCCAAATATCCTGAAGTTTTTTATGTAAGAAAAGAGCATTTCGGTAAAAGGAACTCAAGAGTTTCTACAACGATTACTCATAAATTCAGCGCACTGGGACAATATGTAGTT
This sequence comes from Mucor circinelloides, assembly GCA_037974945.1. NCBI lineage: Eukaryota > Fungi > Mucoromycota > Mucoromycetes > Mucorales > Mucoraceae > Mucor > Mucor circinelloides. The sequence continues at coordinate 78,843 of JBBNAA010000025.1, read as the reverse complement.
GCGGCAGAGTTGTAAATAGAAGCTATTGTGGCAAAAGAAAAGCAAACTCGAGCGGATTGTAACTTTTAGAATGCTGAGCTTGAGCCTGGAGACATGGTTTTGATGACAAATAAAGGCAGGTATGACATTGAGTCAAGCTATCCTGAATGTAAAGCCTACAAAATGGAAACTGTGAAAGGCGAGCCTCTGGGTAGGCTTGTATATGCAGATCCACTCAAACTATAGCACATACTGAAAACGGCACCGATCCATTCTCTGAATGGTATGTATGAATCAGTCGACCAAGTGGCACTCCAAACGATTACGCAAATCCTTCCCTAGTACTATACCTACGAAAAAGTCGCTCAAGGAAACAGGAGGACAAGAGACTAGTAAGCAGCCATCACCAACATCCATCCATGGTGTGGGCACAACATCTGTTCCTAAGGCTCTGGTTACCCCATCATCAAAAGCATCATTTACTAGTTTAAGAAGGCCGCCTACATTTTTAACTTGGATCCACCACCATGGAAGACATACAACAATTTAGCGACAATTTGACTAATTTTACTATTATAGTGGAACAAATTGTGCTTGAATCTTTTACCTCAACGCTTGTATCATCATTATCAACTGAAGATGCTACTTTATCTTTACCCAGAAGAACAGGACATTGTTATAGAAGAGAATGGTCATGTACCCTCATTGCTAGAAGGCTCGACCTTATTATCGAAATAAAGGGTACGCTGATAGAGAGAAATTGCCATAAATGCTCAAATAATAATCTGAGGGCTGCTTCGGCAAAAGGATCTGGTTTTTGCACAGGATCAACGGATTGAGAGCACCCCAATGCCAAAATTGCAGGCGTCAACTTCACTGTACATCGTATAATGTCAAACTACACATCTGAATTCGAAAACGGCATAACTACTACTGCTGCACAACGAAAACTTTTTTTTTCTTTTCACAGCAATCAATACCACAACATGAGCGAAACAGACAAACCCATTCGCTGCTTGGAGTTTTTTAGTGGAATAGGTGGTTTGGTATGATCTCTTTCTCCATGCTCTTGCTTTTGTAACGTAATTAAATATCACAACAACAAAACAGCATTACGCCTTAAATATCGCTCAGATAAACGCTCAAGTAGTAGAGGCTTTTGATGTCAATGAGATTGCAAACAAAGTATATCAGCACAATTTCAAGCATAAGCCATCCAAAGTAAAGTATGAGAGAATTGGGTTGCTGCAGTCGATGCCTAATTTCTGGTAGAAAACAATTGATCGTTTAACAGTGAAAGACATTGATCGGTATAACGCTACGTGCTGGCTACTGAGCCCACCCTGTCAGCCTTATACGAATGGGGGACAAAAGAAAGACACCGAAGACCCGCGAGCAAAAGCATTGTTGCATCTCATTGATCTGTTGCCTCAGTTGGATGTCATTCCCAAGTACGTCTTTCTCGAGAACGTCAAGAACTTTGAGGTACAGTGTATATCAAGGGGGGATGGGCACATTATGAACACATTAATTTACATGATGGTAGACTTCACAATCCAGAAAAAAGCTAATAGAGCAACTTGATGTGCTAGGATACGAGATAAACGAATACTTGTTGACGCCCACACAATTCGGTATTCCCAACCATCGCATGCGCTATTATCTGACAGCACGTAGATCTACGCAACCACGAGAGACAAAAGAAAGCTATATAGAGACAGGCAAGATTCAAACAGAATGGATAATTGGCGACAAGCAAATAGAGGAATCCGAGCTGCCAATGCTATCTCAGTTTATGGAGGAGGAAGATAATGTAGATATTAAAAAGCTAATGGTGCCTGAGAGGTTTATTCTAAGGCTGTACAAATTTCGTCTGGACATTGTGCGGCCAACTGACAAACATACATCATGCGTTACCAAGGTAGTACTTGCCATGCTGTACGTTTGATCCTAATTCTGATGCATATTACACGCAGGCGTACGGATCTCATCACATTCAAACCAGCGGATCGCTCGTACAAACAAAAGATATGGAGGTAAATATGACCAAATAAGGGGTGGCGCCATAAACAATAGATTGATCGTGGTTACAACAGTGCACAAATTACAACTGGGATGACACACCTTCATTATTGTCGTTTGGACTACGATTTCTGTCACCAACTGAAATCTGTCGATTGCATGCTTTCCCAGGTTTAGCCTATCAACTAAGCAACAATGACCATAATAACAATAGCAAGTTTCATCCGCCCACTTGCGAACCTCATCTTGAATTTCCTAAAGATGTGTCGCAAATCCAGCAATATAGACTTTTGGGTAATAGCTTGAATTGCTGGGTGGTAGCTGAGCTGTATCGATGTACATTGTTCGTTTAAGAATCTAGCGATGCTTTATTTATGTCCACATTCCACAATGTTCTTTTAGCGATAAATTTATAACAACAACAACAACAACAACAACATGTAATAGACGTTCATTTCCGTATAATAAAATCCTGTTGAACTCTTGTACTAACTGTGATGGTGTTGGCTTGATTCAATAGCACTATTTCATATATTACGCTCTTTTCAATGCAGTGCATTTTTATCAATTTTGCAGTGTTTTGCTTCTGCTACTGGTATGCTAGCAATAGAGGGTACATTAAGAATGTGCAGAATAATCGCCGCCTGTTATCTCTACATAGTAAGTAGATCAAGTATATAATATAAATGTTGAAAACAACTCATTCCTTATTCACCTATATTATCTTTCTCTTTTCAATTGACAACAAGATCTTACAGATGAAGTTTCTCGCTCTTACCGCCATTGCCGCTGCTGTCGTCGCTGTTTCTGCTACTCCCGCTGGCCATCTTGAGTAAGTCTGTGCTTGTATAAATCCAATGTCATGTCAATTCACACTTGTTATAGCTTGGCAAAGCGTGCCATCATTGCTACTCAAACTGTGGTTCAAGATGGAACGACATATGTTGAAGTGATTGATGCAACTCAAGCTGAAACTATTGCTTTCACCACTGTTACCAAGACTGTAACTGCCACAGAGACCGATGCTACCTATATTTGTAAGTATCTAGTGGGATCATCATAAGAAAAGGGCGGATTTGATATTGATTGGTTTCCAATTACCTAGTCTCTTACTCTGGTGATGACAGCTCCATTATCGCAAGACTCCAATCAGCTCTTTCTGAAATCATTGCTGGTGAAGATGTCTCCTCTGACGAGTCTTCTAGTGATGAGTCTTCCTCTGATGAGTCCTCCAGTGAGGAGTCTTCTAGCGAGGAATCATCTTCTGAGGAATCTTCAAGTGAGGAATCATCTTCTGAAGAATCATCTTCTGAAGAGTCTTCCTCTGAGGAATCTTCAAGTGAGGAATCATCTTCTGAGGAATCATCATCTGAGGAATCATCATCTGAGGAATCATCATCTGAAGAGTCTTCTGAAGAGTCTTCTTCTGAGGAGTCTACTTCTGAGGAGGAGTCTTCTTCTAGTTCCGATGATGCCTTTGCCTTCTCCTTACCCTCTTTCTAAAGAGGCACCGCCCTGAATTACCAACTATCATTTATTTAATATACTATAATGATATCCCATTTATTTATTATGACCAATAAAATTTTCTAATATCAAAATCAAACTATTTCGGGCTATTTACTGTATGACATTTTTTTTTGTAGGAAATTTATATTTCAGTTACCTGAAATGTCAGATGAATTTTATTAAAAAAAGTTACCTGATATGTCCTTTTAGTTACCCGAAATGTACACATATCTGACATGTACAACAGTCGAAATGCGGATCTACGATAGGAAATTATTTCTTTTTGTATGTCTGATTTGATGATATTACGCTGCACGCGGCTCACTGTTTTACAAACTGAAACCATACACAGCATTCGCTGATATTCCAGTAATTTTATTGTAAACTGCACCATTTGGATTAAAGTTATTCTGCTCAGTCAATAATGAAAACTCGTTTGTTTTTTTTTCTCGTCAAGTAGCCTGCATTTTCGAGCTACATATGTTACTATTTCGTCTATGTTTTGCATTCTTGCAATACGAATCAAGTATATAAATGGCCATGATTTTCCCTCAATTCACAAAAAACCATCACATCTCCTCTTTTCCAAGCAGCCTCTTATACCAATCCTCTCTATACAATGAAGTTCCTTACTCTCTCAGCTGTTGTTGCTCTCGCCGCCTGTGTTTCAGCCAAGCCTGCCGGTCATGTCGAGTAAGCTCCATGTCCTGAATAGCTCCAATGACATCCATCTCACATACACTGCTTTTATTTTATATAGTTTGGCCAAGCGTGCTATCATTGCCACTCAGACCGTGGTTGTTGATGGTACCACCGAAGTTCAAGTTATCGATGCTGTCGAAGCTACTGTCAACGCTATTACCACTGTTGTCAAGACTGAGACTGTAACTGAGACTGATGCTACCTATATCTGTAAGTAATTGAACAGAAATGTGTAATGGTTAAAATTGATACTGACTGATTTGATCATTCCGTAGTCTCTTACTCTGGCGATGACAGCTCCATTATCGCAAGACTCCAATCAGCTCTTTCTGAAATCATTGCTGGTGAAGATGTCTCCTCTGACGAGTCTTCCAGCGACGAGTCCTCCTCTGATGAGTCTTCCTCTGAGGAGTCTTCCAGCGAGGAATCATCTTCTGAGGAATCATCTTCTGAGGAATCATCTTCTGAGGAATCTTCCAGTGAGGAGTCTTCCAGCGAGGAGTCTTCCAGCGAAGAGTCTTCCAGCGAAGAGTCTTCTTCTGAGGAATCCTCTTCCGAGGAAACTACTTCTGAGGAAACTACTTCTGAGGAAACTACTTCTGAGGAAACTACTTCTGAAGAGACTACTTCTGAGGAGACTACTTCTGAAGAGACTACTACTGAGGATGGCGGTGTTGGTGTCGGCGCAAGTATCGGCGTAGGTGATTCTGGTATCAGCGCAGGTGCCTCTCTCTAAATGGATACACTATCTTTTTTTTCATATATTCCCCTTTGCTAAAAAAAAACTAAATATTCCACTACAGTTAACTTTAGATAGCTGCAATAACATTAAATTATTTAATATTAATCAATAAAGCAACATTAAAATTTCTATATTTTCGATTATTTGTTTACGCATTTGAGGGCAAGAATGCATCTTGTTGCCAGAACTTGTTGAGTAGCACATGGCACATTCTTTGCCTCATTCTTCCCACATGTTGCTACTTCCTCTTACACAGTAATTCTATATTTTGCAAAGTTGAATTCAATTTGAGACAAGCTGAAGTACTATAGCAGCATTAAAATGCATGACATTGGAGTGACCTCGATCAATGGCCCATATTAGGTAATCTGGAGGGCCATTTAATTTTCTTTCATCATCCATGCACTAAGGACCCCTTCTTCTTTCCAACATTCAAATGTTTCGCTTTGACTCTTTCAAAAAACCCAACGCAAATGAGCCTGCGAAGAGCCAAACAGATCCATTATCTAGCTCTCCATCACCGCCTACCAATTTCCTGCAGAGAATAGCTAGTTCAGATACTATAACACGCTCACCGCTTATCAAAAGACCTTCCAAAAGTGTCTCAATTTCATCTTCTGCATCCTCTTCCACCAGCAACAAAATGAACACTGCATCATTTTCTATACCTATGCCAACTAACTCTTGGGGCATGTTGGCTCTTTCCCGTTTGCAGGATACTCAAGATAACGAGTTGGATGACATCGTCGACCTCTTGCTGAACAAAGACAAGGTAAGCTCCTTGAGAGACGCATGATCGACTGCCTATCTGAGTGCTTGCGTAGGCCATGTTACTGCTGCCTGTATCCACACCATCGCATCCATCAGCCATGGTCGATCGTGATTTCATCATGGACCATGTTATCGTGTACAATGACCAGCACAACACCAATCAAGTTATTTCGCTAGGAGGCGTACGTGGTATATTTCAAAAGGATCAATTCATAGCGCTAGGTTTATTGCCGTCAGAAGGGGAAATATCCAGACTCATGGACGATACCAGCATCAAGAAATCGCTGTTTGACACCTTTAGCCTAGATCCATCGTCGATTACGCCTGATCATCCCAAATACAACATTCTGGCTAGCCATGTGCAATTGCCCCTGCGAGACGACAAGCAAATCACTGTGATGCTGATACAGAAGCCTCTATCGAGAAAAGACGTGGTTGAGTGGACAGAAGCCAGAGCAAAGAATATCAAGGACATTGGATCGCCCCTTGTGGATGCCTGCAGTGCGAAGGTGGATCAATTCATCAAGGATTACAAAAAGAATCCACCCAGAACCACCGACTTATCTAGCAACAAAGTACTGGACTTTTTGGATGATTTGAGGGACACGGACATTCACGATGATACAGACAGACTGGATACGATTGAAACCTACATTTGCAATCAACTGTATGATCAACTGTTTACGAATCCAGAGGGTGACGAAGCAATGCAGGATGAAGCGCTGGAATCTCGTATCGCAGCACTGAACCTGTTGGACCTAAATTTACAACACTTGGGCGTAACTATTGAAAACGAACAGGACAATGAGCATCTCACGCAGATAGTCAAGGAGGCAGGCACACAGTTGCAGCAACTAAACACCATCATGGGAGCAAAAGAGAAGCTGGAAGCACTGGTAAAGACGCACCAGATCATTGTCAGCGCCATTGAGGAGTTTGCAGAGAAACATCGCAACACAACACGGCTTGATTCAAACGCTGAAGTAGTGCAGGAAATGAAGCAAGCCATGTCCTCTGTCGAGGAAGAGAAACCTGTGCTGTCGGTAAACGCTGATGTCCTGCTGCCAATACTGATATTCACCATTGTAAAGTCGAATCCAACCAACTTTTTGTCCAACCTCAAGTTTATACAAAGATACCGCAGACCAGAGGAGCTATCGTCAGGACAAACTAGTTACTGTTTGACCAATATGATGGCTGCAGTGTCTTTTCTAGAAACGACCAACCTGGTCGGATTAGGTCTCTCTGCTGATAGAGTGTTTAGCCATGTCACTGATCTCAATGCCACCAAAGTCATTGATGCCACGCCCAAGCAACAACCACCGCAAGCACATCAATCACCCAATCCCGGACTCAAGATTGTGTCTGATGTAGTAGATAGTTCGTATAGAGTGTTTGACGGCCTTGGTAAATTTTGGCAGCGAAATACACAAGAATTAGAAAACAACAAGACAGTGTCTGGTATAGTGGAGCAAGTTAAAGGAAGAGTCAGAAAAGCAAGCGATGCTGCATTACCCAAGAGCGAGCTGAAAGAGATATCCACAACATCCACTGCTTCATCTGTGTCTTCCCTGCCTAGTTTCATGGAAGATCGCACGAATAGCAGAGTTAAAAAGGTATTTTGGGCTGTGATGATGACGATGATTATGTAATATAAACACTCATGCTGATTTTCATACAGCAATTAATATCCAATGGAGAAGGTCCTATCAACAAATTTTTGGAGATGAAATCAGTGGACGAACTCAAGGTTGGCGAGATTACTGAGCTCCTGGCAGATTACAAGAGATTGGCAGCCATTATCAAGCAAGCAAATCTTGCATAAATAAAGGAAAAAAAAGAAAGGAAAAAAAAAAAAAAAGATCAAGGGCCTCGATCTTGTGTTTGTAGGATGTGCACATTAAATTGGCTCCATTTGAATATATAGGGGAGTGAAGGGGAGAGGCTTTTTTTCTCTTTCTCTTTTTATCCTTCTCCCTTTGTTCTATATAAACGACTCTATTCTGTCAATATGAACTCGACAAACAACGACCTGACGGTTGTTGCTCCTATTATGAAGAGAATCATAGAGTGCATTGTGAATGAAACAATAGACTCATCCACCTCCTATGACGAAGACTCTCCATTTGAACGCTCCTTGTGTGCTGCCTGGGATGTATGCACTGTGCAAGAGTACGCTTTAGCAATCAAAGATCAGCAGTTTCATAGAGCCTTGCTCAAGGTAAATAAGAAATACATCACAGAGAGTTAACTTGGACCAACACATGCAGGCTAGATTGTTACATCGACCTCAAGGCCTAGAACCAGAGAACTGGCAATGGGTACATTAGCAAATATGGCTTGTCACTGGGACTGTGGCATAGGCCCTTATTTGATGGACGACATGGATGTGTTGCGATTATGCCGCTCCATATTGTGGAATGAAAACGACGCCAGAGTATTGCTAGAGACAACACGGTGAGTTTGTAGCCAGAATGGGACGACATCAGTTGATACTCATCATTTCAAACAGTCTTTTAAACACATTTCTATCGTGCTCCATAGATACGAGCTACCAAACAGTGATTGAGCATGACAATCTTACAGAATTTCTGACACCCGTCTCCATGGCACCCTCTATTTTCCACCAATACACACTGATTATATGCAACACGCTTTACTCTGAACTATTGCTGAAAAGTCTGGCATTGATGACTCGCATTGTCGTCTATACAAATGCAATCACGCACAGCATCACTCGACGAAGACAGCGACTGGTGAGCACGGACAAGGAAGACGAGGACGAGTTTCGGTTTATGGATAAAGCAGATACACTTGCCTTGGTCAATTGGGGGGCTGAAAGATTAGAGGAAGAAGGTAGAGGTGTTGGCATTGGTATGGGATTTCATCGAGGCGTGGCCAAGAATGTCATGCACCTTCTATGGGCTTTGATGGCCTATGGTATGGTCAGTATAACAGAGTGTGGTAAGTATCATCATCAGCAAAGTATTGCGCTTGATGCTGAATATGGGATGATAGGACCCGAAATGACACATGGCTTGGAACAGTCCATGTCTAGATTAGTCTCATACATACAGGAGGATGACATGGATGCGAGAGTGGAAGATGAAGATATACAAAGTTTGGCGCAAGCACTAAACACAAAATTATCCATGGCTAGTTGATCAGCACTTAGCCATAATCAACCATAAACACTAATCAGTAGTACATAATTCTTCTTTCTCTTATACATATACATAATATCCCTCCAGACCTAGCCATACACACACACACACATTCGCAGTATTTTGTAAATATATATCACTTTATTATTTTCTAGTATAAGTAGACGAGTTATCAGAAGCAGGCTGGAATCCATTATTGATCAAATAGTTGCCAATAGTAGACTGACTGAGACGCATATTAATGGCTTGCTTAGGTGCATTTGGATCAGCTGTGGAAATCATGCCCATACCATGGTTGTCATCTTCAATCTTGAAATTCTTGATAGAGGGATTCTTGTTTAGAAATTGATCGATGCGAACATAACAATCAGCTGTGGTCATGTCATTTGGTGCAGAGGGTGCTAAGGGTTGAGAATTTGATAAACTGGGCATGGCTTCTATTGTTGTGGCAGTGTTGAATAAAAGAAGAAGAGAAAGACGACTAGTAGAAGCTGCGGTGCAATAGACATTTATGGACCCGTGAATAAAGATCGTCATTGGCCACCCCGCAATAGGCATAGCTTTCACAATGCATTTCATCATTGTGGCCTATACATTTTTCCGGTGGATCTTCAGCTACTATACAAGAAGGATACGGAATGGCAAATAGTACAATTTGGTCAATGGAGAGGAACAACACACTGTTTTGACATGACGTTTGATTGAAAGAAGATTGTTATAAGATGGTTTACAATCTGTATTGGACTTTATGGTTCTGCAGGCTCTCATTGTTGCTGAAATACTTGGTTTCTTTCAAAAGAGGGGTTTGTTTTAACTAAATGTAAGAAGAGTGTCAACTACTGTGCTAAAACCTCGTAGAACTCCATTGTCATGAAAACCGTTAATGTTTTTGTGGCTCACAAAAGAAGGAATATGAACTAAAGGGGGATACCGTTGCATAGCTTGACTATTCTCTCTTGATTCTAAAGCATGTTTTTATATCCAATATTAAAATATCAATTCTAACAATATCATAAAGAAAGTTACTTTATTAGTACGGTTCTGTTGTACTGTATGAGCACTTCAACCATAATAAGGTGGTATTATTCTAATTCTGATTACTGATGCCTTATATTCGTAGCCGAATAAAACAAAAAAACTAAATGAATAAATGCTGCTGAGGAATCTCCAAAGCAGTGAAGACATATTAGAGGCAAAACGTTCGAATACCATGATTGAATCGACACTGCAAATTGAAAATATACCCTCCCTCATAATCATCATTCACTTGTGGCCTATCCATATAGCATAAATCGAGCAAATATTCAACATCCGTAGTACATGGTCTGGGTAAACCACCGAGAATCCGCACACTTTAAAAAAACCAGGATAATCTTTCTTTCTTGTTTTACTACTTGTCGACCCTTTAATTCACAATGTTTAGATGTGTTGCCTCTAATATAAGGCTGACACCCTTATGTAAAAAGCAGCCCCACCTACTATTACGCACAAAACTCAATGGCTTGCAGCAATCCTCTTTTCGACGCTCCTTTACATCGAGTCAATTATATCGACGACAAGCTCAAGATGAATTAAAAGGGCAAGCTACTACTACTACTACTACTACTACTACTGCAGCAGCAGCAAAGAAAAAGACAGATATGAGCGAAATCAAAAAGTTGTTTCGTCTTGCTAAGCCAGAAGCCAAAAGCATTGCAGGTATGTAAAGAGACATGGCCTCTTATATACGAATTCATATGATTGACAATCCATACGAAATATAGGTGCCACTGGGTTATTAGTGATTTCATCTGCCATTACCATGGTAAGTTGTATAGTGTCCTTTGTAACATGCAGCTCACCAAAATGTCTAGTCTGTTCCGTTCTCAATGGGTAAAATCATTGATATAGTCACTCATCCTGACATGGATAGCTACCTTGGGCTGACAATGCCTGAATTCGCTGGTGCGTTATCCATGGTGTTTGTGTTGGGTGCAGCTGCCAATGCGGGTCGTGTCCTGTTGTTTCGAATTGCTGGTGAAAGAATCATTCAAAGACTTCGCAATGATCTCTATAAATCCATCTTGAAGCAGGACATGGCCTTCTTCGACAAGAACAGAACAGGCGAATTGATCTCGAGATTATCTACAGACACGGCAATCGTAGGAAAGAGTTTGACAGGTAATGTCAGCGATGGCTTGAGGTGAGTTTGCGATTGAAATGCCATTAAACAGACAGAATCTAATGGACGTGTACAGAGCATTGGCAACAGCTACTGTGGGTTCTTCCATGATGTTGGTCGTGAGTCCCAAATTGACAGGCATCATGATGCTGATTGTGCCCCCTGTAGCTCTGTTTGGTATTGTATATGGTCGCTATGTCAAGACATTGTCCAGAAAGACGCAGACAGCGCTGAGTGAGATTACCAAAGTTGCAGAGGAACGCATCAGCAGTATTCGTACAGTACAAGCATTTGCCAAGGAGGAATCAGAACAAAAACGCTATGGACTTCGCGTGTTGGATGTGTTTGCATTGGCCAAGAAGGAAGCTTTTGCCAGCGCAGCATTCTTTGGTGGTGCAGGATTATCAGGCAATTTAGCCGTGTTGGCTGTGTTGTGGTACGGTGGCCAAATGGTCATGGAGAATGTGATTACTATTGGTGAATTGACCTCCTTTATGCTGTACACTGCCTATGTGGGTACTGCTTTGGGCGGCATGACCTCCTTTTACTCTGAAATCATGAAGGGTGTAGGTGCTTCAGATAGAATCTTTGAGTTGCTGGATCGCAAGAGTGCCATCAAGTTGGACAGTGGTAAGATTCTCCAAGACGTCAAGGGAAAAATCAAGTTTGAAGGCATCAATTTCAGCTACCCTACTCGTCCTCAATCTCACATCTTCAAGGACTTTTCGCTGACTGTTGAGCCTGGTACCGTGATTGCTGTGGTAGGTCCCTCTGGATCTGGCAAGTCTACCATTGGATCCTTGTTACTTCGCTATTATGACCCTAATGCAGGCAATATTTTCATTGACGATACTAGTATCAAGGACATCAATTTGCGTTGGTGGCGTGAACAAGTCGGTGTGGTATCGCAAGAGCCTACTTTGTTTGCAGGTACTATTGCCGAGAATATTGCCTACGGACGAGAGAATGCTACATTGGAAGAGATCCAAGATGCAGCTGTCAAGGCCAATTGTGCCTCCTTTATCAACAGTTTTGCAGATAAATACGATACGCTTGTTGGTGAGCGTGGTGTTAGTTTGAGTGGTGGACAAAAACAGAGAATTGCTATTGCCAGAGCCTTGTTAAAGAACCCCAAGGTGCTCATTTTGGATGAAGCTACCAGTGCACTTGACTCTGAATCTGAAGTATTGGTGCAAGAAGCACTGAATCGTTTGATGCAAGGCCGCACTGTCTTCACAATTGCTCATCGTTTGTCTACCATCCGCTCTGCTGATTTGGTTGCCTGTTTGAGTGATGGCGGTGTTGCTGAATTGGGTACCTACTATGAACTGTTGAGTCGAGAAGACGGTGTATTCCGTAAGCTTGTTGAACTGCAATCACTCGCTGGACCTGAAGATCAACAACAAGAGGAATTTGAAGAGACAAAATAATGCCTGTAATACTATATCATATCCCCCCCCCCTCTCCTCACCCCTCTCTTATAGACAATTCAATACATGTTTATTAAACTGCCTCCCTCTTCTTTTTTTTTATTATTCATAAACACTAAGCATCCGTCAATGAACGATAAAACACAGTTTCCAGATCATATACTGTCTCTGCTAATTCCTTCTTCATCAACTGCATGCGATCTTTGATGGCTGCTGTATTCTCAATCAGTTTCTTGGATCTCGTCTGCCGTAAGGTTGTTAATGTCTTGGTGTCATTGAGTAGTAAGTTTTGCTTTAGCTCTCCAATTAACGACAGTAACGATTCGCAAGATCTCACAATCTGTGCAGATTGGCTCTCTATCTGATATCCTTCTTGAGCGACTTTAAACTTGTCCTTGTCTTTATTCTACACGGTCCATCAATATCCATCAACACAACCCGGAATGAAATCCACACGCATTACCTCGCCCACTTTGACAATGTCTGTAAAGCAATCTACTAGTTTGCCGATATCATCATCGATTCTTTTATTGTACTGATCTTCTATCTGAACCAAGACGGGCTTGAGCCCTGTCTGTGATGTGCTGAATTGTGGTAATGTAGCCATTGAAAAGTGTGAATGAAAAGAAAAGAAAAAAAATCAAACAACGCGCCCAACTTATATACATAGAAGAAGGCTGATATTTAAAAGGCAGAGAGTAGTGGTGTAATTTTTATTGGTAAGTGTAAGGAACGGTTTTAAGTATAGTATTAGAAATTATGTAATTACAAAGCACTGATAACAGCATCAGTGAATTCCTTGGTGGTGCTTGTGCCGCCAATATCAACAGTTCTAGCCTTACCGCTGTTGATGGTTTCATAGACAGCAGATGAGATTCTGTTGGCATGTTCGTCCAAGTTCAAGTGTCTTAACATCATGACGGAAGAGAGGAGCATGGCAGTGGGGTTGGCACTGTTTTGGTTTTGGATATCAAGAGCAACATGACGACATCCCTAAGTTGAAAGTGTCAATATAGCACATCCTTTTTCTCTCAATGAGCTATACTTACAGGTTCAAACATGGCATATTCACGGCCAATATTACAGCCTGGGATCAAACCAGGTCCACCGATCAAACCAGCGCCCTACATGTCCATTATTAGTGCTAGATCAGACAAGCAAAAAAGTGTACGTTACTTACAACGTTGGAGACAATGTTACCGTACAAGTTGGGCATCACCATAACATCAAATTGTTGTGGGCGAGAGACAAGTTGCATGGCAGTGTTATCGACAATCATGTCGTTGACTTCAATGTTGTGGTGAGCGTACTCCTTGGCGACATCGCGACAAGTACGTAAAAAGAGACCATCAGCCAATTTCCTACAGGATTGACATTCAGTGTCTCGTCCCTCTCTGATACAAGCAGAACTTACATGATGTTGGCCTTGTGAATAATAGTGACCTTCTTGCGGTTGTTCTTGATAGCAAAATCAAAGGCAAAACGAGCAATACGCTCAGTCTTTGCACGGGTAATAATCTTGAGAGATTCAACAACACCAGGAACCGACTATGACATTATGTCAGCATGTGCAGCCTTATTACGAGATCAAAATTAAGCGAGTTACACAATATAGCTTACCTGATGTTCTAAACCAGAGTATTCACCTTCGGTGTTTTCACGGATAATAGCGATATCGACGTTGCTCAAACGAGAATCAACACCAGGCACATTCTTACAGAGAGAAAGAGAGGCGTACATGTCGAGGTCCTTACGCATGGTAACGTTGAAGGACTTGTGACCGAGCTTGGAAGTGGGGGTGAAAAGAGTACCCTTGATACCAACCTTATTACGACGAAGAGATTCAATGGATTCTTGGAAAAGAGAATCGTCTTCAGAGGTCAAACCAGAGACGTCGTATTGCTCAAATTCGACAGGGACGTTGGCAGCCTTAAAAACGTCCTTGACAGCACCAGAGAGTTCTTGACCGATACCATCACCAGGGATCATGGTGACAGTGTATTTGGAGCCATACTTCTTGGGAAAGATCTATGTGAATGTATGTGTGAGAAATGAAGATTGCATGTTTGAAGGCTTTCATATACATACGCTCTTTTGTTCAGCGGGAGCAGGGACAGGAATAGAAGTAGCTGAAGCAAAAGAACGAGTGGCAATCTAATATTCATGCCATCATTAGTGGGTGGACAATTGACAGTGGATCTAACTGATGATTTACCTTTTGGATAGCAACAACGTTGGGCTTGGAGATGAACTTGGATGAGAGCATTATTCTTTGAATTTGGGTAAATAGAAGAAAAGAAAGAGGGTGTTACCAAACACGATTACCCTTATTTTAAATCCTATATCCCAACTGGCCCCGCTTTTTTAATTGGGTCCAAGTGGGCTAAATGATTAAACCGTACTTGTGCCACCATTCGTTGTAAGTAGGAAGTGGACAAATTGACAGGGTTCTAATCCAGGTTGTCTGTGACAGAATCAAGGTGTTGCAAAGTGTTTAATACAAGCCAAATCAGAATGTACGCACTGTTAGAGGCTATGAAAAGCGACATGTTCCTTGATTTCGACAATGACTAGGACAAGATATTCTGGATCGAAATAGCAGCAAAATGTTTTGCCGTATAAATTTAGGCTTGTCAGAATTCGAAAATAGAGTTACTAATGGTATAATAGAAATTACTGTCTTTGTTCATATACCGCTAGAGTAATATGTACATGCTTAACTGAGCGCAATATGAGATGCTGGAATTTGATGGTTATGATAGGCATTATTTTGCGGGGAATTAGGATGAAATAATGTGGGGAAGAATGGGAAATCATCCAGTACTACCTCTTGAAAAAGTGTATAATACTACTAGCGCTTTGTTTTTTCTGGAGAGGCATCATGTCCATGTGTAGTGGGATCGCTATTACTACAACGCTCATTATGAACAGACATTGAACAATACACTGTTTGATGATGTTTTTATATGGCATCAAAACGGATAGAGAAGCATGCTTCTTGTATTAATAAAGAATATTCTTCTTGTTTACAAACGTTTTATTTTGTTAGTCTATAGTATAGTTCAATGAATGATAAGGCACTTCTTGCTATATTTGTTTTTTTTTTTTTTTTTTTTTTTTTTTTTACTTAAGATTGACAATAATCAAGATACAATTTTTAGCATTGTATTAAGACTATAATGATAATCAGGCAAATATAACAGTTTCTTAACAGCTCCATATATAGTAGTCTTTGTATATAATTGGCACCACATAGCATTCGAGCAGAATTAACTGCTGGCAGCATCGATTGCTATCTTGAATACGCTCTATTGCCAGCCTAAAGGCAGCAGCAACTGCGGGATTTAAACTCTTTTCTTGCAGTGAAAAAATCTTCCTAAATCGACTGGATTCATGCCAAAAAGAAATTTTAAAACCGTTTTTGGAAGATTCCACTATATTAACTACATATTCCGTAACCTACTTTCTAATACATTTATAGATAGCTTTTGAAGGCGCATCCGATGATGCTAATCACATTGTACTTTTTGACTAAAAGCATTAAGCAATTCTCAAAAATGTGAAAAATGATTTATCGTCGAAATCACCAGATTACACATAGAAAGGTCTCACAAAAAAGTATTTTAGATGGTGCTCTGGATCATTAGAATCCATTTGATATTATATGCACCATAGTAAAAGTCTTCATTTTTGGGGTCAAAAACGCGATAAACTGATTCTTGATGTCCGAGTAAAGGGGTAGCTCATGGAAAAATGAAGGTTTTCGTCGATTTGTCATGACCAAAAAAAAATCGAGAAAATGCATTCATCAGTAGCTGCTAATTGAGAGCAATTGTTTAGTGCTACTCTGATGGCCTAAATCAGCTTCTAACTCGAGAAATTACTGGTCAAATGCATCAAATTTGGGCTGTGATTTGCATAGTATTGAGTAGTAAAAATGAATGTATGTATAGTGCCTAACCAAATATGAATTACTTTTATTGATATGGGCCTGGGACATTGTAGAAGAGTCATATCCACTGTTACAAATGAAATCGTGGAAGGTTTAGAGCAGTTTATGACACTTTATGTCTTGGGTTAATTGCATAATAATGCTAAAATAGTGATGCTGTTAATTAAACACCTTTCTGAAGTATGGTGCTCTTACAGATATAGCGCTCTGATCAATTGTGTCTCCAATAAAATATGATGCCGATAAACATTGCCCTTGAAAAATCAAGCTACACTACAGACTGACTCATCTTAACCCTTATCCTGGTTACCATGGTAACCAGCCTTTCAGATGACATGAAATCAATGCCTTTCAGAAAGATTGAAACAGGGAGGAGCATTCCTTTTATGGAATTTCACTAGCAATTAACAGGTTTGCCAACTGCTAAAAACTCAAAGTTGCAATCTATCATCATAATGAATGAGCCCTCATTTTTCTTTTATTATTCACATCTTTTATGATGGTTTACATCAATTGGGAAGAGTGTTCCTCTGTTGTCCATTTACCTCAATTGAAATGGTATTCAGTGCCATCTCTGATTGACTATCTTCATGGATTGCGCTCGTACATTATTCACGGATCACGCAAAGACCTCACGCTACCAGTATTGTCAAGCACACCTGTACCAGCATCCAAGACACAGCGCTATGAGGGGTTTTACGTTAGTGAAGCTGTGGGCGATTATGGCTACAAATTAGACGAGCTCAACTTGAAATTGAACACACTAAGCAATAATGGGTGTCATCGTTGGCTATCGTCATCAGAAGCAGAACTGAAAGCCTTGGGCATGGTGAATGATATGATCAAGGCCATCGAAAGCCATGTGGATGTCATGGACCAATGTACATTTGAAGCTCGCTATGGCTTGGTGTGGAACACAGCTTTGCAAGACAAGCAAGAGCATGATGTGAAGACGTGTCCAAACATCTTTTGCCGTGCCTACAACAACACTGTAGTTTGTGTATCGTTCCTGCTTGGAAATAAAAACTAGTGTAGTAGCGCTGTTTTGATGTAACACCACTGTTAGACTCGCTCTGTTCTTTAAAAATCTCGTTTTTTAGTGACTATAGAAAAAGGCTGTCCATCTCTGCTGAGAAGAAATCAAGAATGAAAAAAAAAAAGTATAAAAAGGCACTCTTGTCTTGCTCCATCATCCACTCTTTGTACTTCTGTCTTGTGCTCATATCGGATAAATCTTTCGCCTTTTACTAAAGATTTCCGTGGATGCGGGACACAAAGGAAGATTACCCAAATTTTTTGTTATTCATCTTAAAGATCGTCTTTACTGATGGTCTTTTCTTCTTTTTATTACATACAAAATGCAAATGAAAAAAACGTTAATGATTCTTGAGCTGGTCCAGCTGCCTGCGCATCGTCTCATTCTCTCTCTGTAGCAGTAGATTCTCTCTTTGAAATGCCTGCAGTTGCTGTTCAAGTGATTCCTATTCAAAAAAACGAGTTGATATTAGCCCATTCAAATTGTACGCGCCATGACTACTTACAATGGTAGACACCAGTTCCTGTTGACTCTTGTTCTGCTCTGTCACGCCTTTAGGTAACTCAAACATATTGAATAGCTCTGTCAGCAGCTGCTTTTGAGAGTCGTTTTGTCGTATTAGCTCGTTCAACTGATTGTAAACGGTGGGTATGGATTTCTGGCTTCTTGATAGAGACGAGGAGCTGCCTGAATGTGTAGTGGAATACGGCGATACCTCTCGATTTCCCTCAATGTAGCTCGGCTGCCTCGATGTTGTTTCGCTGTTGCTTGTGAGCTCAAACCTACCAATCTTTCTGGATTCACTGTTCTCTCGTGTTAGCACGGATGTACCAGCAGACATGTTTGAATTGTTGCGCGATAGTGGCAGTGCTTGCAAATGTGGAGGTGGTGGTGGAGATGACTGCTGTGGATTGAACCTCGATTTCCTGTTCATGTTGTCTTCGTGGCTGATGGTGCGATACAACAGTTTGCCGTTAGGCTTGCTGGTCTCTTCAGAAAAGGTAACAGTGGGCGATCTTTCATGTAGACTGCCATGTCTGGCTCTGCCACGATTCAAGTTGAACCGGCCTCGCTGTTGTTTACTATTAGAGTCGTCTGTGACATGAGAATAGTGTTTGCTGTTGGCGATCCTGGACACTTCAATCAAAAAGTCATCACTGAGCGCTCTTCCTTTTCTCGGTGGGGGTGAATGGCTTGTGATGGGTGGTGGTGACGGTATCGTCGAGTCAGTTGCAAAGTGAGAGGGCGAGTAAGACCACGATTCTGAAGCGTGGTGTTGTGATGTGGAAGATGGCTTTCTGACAACGACTTGACCAAATGAAATATGTCTTTTGGGTGGGTTCAGTCCAGGTATCTGTTGGTGAGGATGGGCTAATGCTGCTGCTGCTTCGTCATTGAAATCCCATTCGTCCGTGTTGGAAGATGCTACCTGTTTCTGAGGAAACTTTTTGATGGGTCTGCTTTCGATAGGCGGTATATCAGCAATCAGGTTCTTGGCCAGCCACTCTGGCTTCTTGGCCTGTTTGAAAAAGGGATGCAGCAAGAGCTTTTCAGATGAGGGTCTAGAAAGAGAGAATGTGCGTGTATGTGTGTGAGAGAGATGGAACAGCGGATGACTTGCTGAAATTACCTTTTGCAGGGATCTTTGTTCATGCAGGTGTCTATCATCTCTTTGAATGTACGTGAGAATTTGTTCGTAGTCGTCTCACGAGACAGAGTGGGAGGGTCATTATTCAGAGTCATCATCAGCACTTTTAATGGCGGATGTTTAGCAAAGGGAGCATGACCTGTGGCCAGCTCAATGGCAGTGATACCAAAACTCCAGATATCAGCCTTGTAGTCGTAGTCTGCCTGCTCCATGACTTCAGGTGCCATCCAGCAAGGCGTGCCTACAAATGTCTTTCTGACACCACGCTCGCCTGTTTCCATCAGCGAGCTAGACACACCAAAATCAGCCAGCAAGACAGAGCCATCCTCATCCATCAGTAAATTGCCAGCCTTTACATCCCTGTGAATATGACCATTTTTGTGTAAATACGCCAGCCCCTCTAATGCTTGTTTTAGAATAGTAGCAATGCTAATCTCGTCTAGGCCATCCGGGAAACTCAATTTCATGATATCTAAACAAGATCCTACTGCCATATAAGGAGTGACGATATATAGCTTCGATCCGTGAACAAATGATCCATACACCCGTAGCACATGCGGATGTTTCGATAGAGCCATTAAAGCCGTCTCTCTCTATTGGCATGTGAATAGGATGGTTTTGTTATTTTTTATGTGTATTTACTCTTAATTCATCAATTTGGTTTCGCTCAAACATGTCCAGATCAATCACTTTGATGGCGACTCGTTTGTTGTGAGGTATATATACTGCGCTATAAACCATGGCAGATGATCCATAGCCTTAATGTGCTGTATCAGCGACATGCAGATGCAATTGATTGTGCTTGTGTGTGTATATGCCTTTCTTACCTATTGGCTGTTTGATTTCAAAATCGTCCATATTTGTTTGAGATGATTGCTGTGGCTCTGAGGATTCATGGGTGATCTTGAGGCTGTCGACTGTCTTTTTAGAGTCAGTGTGCTGGAGTATGGATGTGCCTAGTGTTGGGCTATTCACGAGAATGGGTCTAGGTGAGGAGGCATACGCATCGCTGCTATCAAATTGGCCATTGACTGTAAACATGAATTGAAGAATGAATATATATATATATATATATATATATAAAGGAGGAAAACAAGGGAAAAAGAAAAAGAGAAAGAGAGAGAGAGAGAAAAAGAGAGGGAATGCGTATTTAAAGGAACACAAGTTGTATATACAGCCAAAATAATAAATAGTTAAGGGGATACATGGGCGTTGTAGTATAGTGTAGTATCAGTCTTGCATGACGTGGAACTATCTATTTCATGCAATCTTTCACCCTTTTTTCGATACAGGCCAACATTGCCACTGTATAGGCGGAATCCATCCGAAAAAGCTCTCTTTCATTTATTACAGCACGTTTTTTTAATTCAAGTGCGACATGCAATCAGTACGACTCAACGTGGATGGCAAAAGGGTCAAGACAAGCAGACGTAACACCAATGAATTACAGGAGACAAAGTAGAGCGCAAGGATTAAACTGACGTCCTCATATAAGATATGCCAAATTTTCTGCACAGCCAGAAGCATATAACGGACCTATAGCAGTACTCACGTTAGGCTTCATGAGCTGCATTTTGCTTATATTGGAAGCCATGTCAAGAAGGCAACAGGATCATATCAGATTTGGAGAATGAATCAAGACCCGTGACCACGGACATTGAAAAGCAAGTGAAGAAATTATAATGGATTCCTTGCAACCCTTTTTTTTTTTTTTTTTTTTTTTTTTTTCCTTTTATTTTTATTTTTTTTTTTCTGTATCATTTTGGCTCAAATAGAGAAATCAGAAGAGAGAAGCTTTTTCGTAACTGTACATTGATTTTGAACGTGTCGATAAACAAGTAGGACGCCATCATTGACAGAAACCGAGTCGAAACAGACTATTGCTATTCGCCATGCCTCTGCATAAACCCACTAAAACCAACACTAACAATTCCATCTCGGACGCCATGGACTTGCCTCGACATCCCAATGGTAAAATTATATCACCATAGCAATCATTGGCCCATAAATTTAATTTTATCATTGCTGTGTAGACACTGTGCATCCATTTCAAGTGCAGGCTCCCAAAGACAAGAAGAGACATTTGTTTAGATTTGGTCGAAAGAAGAGTAAGTAGGATATATATATGTGTGTGTGTGTGTGTTGCTTGCTTGCTTGCGTGAACTAAGCAAAACTAGGTCGTTCGGACATGGGATCCTCTCTGTTTGGGCCTTCATCCACTAGCTCATTGAACATTGCACCCTCAAACGACGCTTCCTCCATATTGACAGCCCGTAAAAAATCCAGAGATTATGAAAACAGCATATACAGTTATAATCAAAATGACATGCTCGGTGCAGAAGAGATCAAGGCCAGTATTGGAGAGAGGAAAAAATCCGGTAGCTCCAGCAATTCAAAGGGAAAAGAGCGAGAAAAGTCGGAGGGAAGTATCTATTTTTTGACAGACGAGTCTAGACAGGACAAGAGCCTGGAGTGTAGGTTGCACTTGCTTGATGACAGACAGCGTGCTAACATCTGTACAGTAGACCAAAACTTCAACTCAATGGACGGTATCATCAACCCAGAGTACAGAAACGGCCAAAGAACAAGAACATCCTTTTCTCAGGTAAGGGCCCTCGTCTTGTTTTCTGATGCATATACTGACAATGCATTTAGCAAGGAGCAATGGCACAGAGTACAGATCACAATGCAGAACATTGGGCTCCACCCGATAGCTGGGCAGTGCAACCTGCAGATGAAGTATTAGATGAAATTCAAACACCAGCCCTTTTATCCACCAAAAACGAGCCAAGCGACTACTTTCCAGTGGTAGAGCACGAAAACTGGAATATACCCAGCAAAAACTACTGCATCCGAATCTTTCGTCCAGACGGCACATTTGGCACACTGATCGCACCACTCAACACAACTACGCATGATTTGATTCAAAGGCTCGCTGGAAAATTCTTTTTACATGATCTCAGTAAATATAGACTCAGTTTGATTATGCATAACAATGGTGAGTTTTTATTCTAAAAAACAAAGGAGAGACCAAGTTGGGAGAGAGACATTGACCGTGTATTTAGAACGTATTCTGCAGCTGAATGAGCATCCTATTCAGATCCAAAAGACGTTGCTGGAGCAGATCGGCTACACGGAAGAGGACAAGATTGAGGATGTCGGCAGAGAGGACAATTCGTACTTGTATCGATTCTCGTTTGGACCCAACGTGCCGCAGACGATACAGGAAGAGGAGGAGTTTGGAGCCTACAGACGAGTTGACCTTCAGGGAAAGAATCTGACAACGATCCCTATTGTGTTGTACAAGTACGCGGCTCGCATCGCATCGTTAGATCTATCCAAAAACCTGCTGATGGAGATACCCGTGGATTTCTTGCAAATGTGCAAAAACCTCAAGCAACTGTGGCTCACCAACAATGACTATTACGGGCTACCACTGTCCATTCGATTCATTCCCAATCTGGAGCATCTGAACATATCGGGAAACCACATTCGCGACTTACAACTGGCCAGATTGGAAGACTTGACTACGCTGAGAACTTTGAGAGCGTACAATAACCGACTGGAAACGCTTCCCAGCTCATTCGCTACCTTTAAGCATCTCACCATTCTCTTTATATCCAACAATTCATTCACCAAATTCCCTCAAGTTATTTGTCAAATATCCAGCTTAGCCTATTTAGATATCAGTTTCAACAAGATTACCTCGTTTCCCGACGAAATATGCAACTTGACGCAGTTGGTGGGTTTATTTGCCACTGCTAATCGTTTGACAGGTCGATTACCACCCAGCTTCTCAAAGCTGGAAAAGTTGCAGGAACTGGATTTGCGACAGAACCAGATTACAGACCTGGATGAGCTGTACTTGTTACCCAAGCTGGAAGTAATTTCTATGGATTACAACGCCATCAGTGTCGTCAATTACAATTTCCAAGGATTAAAGCAGTTGAAAATGTCGAAAAACCATCTGACCCAGTTCAACTTGCACCCATACCACCTGCGCAATCCAGACGGCACCTTAAAACAGCACCGTTGCTTGCTGACTGATCTCAACTTGGCAAACTGTAAACTATCCTCATTGCCTGACGATCTGTTTATCAGTGCCGTCTCTCTGGAACATTTGATTTTGGACAACAACACACTCAGCATTCTGCCCAGCAGTGTAGGATCATTGACCAAATTACTGCGTCTCTCTGTGCAAGGCAATAATCTGGAAGCATTGCCGTCTGAGATTTCTCATTTAGTCGAACTCAAAGTGCTGGACGCTCAAAAGAATAATCTCAAGTCTCTGCCCAAAGAAATCTGGCTCTGCGTGTCGCTGCAGACACTCAACTGCTCATCTAACCTACTCGAGACGTTCCCTGAGCCTTACTCTGCACCCAGCATCAGCTCTGCATCCACATCATCCTCTTCCAACGTGCCTCCCTCCGCCTCCACACAAGACGAACAACCGCCCACGACACCTGTACAGACAACCCCTCAAGACGATACCACGCAACATACCATCACGAATGACACCAAGGCCAATAACAGCGACAGCAATATTCCTGCCAACTTATTATCAAGCGGATTCCATCCACCTCCTAATTTCAACCCTCCCTCGTTCTTTGCAAGCCCTAGAAATCACCCTCCTCCCTTGTCACTATCATTGCGCAACTTATTTTTGGGTGATAATCGATTTACAGATGACATCTGGTCGCCATTGTCGCTATTTCTGGAATTACGCACACTCAACCTCTGCTTTAACGATCTCTACGAAATCCCGCCCGAGGGTCTCTGTCATCAGCACTTGTACGAACTGTATTTATCTGGTAATCATCTGGCTTCGTTGCCTGCAGACGACATTGAAAAGTTGAGCTATCTGCGCGTGTTGGCTGTCAATGGCAACAAGCTACAGACACTGCCCGCTGAAATTGGTAAATTGCGCAAACTGTTGGTGCTGGATGTTGGTAACAATGTGCTAAAGTACAACATCTCTAATTGGCCCTATGATTGGAACTGGTAAGTGTTGCTTGTGCCTTGAAATCAGCATACTCATGTATTACTCAGGAACTGGAATTTAGGACTCAAGTACCTCAATTTGTCGGGTAATAAGCGCCTCGAGATTAAAAAGACACATCCTGAAATGCAGAATCCCAAGGAAAAGAACTTGTCTGATTTCAGCGCCCTGTTAAGGTTGCGTATGCTGGGCTTGATGGATGTCACTATCCTGGGCGTATCGACTCCTGAAGAGTTTCATGATCGTCGTGTGCGTACGTCTCCCTCTGAAGTCAATAGCATGTCGTATGGTGTGGCTGACTGGCTAGGCCCCAGCGATCATTTAGCTACTTGGGATCTAGTGATGCCTCGCTTTAGAAACAAGGACGACGAATGTCTGTTTGGTTTGTTTGATGGTCGCAAGCATAGCAAGACGGGCTGCAGACTGACTCGCTTCTTGAATGACAACTTGACCTATCATCTGTCGAACGAATTGGAAAAGAACAAGAATGACGATACCATTGTATCTGCGTTGAGACGTACCTTTTTGGCACTTGAAAAGGAGTTTGGTTCCATGGACACTGCTGACAAGGACTTGGGCGCCTCTGCTCTATTGTGCTATATATCAGGTACCAAGCTGTATGTAGCTAATGTGGGTGATGCTCTTGCTGTGTTGTCTCGCAATAACGGCCAGGCACATGAAATTACACAAAAGCACATCCCTCTCAATCCGAGCGAAATCTCTCGTATCCGAGCTGCTGGCGGCTATGTCTCTAATGCTGGTCTTTTGAACGATGAACTGAATGTGTCTCGTAGTTTTGGTTATTATCACTTGATCCCTGTCGTAAATGCCAATCCCTTTATTTCGACAATCAATCTGGCTGAAAATGACGAGTTTGTTATTATGGCTTCTCGTGGACTATGGGATCGTATCTCTTACCAGACGGCAGTGGACATTGCTCGCACCGAAAAAGACGACTTGATGGTGGCAGCACAGAAGCTGCGTGATTTTGCTCTGACTTATGGTGCGGATGATAATGTCATGGTCATGATTATTGGTGTCAATGATTTGTTTGATAAACGTGATAAGCGATTCCGTAATCTGCGTGGCATGAACTTGGGATCAAGTCGAGTAGGTGGCACGGTAGACCCTTCCATGTTGATGGATGACCCTATTGGCACACCAGGTATGATGGTGAAGAACAAGCGTCGTATCAAAGATGAGTCTCCTAGCGACACGATTCTTGCTCGTCTGGATCGCGAAGTACCCCCTCCTACGAATCAAGTGGCACTGGTCTTTACAGATATCAAGAGCTCTACACTGTTATGGGATACGCAGCCAGAGGATATGCGATCGGCCATCAAGATTCACGATGCTGTTATGCGACGTACGCTGAGAAGCATTGGGGGCTACGAAGTAAAGACAGAAGGCGATGCCTTCATGGTGTGTTTCCAGGACACAATTGCTGCGTTGTTATGGTGCTTTACTGTCCAGCTTCAACTGTTGGAAGCAGATTGGCCAGCTGGCATCTTGGAGACGGAAGAAGGAAGAGAGATTCAAAAGGACAACAAGGTCATTTACCGCGGCCTGTCAGTTCGTATGGGTATTCATCTTGGCACACCAGTATACGAGCGCAATCCAATTACCAAGCGTATGGATTACTTTGGTCCTGTTGTAAACAAGGCAAGTCGTATCTGTAACGCTGCTGATGGAGGTCAGATATGTGTTTCCTCTGATGTGATTGCTGCTCTTCGAGAAATGCCAGGTGTCTTTGGTGATGACAAGTCTAGTTCAGCAGAGGCTTCTGATGTCACTATTGCTACTCATTCCCTAGGCAGAGATATCCAACAAATCAAACGACTTGGTTTCCATGTAGTAGAAATGGGAGAGAGACGTCTCAAGGGGCTGGAAACGCCGGAAATGCTTTGTTTAGTGTATCCCAAGCAATTGGCGGGTCGTATGGAAGTGGAGAAGAATGAAGTTTTGGCTACGCCATCGCCCATCATTTCTACACCGACACCGCTTGGAGAGCATCCCTCTGAGCAATCGTCATTGTATAACGGTGGCTTGACAGCAGAGAATTCACCTCATCTTTCAGCGCAGCAACGAAACGACAGCTATGCCAGCGCAAGCGATGTTGCCAATCCTTACAACCAACAGCTGCAACTACCACAACTGCAATCGCAACTATCACAACCCCTTTTCTCCCCTACCAGACATCCCAACAACCGCCAAATTGACCCAGCATTGGTGGTGTCGTTGAGCAATTTAGCGATTCGCTTGGAATCTGTCACCACGGGTACCGTATTGAGCTCAGTAGATAACAGCATCTATGCTCGTATGAATATACCCACCGGATTACTTGGCATGGACAATAGCACTTTGATTGCTAACTCGTACTACTCACAAGCGTTCAATAAGCGTATGCAAGAAGTTGCTTCTGATGAAGAGTTGATGATGTTGATGGAAAATTTCGTTACTCGAATTGAGGTATGTATATATTCATTAAAGGAGTTGAATAGATGATTGATTAGCTTGTATCGATAGAATGCTGCTTCGTCGCTGTATCTTAAAAAGATGGGCAATTTTGCTGGTGTGTTGGAGAAATTAGGTGAAGCTATTGAGCTGGATCCCATGCACATTTTGAGAGCGCTACAGATATACTCTGAAGTGGCTGATCTGACAAGCAAGCCCACAGGGTTATAATATTCATATCTAGACGTTTTTTTTTTCTTTTAATTCATATATCCAAATATCTTTCTTGTACAAAATGCATTCTATATAAATCCTGGGCCTATGCTCACAATTACATGAAATATAGTATAGCATGAATTGATCTTTAATACTATACTGTTGTAAAAGGGGTTATATACTGCGAGCGCGTGATTTCTCTGTTGGGGGGGGGGGCACTCTATGCTATAAAAATCAAAGTAATCCTTCCATCATTGATGATTTCAAAGTATTCATTGATTTTATTAGACCATATGACTCAATTTATCAGCACAGGATCGTATAGTGCAATATTTCGATATAAAATTTGAATTCGCAGCACTTTCTTCTTTTATTTTTCGTCTAAAAATTAATCATAATATAGCTAAAGGTGTGTGTAAATGTTTGTTTTATGCATTCGTGGCCTTCAGAAACAACAAACGATTACCTTCTAAAGAGATGACCAATTATACCAGCAACAAAAGATCTGACACCATTCACGAACTTGACCTGAAAATTTCGAGTAGAAACAGTTTTTATAATCTTCGTAATAAAAACTCGAGCTACAGTTTCTCCATAATAAAAAGCTTCAGATCATTGCGCATTTACTTTATTTGTAGCATTATTGGTATTGTAATGGTATTTAAGAAGAGATGATATTGCTAGTTGATTTAGATGGCACAATCGACATTCTCTTGCGGCCATGTGTTGTCTTTCCTTTATCTGCCTTGGGAATAATTGTCTCTGGAACACCCAATTCAATGGCATGTTGGATGGCAAGGTTGAGGCGCTATAAACCAAAGTTATTAGTATCTGCGTATCGTACAGACCATGGCACTTACGGTAGCAAGTCTATATTCAAAGTCATAGCCAGAAAAGGCCAAAGTGGATTCCCAAAGTGCTCTTGCTCGCTTGTACTCTTCTGTTCCCCAGCAAATATTGCCAGATTCCCTACCCATTGTCATTAGCATTACATCTCTCTGATCCACACACGCACACGGCGATGCTTACCAATATGCAAAGGGGACCACCCAATTTGTGTGTTTGAACTTGTCCTTGTTATCAATGATCCAGTTGAGATGCACGATGCCCTCTGTGAATTTGTTGAGAGCATTTAATATAGCTGCCTTCATCAGAAGCAGAGTGCCACGTTGGTCATAATAGTCAGGTGCAGAGGTAGCGGGCACAAGCTCCACTGTTCGGATATCATACTCCAATCTCTCTCTCTCATAGATGCTTTCCAGTGTTGTCTCGATAATCTCTAGACACTTTTCCAATGTATTTGGTGCCATGCAAGGAAATGCGTTCCAGGTGTACAAAATCTCCAGGGCGGGCAAGCTGAAATCAAGATCTTGATATCCGCTGATTTCAAAAAAGGCGACTCGATTCATCACATACAACTCGGGTTGAGATTTTCTCTTTTTGTCTACGAGTCCTGGTGCTTCAGCGAAAGCCAAGATAGCCTCAGTGCGATTACCGAGCATTTCCATACAGGCACCGTAAAAGTACTTTAAAAAGGCTGGGGAATTGTACTTTGATTGCAGCTCCAAGGCACGAACAGCAGCACTGGCCCAATCCAGACCCATGGCAGAAT
Organism: Mucor circinelloides; assembly: GCA_037974945.1. Classification (NCBI taxonomy): domain Eukaryota; kingdom Fungi; phylum Mucoromycota; class Mucoromycetes; order Mucorales; family Mucoraceae; genus Mucor; species Mucor circinelloides. Next base: position 50,446 of record JBBNAA010000025.1, on the reverse strand, counting down.
TGAACGCAATCTCAAATGTCGCTAAATTGCCAATAGTGGTTTCAGCCCAATCGCCTTGACTCACTTCAAAGGTATAGACAAAGGACTGTGTCGAGAGCGGTAGATTTCTTGCTAATCTTGATACTCTGCCAGCGAAAAACAAAAAGAAGGCCGAGTTGGGGTAGCTTTGTTGAGCATCCAACAGGCATTCAATGGCAGGCTGTATCAGCTCTCTGGTAAGTACCTGAGGAGCGTAGGATGTCAAAATTACGTAATATGACAATAGCCTGCAATACACCGTCAGTACACACAGTAGACACTCTCTTGCTGCAACTTACATTAACGAGGCAAGTGGTGATCTGATACGCTTTCCTTCCAAACACAGCTTGAGCAGCGCAAACCCAAGATGTTTATCTGCTGTCCATCCAAAGGCAGATACTATTTTCAAAATCTTGGGTGGTAAGGAGGATAGCAACAGATGAACAGAGCCAATGCCAAATTGTATAGCTGAAATTGTGTCCTGATCCATGTATTTGTTAAAGTTCTGTCCCATGCGCTTGTATTCTTGCCAAACAAGACTGTAGCTGTTGTATGCTCTGCGCAGATTTAATCCAGCCTTGAGGTATCCAACAACAGTCTCCATGGAGAGGTATATAATAGCCATCAACAGCCCGCACTCGGCTTTGATGACATGAGCACGAAGAGCACCATTTGGCATAAACTGCAAATCCTGCAGCTCATATTTGCTCAAGGCACGTGTATTTGTAGGGAGATGTGTTGAGTTGGATCCCATCAAGTTGGTAATGTAGTGAGATACTGTGTCTTTGAGTGGTTTCTTTGCGGAAGCTGCCTCGATTTGAGCATTGGCAAACAAGTAGGTTTCGGTCAAGTTAGCCAGTGCTGATTCGACATCTTTGGGATTATAAGACTATATATCGCATGAATATAAAATGACAGAGTTATACAGGTGCTTTACTTACCGAGATGGCTGATGTTGACAAGGTGTATAATATGAGAGTTGGATGAGTGTGGTACATTTCTTGGTGCCTTGCCCTGACTTACCTTTGATGAATGCCATGGAGCCCAGACCAAGGGCATACAAAGGATCCCTAATAATCCATCCATCAGCCGCTGATTTGCTAACACTCCTTCTAAATCACACATACTCTTTGGCTCTCTTTTCGAAAATGGCTCGTGCCTCTGAGAATTTGTTGTTGAAAAAGCAATTCATACCGTTCAACATGTCCTCGTCTACATGAAATGTCACTATCATGCTTGCATGCTGGCATTGTACTGACGCTTACCAAACTTTTCTTGTGCTCTGGGAGTCAAATGGTTCGGTCTGACTGTGCTGAAATCAATATTGGAGAGAGGAATCACATTTGAAGTGGATGTGGTAGCTGGTGCAGCAGCAGTGGTGGCATCGGTGCTGCTTGTCGATGTTGGTATTTGTGCACTCTCTGATCTTGTAGGCTGTAAATCGTCGTCATTGTCATCGTCATGGTCGCCCAGTTCAGCGGACAGCATGGACGGAGGAGCTAAACCTGGTGTAGGAGGAGTAACAAAATCTGCCATATTCTGACCAGCAGGCACGTCTATCGAATTGCGGATTTGCTCGAAATGAGTGGCAATCTTAAGATCAGACACTGAAGCAGCTTGTGGACGTGGCGAGCTTGGCTCACTCGCAGCATGAATATCCTCCTCCCCTCTTCTCTCGCTGTCATTGTCGTTCAATGGGATGTCAATATCTGCTTTATCCTCTTCTGCTTTGCTAGTCGGGGATGACTCTTCCGTGTTATTAATTAAGCTGGATCCTAAATTGCTGGTCTCCACCTCAGGAATTGTATCCAGTACCTTATCCACTACGTCTTGTACTTGATCCTCTTCCTTGAACACAAGAGGCTCCTGTTTGGGAAGGTTAGCCAGCACTGTTCCTTGCAGAGCAGTAATCACATTGGTCAAGTCTTGCGCCGTCTTTTCGTTGGTGTCATCCATAGCATCAGAGAATTCATCTTGACTGACTGATAAAGTGGCAGCTTCGTCCTGGTGTTTGATTTCCTCAACTGTGTCGACGCCTTGATCACTAACAGCAGTGTCTTTGATTTCTTCAGTGCTGCTTGGTACTGCTGGTTCGTCAGATGGTGGATCCACGGCTTGGGGTTGCTTGGTATCAATGTCACTCATGTATCAAAACTACCAGAGAGTGTCCTGTTGGGAAGAGAGAGAGAAAAAAAGGAAGAGAGAGAGAGAGAAAAAAAGATGAGTACTCGAAACCTTTTTTATACGTTTTAGTTGATTGGATACGTTGGTTGTATCACAAGCATTGACTGTATAAAGTAACAAAAAAAGGGAAGCCCTTGATGTGAATGAAGATTCTTTTTTAAACGGAAACTATGAATTCACTCCCGCCTTATTGATCTCAAACATCCCCTCATTCAATATCATGGCAGTAAAAAAAAAAAAAAAAAAAAACTGAACTGCTATCTCTTTTTTTTTTTTTGTTCTTTGAGATTAAGGTTAACGTGATACAGAAATAAACCAAATACACAGTTTTATGATACGATGGCTCTTTTGAACAGATGCCATAGACTGGATATGAGCATATATCCATTGAACAGATTCGAGCTCATGTTCCTGTTCGAGTTGGCGATTGAACTCTACCGCCACATGCATCCCGTCTTGTATCAATAGCATCTCTCATGCTCCGTGAGAATATAGAATGGTGTATTCTTGAATGGCGTACAATCGTCTAAGCTCTGATTTCACAAGAGCTAGGTGTTACACCGTATATTATTGCAGTAACCTTGAGTTGTGCATAATATCTACAGCGGATCTCTGATGAATAATTGTTCTGCTCGATCCACGCTTGCAAACTATGTGTTTTCCAGAAATATGAAAGCTGCGTTTGGGGACTCGAGATTTGTATATGTTGGTAAGCATGGTCCATTTGCTATAAAAGCTGCTATAACAACCAATCAAGGCTTACGACTTGGTAAGAGAGCATTAAAGGCTCTACAGCAAACTCATCGCTACTACAGCTGTCTACTTGAATAAATCGAGGGCTTGGTATAGTCGTCAATTTCCAGTAAATGCTGGCCTCCCTTTCCATATGTAAAGAACAAGTGCTGTGGTCTGGAGATGATACTAGAAGCACACTCAATAAGTTGTATGTCTGACAGCTAGCATTAAAAAAAAAAATCTCAAATGCTTTTACGTACATACACTGCGCTGTCCTGAAAAAAGGTATCCGCTGGTACTTTTTAGATGAAATGGCTCTAAATTCATTCATACGAGAGTCTAAATAGCCACCGGAAGCTCACCAGCATTCTAAAGCCAGAGTAAATACCAATTTACTGCTACGTTTAATTGCTCGTAGAGGGCTCTATAATTGATAGCAAACCGATATTTTTTTATGTAAATGATATGCTTCTATCTAAATAAGCCTGAAATAGACAATATCTTTACATGTTTATCAACTTGGTTTTGAGGTGTAGCTATTTGTACCATTTCAAAATCATGACTACAGGTTATTGAGTTTACTCGAAAGTATTGTTTTGCTGATGCAGATCAACTTCTTCTGTAACAGTAGCAGAAAGACAGCGTGGCTCAATTTACCAGTATACAAAACATGAGTATTATTTTTACGTCACGAGCCATTATGATCAGCTCCAAACTTCCCCGACTGCTGCTACAACTGCCTACATAAGATTAAGGTATTCTTGGATAGGCAATTACTAATGTAATGGAATATACTACTAGTAGGTAACGTCTCAGTCTATGAGCATATCATGCTATGGATGAATAACATCGATTGCTGTCTTGTGTGATGACTCATAAATTTAGTATAAATAGCCCTTTAATTTCATGAACCAAACTTCAGTTTATGTTTGCGTCTTACAGTTTAAAGAAATTTCCTGGAACTAAAATAAGGGGGGAGATACATGGTTTGACCCTGTACTTTCAAGCTGCCTTGATATAGCTCATTAATCCAATTTATTCTTTCTTTAGCATAAAAGAATTGCTTCAAGAAGCGGTATATTTTATTGCATTGCTGTCTATAAGGTGATGAATGTAACAATGAATAGTAAAGCCAAGAATAAAGGTTGAATGAATGGGCTGTGTGTAGTCGATGCTTGATTTAATGACTGTCCATAGATCCAAAATGGAGTACTGTCATTTGGATGACTGAAAAGAATGTTGACCAATGTCTTTTGGCCCAGACTGTCCTTGACCTTGTAACCAGTGTTGATGGAATTATCAAGCACTGTTTTATTCTCATTGTAAAATGATCCAGTATTGTTGATGGTGAAATCCTGAGACATGAGTGAAGAAACTCTCTTGATGTAGCTCTGTAATTGAGGAGGGGTATAGTTGGTTTGAGAGAGAAAGATGGCCATGGTGCCAGCAACATCTAGTAGATATGAGTATGACGATAGCATTAATAGATAAAGAAAATATACGTACGAGGTGCTGCCATGGATGTGCCTGTGAGAGTATGAGTGGCAGTAGATGATGTTGACCAAATAGACTTGATGTTTGTTCCAGGAGCAAATCTATTCAAAATCTTAAGTAACAGCCAAAACGTATCGAAATGGAATGACTTACATATCAACACATTTTCCAAAGTTTGAATAATAAGAAACAGAGTCATCTTCATCAATAGCGCCTACAGTGATGGCGCCGGGTGTTGATCCAGGGCTATATTTACAAGCATCTTCACCATAGTTGCCTGCCGCAATGACAAAATGAATGCCTAACGATATGGCCTCTTGGATGGCATCATTGGTAGCTTGGCTGTATAATGCACCCAATGATAAACTATGTTAAATGAGAATACAAGTCGTATAAAATAGCCATTTCAAGGCTTACTTGACAATGCTCTTTGCATTTGGAGTAGCTTTGTGCTGCTGAACAATCCATTCCAGACCAACAAGGACGTCAGAGAGATGTCCGTTGCCTTCGCTGTCCAGTGTCTTTACTGAGACGATCTCCGCCTTCTTCGCTACACCATACTTTGTTCCACAACAGACACCCGCAACAAAGGTACCATGACCATTGGCATCTGAAGGATCATTCACATCACCGACAACAGTTTTGCCAATCTTGACTCTGCCTGCAATGTCTGTATGATCTTGGCGGATGCCAGAATCCATTAGATAGATGGTGACACCTTTGCCTTGACCAGTTGCAAATGAATATCGGCCATCTGTGCCCTGGCGTTGATCTATTCTATCCAGACCCCAGCTGGGAGGATTCGTTTGTATAAATTCTTGCAATGAAAATGTTGCATCTTTTACGTAATAATGAACAGCATCGTTTTCGTCTGTATTAAACGTAACGTTATTTGCTGTCGTAGTGGATGTGTTTGTATTCAGCATTTGCTCTATCGCTTCTGTATGGAATTGCGCCGAGTACCATCTGAATTTTCCAATGCTACTATAGCTACTTTTTGTTGTATGTGATGTTTTATTTACTGATGACGATGCTGACGATGATGGTGATGATGCTATGGTTTTATTGGTGGCAACTTGGTGTAATTGCATGCGCTGTATTTGATTGCTGATCTTTAGGGCATTGACATTAGATTTAAACACTACAATGTAGTTGCTAGAGTCAACTAACTCTGGTCGTGCTGGGCCTGTATTTTCTTGGGCAAGCACTATACTTGCTAAAACCCATACAGTAAAGCAAGCAAAATGTAGAATTAACATGCAGAAAAGAGATAAAAAGGCCTTAAAAGGTGAAAAACGAGCTTTTCTTCATTTTAATAACTAAAATTACAGGATTGTACAAGATTAATAGCAAATAAACTTTAATTTGATAGCTTATGTTGCACACTCTAGAACAAAACGTGTAAAGTATTTAATTTGGACAAACTGCTACTTTTTAACACATGTATGAAGAGGGACAAGAGAGTCTCTGCATTGAAGAGAGAGAGAGAGAGAGAGAGAGTAAAGTTCTTTGATTCAATAGACGATAATCAGTGATCCAAACGTAGTTCATAACAAGTCAAAAGTCTTATTTGATCAGTATTCAGAAGAAATAGAGACTAGCAAAAAGTATATGACCATAAATGTATACAATATTGTCAACACAAGTTTACATTTATAATCATTCCTATATTGTGTATAAACTAGGGTATTTACTAAATGTGGAGGATTAAAGAAAAGAAGATCAACTGTATATCTAGCATGGCGCGAGGAGGGGTTTACATGTATTGCTCAAATCTACTCTAACCCTGCTGCTTGATACCGATGATTAGGTCAGGAACAACGGACCTGTAAAAAGGTTTCTTATATCACTATTAACAACAATAGCTGACAAAGGCAAAGGTAAAGATAAAGCTGAAGTCAAGCTTCTGCTGGTCAAATTCAACTGATTAAATGATCATTTGGTGAAGGGAGTAGTAAATCGAGATAGATTTCCAGTTGATTTGCAAGTTGAATACTGAAAAGATTAATCGAGGAGAAGATGGATATAGATCTATTAGTCCCAAATCAAAAGCGGCAGAGGTAGATTGTGTATAAAAAGAGAATTAGACTGACGTTGACTGTGATAATTACTCTTGGATCAAGCACCACATCCACTCGGATTGCCATCTCCTTACCACACATTTTCATGTGCTTAGAGCATGATGTGCCTACTGCTGCCATCAAATCATACACCATTCAAGAGCGGCAGAGGTAGACTGTGTATGAAAAGAGAATCAGACTGACGTGTGGCCGTGCTTGATTTTTTTTTGCTTCCTTTGTGAGTGAGGAAAATACTCATATATTTGAATCATATTAGTAAATGTTCTAAAATGCATATATATATAATCTTACCTTCGATCTCTTATAAAGGAATACTTGTAGTAATCAAAATCACTACATCCGCTCAGATTGCCATCTCCTTACCACACATCTTCATGTGCTTAGAGCATGATGTGCCTACTGCTGCCATCAAATCATACACGCTCAAAAGCGGCAAAGGTAGATTGTGTATAAAAAGAGAATCAGACTGACGTTGACTGTGATAATTACTCTTGGATCAAGCACCACATCCGCTCGGATTGCCATCTCCTTACCACACATCTTCATGTGCTTAGAGCATGATGTACCAACTGCTGCCATCAAATCATACACCGTTCAAGAGCGGCAGAGGTAGACTGTGTATGAAAAGAGAATCAGACTGACGTGTGGCCGTGCTTGGTTTTTTTTTGCTTCCTTTGTGAGTGAGGAAAATACTCATATATTTGAATCATATTAGTAAATGTTCTAAAATGCATATATATATATAAAATCTTACCTTCGATCTCTTATAAAGGAATACTTATAGTAATCAAAATCACTACATCCGCTCGGATTGCCATCTCCTTACCACACATCTTTATGTGCTTAGAGCATGATGTGCCTACTGCTGCCATCAAATCATACACGCTCAAATGCGGCAAAGGTAGATTGTGTATAAAAAGAGAATCAGACTGACGTTGACTGTGATAATTACTCTTGGATCAAGCACCACATCCGCTCGGATTGCCATCTCCTTACCACACATCTTCATGTGCTTAGAGCATGATGTGCCTACTGCTGCCATCAAATCATACACGCTCAAATGCGGCAAAGGTAGATTGTGTATAAAAAGAGAATCAGACTAACGTTGGTTGTAATGATTACTCTTGGAATGATCTCTATTCGCAACGTGCGAGAAAGGGAGTGAAAAAAGTCCTTGGCAAATTGCCACGCGCAAAGGTGTTGGTATAGGGTGACGTAGTAACGCAAACAGCCAATAGGAGTTTTTAAAATTTGGTTCCTGATATGCATAATAATTTAGGAAAAATGTACAGAGCACCCCCCATTTCCTTACACAGCACCCCTTTTTTGTAGCTAGAAACACCTCACCGCCCAATTTTCTTAGCGACCACCGTCTTTTCACACTCATGGACACTGTTATACTAAATACACTACTGGCTGATCAAAATATATTTGAGTGTGCTTATGTACAGCTCACATCATAACTTACAAACTGATGTAAAAATAGAGACACAGATGTTTGGTATTGGAGAATAATAGACACTACCCATTTTTACTTGGCAATTACTACTGGTAGCAAAAAGGGGTTGTTGCGTAAGAAGAGGGTGCTCTATACAAAACCTCTCGTTTAAATAGCAGGCTTGTAGAGTAAGGAGCCTTTCAGTCTATGGAGCATACTAATTATCGCTCAAGTTTATAGATATATACAATTCAAGTTTATTAGGATGATTAAATGTTTAAGCGTATTTAGACAGCTATAGTATTTGCAGCGCTGTCTTGTTGCTGTTGTTGTTGTTGTTGTTGAGCACCGCGCTCAGCAAGTACACTTTCCAATAAAGTAAGGCGACGAATTCTCTTTAAATTCAACCAAGCTGGCAAATAGAGATAAGGTTTAGTCTCTCGAGGGCCTGGAATCTCAAACGGAACAGTGGTTTCGTCCATTGATACAGAGTCCAGCAGCAAAACATCACTTTTATCGCCACTTACAACACGCGCAGCCACAGCACGCAGTATCACTGGTGAAATTGGGTTTTCATAGTCTGCAACATGGTACTGCGAGATCAATTTCTGGATCTGGGTAGGTGAAAGAATCCAGCAGACGTCATAAATGTTTTCTATATCTTCCAACGTAGCCTTTTTGAATTGCAGTAATTTGGTAGCCTGCATCAAATGTTCGAGCTGCAGCGTTCCTTCAGGGATACCATGGCTCTTGCACCATTCCTCTATGCGTGTAATGTTGTATTGAATTTGCATGGCTAGTGTGCATGTTAGTGTCTTTATTCGTAGAGTGCATGGAATTCAACTCACCTCGTTTCCATGACGAAAAGTTCTTGCGCATCAACAAGTCATTGAATGCCATGATACCCGTCATTTTCAGAATCTCGGTCAATACCTGATTCACAATGGACTGCTCCATAAAGTAGCAATTCATGGTGCGGTAGACCTTGTTTAAAAAGTTGAGCAAATCGTCCATGCTATACGCTGGTCCTGTGCTTCCCAAGAGCAGCTTGTTGAAGAAACGTCCCGAATCATTGGTGATGAAACCAGGCAGCGATTGGCTCTCAATGACGGCCGCAATGACCATTTTACTGTACTTCTTTTTGATCTCTTTCATCCAAGTGTGGTAGATATTGTCCTCCAGACACTGCAATTCATACTTGATGTTTTGAAGCAGCTTCTCAAATTCTCTCCAGCCAATAGAATGTCCCCTAGCCTCCATTTCTGCCTCAATGCGATTCTCAGATTGCACTGCCAAGGACAATAATTCATGCACATTGGTTAGCCAGAAAGCACAGGGAACAACAGCATCTTCACCCACGTAGCCCAGACATTGCTTTGTGATGGTGTCCATGACAGAAAAGAGCAAGTTTTCAGATTCACGATTGTAGCCAATTCGCCACATGTCATTGACACACATGCTAATGAGATGAGCAGGAAACAAGACTTCCTTGTGCGAAGGTGCATTCTTTTCGCTAGGTAAAGGCAATTTCAGTGATTTGATGAGGCCCTCCAAGACTTCTTCCAGCAAAGGCTCTTCTTGACGCAGTATGGCATTGATCTCTTCTTCTGGGTTATCAGAAATGACATCCAAACGTCCGCTCTTACCACCAGCAATTGTGTTTGACTGGCCCACCGAGGTAGGACGAGGGTTTCTGCTTCCCAGCTCCTCTGCTTTGCGGATTTGATCAATAGATGTTTTGGGGATGTTTCCAGTGACTTCTGCAGAACTGTTGCGGCGTAATTTTCTGTTTGTCAATGTATTATTGTTGCCCAGTGGTTTGATGCTGTCTTGAGCTTCCTCGTCAAGTGTCATGCGAGAGAATTGACGTCGAGCGTTGGATGACGGAGACATGGTCCTGTTGCTGCTCTGTTTGATGGGAGGCAGCGAGCCTTGTCGTGTATGCATTGCCTTTGCTAGTTGTGCTTTCAAGGCAACGATTTGAGATTTGAGATCAGCTACTTCTTCGCCGGTTGATCCACGCGATTCTGCATTGAGCTTGCTTGACTCTAACAGAGCATTCTTGTCCTTTTCAGCTGTCAAGTCTCTTTGCAGTTGTTCTAGTGTGGTCGACAAGTTGGTGTTCTTCTCTAGTAACGCATCTCTCTCGGCTGTGGTTGCTTCTAGGGCAGTCTGTAATGCGTCAAATTCAGAGCGAGATATTTGTTTGCCCTGTTGTAACTTGGACTCCTCTTCTAGTTTGGTGTATTTATCGTTCCAGTGCTGAATCTGCGACTCCAGTTGCGACACTGTCTTTGCTAGTCCGTTCTTTTCAGACTTTAAGGTTGTCACAGCTTGAGTCAGCTCCACCACCTTGTTTTCCAACTTGTAGGATACCTCCTTGAAGTGATTTGCAGATTTGGCTTCCACCTTCAGTTGGAGTAATTGCTTACGAGCAGCACGACGACGGACGCAAGATTGCAAGAAAATGACATGCTGTACTTGAGATTTGTACCATTTGCGAGCAAGCATACCACGTACATGTCTCTGAATCTGAATCGCCGCCTTGTTTTCTCTTAAATTTTGATACTCTTGACGAGCCTTGCGTCCACGAATCACGGCTTGAAGCTTAATAGCAAAGTTCTTCTTTTGCAGATATTCCTTGCGGGCGCTGAATCTTCTAAAGTTCTTCTGAATGATGATGGCTGCCTTTTCTTGTTGAAGCTGTCTGAGCTGCTTCTTGGCGATCAACACACGAGCAAGACATTGTAATTTGATGGTCATTTCCTTCATTCTCAAGTATCTATGGCGATAAACAAATCTACGAATGTTCTTTTGGAGCACAGTAGCGCAGGCATCAAATCTGTCAGATCTTAGCTTCTCTAAATAGGCTAACTGACCAGCACGGAAAAAGATCTTTGTCTCGCCAACTTGGTATTTGTCAGTATCTGTAATGCAAGCATCCAGTATCACTTGACATAGCTCTCTGACGTCTGGATTCGCCTTGGGGTCCCAGTGGTGTGAAGGGACAAGAGCGTAATATCGATCAGCAAATTCCTCAAATGTCCAGCGAGAAGGGTATCCCAAACAACTGATACGAATCGTCTCCAATACACCGCAAGCACGTAATTGAGCCAGCACCATGGGTGGTTCAAATTCCCAAGCAACCTTGGCTTCGTTTGGCTTGATACATCGAATATAGTGTACATTTGTGCTTCCAATCGTGTCCATTAAACTGATGAGCGAATACTTGAAGATAGAGCCCAATGTTGGCTTTCTGTTCATCATGCTTTTTCTTTTGGTCTCTTTGGATGTCACTTGATTTGCTGCTTCCGTTGCTTTGGCCAATATCTCGTGCAAAAAGGTGAATTCAGAGTTTTGTAACAATTCAAGGTGTTCATCAGGCACGGAATCCTTGTTCTTTTCCAAGAAATTCTCGGCCTCGTACTGTACGTCGTGAGCATAATGTGCAATGGTGAAAGCTTCACTGGAGAATCGAGGCTTTTTAAAGTAGTTTTTGTATTCTGGCGTACTGAAATTGTCGTATAGTTTTTGACAAAAGGCATTATCCGATCCAGCAGGCAAACGAGATTCCTAACACACACGCACACACACGCACACACGCAAACGCACAAATCAGTCTCTGTTACTCACTATGGCCAGCATAAACACAACTCACCTCATCCAACAGAGACAAGATACCCAGTTTACCTTCAATCATCTCAATGCACTTTTGGTTATCACTGAATTCGATGAACGTCCAATTGATCTTTTCCCGCATGTACTCTTCTTGCTCCAGCTTGAATACATGTTGATTGAACTGCTGCTGCAGCTTTTCATTTGCATAATTGATACAGAATTGCTCAAACGAGTTCTTTTTGAAATGTTCAAAGCCGTAAATATCCAGCACACCGATGAAATTCTTGACCTTGTCGACATCAGGACACGCAAGGCTGTCGTTGATAATGCCCACAAGCCAATCAAACAAATTGGAGTAAATGTACTTTGCGACTGAATCTTTGACGACATGGGCTTGAGTGGGATTCAGGTTGGTAACAATCTTTTCGGAACGAGTAATGATCTGCTTGCGGACAATCCACTTTCTAAACTCCATTGTATTGATTCCCAACAGCCGAGTAGCTGTGAGCAAGGCTTCGTCTGCGTCTGACACCATGGCGTCCCCTCTGCCAGTGACTTTGATGTTACCAATGTGCAATAAGCATGCCAACACTCTGAATATTTTCCACTGTAGATCGACTGATAATCCCACTGTCGATAATGCCTTCTGCGTCACCTGGAATTCCTCTGCATCGTCCACGCCTGGGATTTCTCCCGTTCCACTTTGGTTCAAATAATGAAAGTCTGAATATTCGCCCAACTCAAAGTCCTTCTTTTCCTTAGCGGGTGCACCAGCGCAGAGCTACAGTTAGGGCTGCGTGTCAGCGCGCTACATACCATGACGGGCACATTCAACTTACCTGATAGAAAATGTGATAATTTCGCTCGATTTCAGGTTGGAAAATCAATCTTGACCTCTCCAGCAGGTAAGTTTTGATCTTTGCACCAATAATGTTTGCGTCCGCATCAAATTGGATTTCAATGTACTTGCCAAAACGTGAACTATTGTCGTTACGGGTTGTTTTTGCATTACCAAATGCTTCCATAATTGGGTTTGTGGCTATATTAAACAACAGAGAAAATGAATATCATCATGCTGTACGACACTCGCGCTCCAATGTTACCCAAGATTTGCTCTTCTACTTCTGTCATTGACCCATCTGATTTCTTCTTTTTTTTCCCTGATGATTCCTGGTCATCTGCAGTTGCAAAATAACGCATAATGAATTTAGCGCTTACTGTCTTGCCGGCACCACTAAATTCTCGAGATGGCTCAGTGTGTTGCTTTTTGTGCAGCTGGTCTGCTGCCTTGGCAACTTACCTCTCTCCAGACACCACAATCGTTTGGTTCGACTGCTCTCTAATCATACATCGATACGCTTCCTCTGCAATCGCAAATAAATGAGGTTCCAGCTCGCCGCGTCTTTTGCCAGAATACTGCTGCACAATATCAGGTTCATACAACGAGACACGATCAAATGGATTCACAGCAATCAGCACAATACCGGAATAAGTGTAAATCAAGTGTTGCATGTATCGGGTCCTGATCGTATTTAAAACTGATAAAATGTGATTAGTGTGATCTTTTGTTTCCTAGCAGCTGATTTCATCCTACCTGCAGGCTCATTCAGATAACTCAAGTTGGTCAAATCATCCGTGTTTTCCATCTTGGGTGGATTTCTAAGCGGTGGTAGTGTAGCGCCCTGTGTCTTGTTAATGGCAGCTATAGTGGACTCAAATACGTGCTCTTTGCCGTCGTTGTCGTCTTGAAATGTAATCGTAACCTTGTCATTCTCGACAGCGTTAGTGGTACATGATGCTGAAATCCATCCTTCTTCCTTGTCTGGAAACCAAGCCTTTGTGCCTTTTGAATAGACTTGCACTGCTTGGCTGGCATCAAAGCCTGTCTCTGGTTCTTTCGACATGTATCAGGTTTAGAAAAAAGAGAAGGAAAAGATGGAAAAAAAACAAATGCTATGAAAAAGGACCCTTTTTATAGAAAGACAATCCACCCCAAAATGGGTAAAGATCCAAGAAATGTAGAGCGGTGATTTTCATCAACAGGTTGACATATGCAAATCAAGTCAATTAACCGAGCATCTCATGGATGTTATCTATGTTGCTACCTTGAACCTATGTCTAATTTCCCGGTAAATTTCTTCTAGCAAGCGTCTTGATGCCATGATAGCGTATATATATATATATCATGCAGTGATTCTCATGTACATTTGGCAGGTATAACTCAAGCTACGGAGCCCTATCTCCGCAAGATGACGTGTTGTAAGTAGGGCAAAACTCTTTTAGGGAAAGCCACCCACTCACGCTCACGCACAGGAGAGAGAGACAAAAAAAAAAAAAGAATAGCACGAAAATATCAGTTCTTTTTCAGCAAGGAGTAGTATGAGTATTGCACAGGTAAAAGACAAAAACTGCATAAAGGATTGACTAGAAATACATGTTTCCAACTTGTTTGAGCACAGTGGTATTTTACAAAGGAGGAAATACAAGACACACCTACGATTCTTGATGGCAAATCATTCGAAGAAGAGCAGATGGACCGTATCAAAGGCTGTCATTATTTGCTGTCTGTTGGTGCAAAGCTAAATCTGTAAAAATCAAACCTCTGCTTATACAACATTGGACATGTATTAATGCATTATATAGACCACAGCTGGTCGTTGTTACAGCGACTACTTACTTTCATCGGTTCTTTATGCGAAGATCCATGAAATATTATCATGTCTACGTACGTATGCCTCATGTGTTGTGTTGAATGCGTTCCTTACTTTGTGTGCTTTTGTAGGAAATTGCGGCTACCTGTCTTTTTGTTGCTACCAAGGTAGAAGAGTGCACGCGACGATTAAGAGACATTGTTATTGCATGTGCTCAAAAGGGCCAAAAGAACGACAAACTCAAGCTGGAAGAGGATGAAAAGGTGAGAAAGGCTGCGAGGAGAAGAGAGATAGAGAGAGAAATCTAATGTCTATGTAGGACTTCATACGTTGGAAGGAGACTTTGCTGTACAATGAGATTATAGTTTTGGAAACCTTGTGCTTTGATTTATCAGTAGAGCACCCACACACAAGTCTGCTGGAATTAGAGAATCAGCTGGCTGGACAAGTGTCGTCATCGTCAATACGAAAAGCATGGATGTTGCTGTATCAGAGCTTGGGTGCGCCGTTGTGCCTGTTGTATAGGCCCAAGGTAGTTGCTGCTGCTGCTTTGCTACTGGCTACCAATTTATCGTCTACAGACAAGTTAAGCGAGAACTGGTTTGAATTGTTGGATGACATTGATATTGGACAAGTTTACGGTAAGTTGCATATACTGGTACTTTGGCGGGAGAGAGCTTTTTCATGACTGATGACATGCCATGTAGAGTTGGCAGTAGAAATGTTGGAGCATTATAGAGAACATTATCTAGTGAAAGCCTCGAGTACGACCAGCGCCAGTTCACAATCCAATTCCCCACACCCATCCCAAATGCAACACACCAATGGATTTTAAGAGAGAGAGCACACGCAGTAGCCTCAAGACATTACTATCAATATATCAGCCATTTCCTTTCTATTAATTATCTTGTACTATAAACACAAAATCACTATACAGCAGCATTGACTCAAACCTAATTAAACATTCCATTTCGCACTACAAAAATCTAATTCTTGGGCTGTATTTGATGTATTTATTATTATGGACAGGATAAAAGCTACTTGCTGGTAATTTTGACGCTCATGAAACCATCAAAGCCATCCAAGGTGATGATTTGGTTATTTTGATTAGCATCAAGCGCTTGAATGCGCCCATCCTTCTCTTCCATTAAAACGTGAAGATCGTTTCGATATACTTCCCTGAAATGTCCCATTGAACTAGACCAGAGCCATCTAGTGTACAGCAGTATTCTCTAGTGTTGTGGTTAAAATCTTCACTCGTCAGTTTTGCATAGCAATGAATGATAGTGAGAGGATAACCGTACCGTACGATATCATATAAGAAGCTACTTTACCAGCACCTCTTGCTGTATAGTCCAGCTATGCTGCTGGGAGATGGCCATTGAAATCAATTTGCGTATATGATACGGACCCCCGTCTCTTGTTTGGTAACTCTCCATCCCGATAGAATCAGATGAGCGTAGACACTGTTCATGACGGTAGGAATAGCATCATCTTGAACAGATGTCATTACAATAAACAATTCTGCCTTGGAATTATGGTGCAATGTGATGCCAGCCATGTCGCGAGGTAGATATCTTTTCTTGCCATGACGGAAATTAGCATTGTATATTACTTTGATTCCAGCGCAACCAAGCCTTCCGTCCCCTGAGCAATGACATTGTCAATGGATATATAAACGTCCTACTATTGCGACTTTGAAACTACTCGACAGCCAGGTGATGCAATCATAGATGCTATACCTGTGCAGTGGTAAACTCATGGCCCTGAATTACCGCTTCACCTCGGGTAATGGATAAAGGCTAGCTGCTATTGGCTTTATGGTGGTGTTTGATACCTTCATTCTCCTTGATAAATTCCCAGTTATTGAAGTTATTTGATAGCTGATCTAAAAGGCGCACCGCATGAGGATGCTGAAAGAACATTATCAAAAAAAAAAAAAAAAAAAAAAAAAAAAAAAGAGAGCCAATTACTCGTGCTATTGATTTCATTCGTCGGTTTATAATACCCCTGAATGGATCACGAATTGCGATTCGGTCAATACGGTTCATGAATTAAATAGCTTTATTGTTATATAGTTAGGCCTTTAATGACTTGAGGTACTTTTCACGCTCTTTTTGAGCCGGTGTCTTGCCTGTTTGCTGTGCCTGTTTTCTGCTGTTGCCCAGTTTCGATGGTTGATGCGACCTATTCTGCTGTCGTGAGCCAAGTATACCGGACATTGCCGATTTCTTTTCTTGCATCTTCAATCTAGACTGGTCTCCTTCGGCCTCCTCTGCAGGGATCATGGTACGCACAGTAGATGACGAGAATGATGCTGTTGGTACTGGTCCTCCTCCTCCTCCTCCTTCCATAGGTGTATCTTCGTTCATGAATCCAATCGGCATAGATGGTCGACTGCGTGCAGCTTGACTGGTGCTTGCTTTAAGAGACAGAGACATCAAATGCTGATTTTGCAGTCTTGGGTTGACACTGCCTAGTGGAGAAGCTACTGGACGATAGCTAGATCCTACACTACCCATATACGAACTAGTTCGGTCTCCAGCTGAGGATGAAGACAGACTGTGGTTCGATCCGCTTTCCTTTAGATTGTTTCCACTCCAAGACGACTGTAGCATTCTTCTAATTGTGTCTACGTTATTACCCATTTTTCGAAGCGTGTTGTTTTTTGATGAATAGGGAGAGGATGATTCCATCGTAATAGGAGAGCTAGGGGCAGACTCTTGAGGCGTACTGTTTTCTAGTTGATGAATGTCTGTTGTTACAATGCTCAAGGAAGTGCGAGCGGATGAGGGCATCCCTGTGACATCGTTGCTTTCAGATGCTTCTTGTTCATTTTGAGCAGCACTGTCCTGAGAGGGGCGGTTGAATAGGTTTCTCAGAGATTTAGGGCTTGTTGCAGATGCAGCGGTTCCAGACTTTCTGTCTAGTGCTGTGGTATCATTTCGACCTGCGAGTAAGTTATCAGTACTACCGCCTAGATGATTCATGTTGGATTGCTGTAGTTTCTGTGCCTTTTTGCCAGACACGGTTGCTGATCCAGATATGTTTGAGCTCATGAGCGCTCGTTTGGGACTTGGCGGATTAGGAGAAGCTGATGCAGTTCTGTCGCTTGTCTTGTTATTGGTTGCTGTCCAGCTCTTGATATCCAGGGCAATGTCTGATGGGTTCTTCTTGTTCGATCCTCTTAATGTAGCATACTTTGAGACAGAGATCGATGTTGGAGTGGAGGGTATCTGGCCATTGACAATGCTGGAGAACATGGCTTGAGCTGTCTCATCTGTGATAATCATAGATCGAGTGCGAGATTTACGAGACGCTGATCGAATGATTTTCCGTGCTGCAGATGCTGCTTCCAATGGAGTGTCTGCATTGGAAGTGGGGGCCTCTTCCTCTTCATTTGAATGCTGGCTATCGTTATCCACTTGATCGATATCGTACTTATTGATTTCATTAACCATAGAGTAATCTGTGTCCATAGCCGCTGGTGTGGCAGGATGAAGTGGCAATGTGTTGGGCGTAGATGCTTTTGTAGCTCTTAATCCCAGAGGAGACGGTGTTGATGGTGACATTGGCAGGCTGAAATAAGATTCAGGTGGAATGGTATCAATCATGATCTTATTACTATGTGTCTCCTCATCCTCAGGTGGCTCATGACGCACCAATGATTTCTTGCTACTATTACGACTAAAATATTCTAAAGGAGAGTCTGGTCTAGGCGAAGGTGGAGGCAGCACACTTGTCGGCAGCGAGGGTGTCGACTGCCCCGCAATAGACCGAGGGAATCTGGACGACGTAGAAGAAGACTGTCTACTCATGCGAGTGCTCTCAGCAGGACTCTTTGTGGGTGATCGAATGCTACTAGCGCTAGTGTTGTTGCTCATGTTGTCGAAAAACTGGTTTAGAGGGGCAATGCTACCCGATTTATTGGATGTTGACTTTCTGCGCATGGATTGACGCAGTGTGCTGCGTATCGTAGCAGTCTTTTGCTGTAGAGTTGCAGCTGCAGAAGATAAGAATGGTTTGGAGTCGTCTAAATCGATGGAGACATAGTCCTGCTGCTGTGTCAGATACGAGTGGTAAATGTCGTTTGCCTCAATAGAGTCCAATTCCATCTTGTCGGCAAAAAAGGACGAGCTTGGAGGAGGCAGAGGTAAATTAATTTTAATTTCATCAGTCCAAACAGAAGAGGCATTATCGTCTTTTACAGGCACAGATGACACTGGAGGCGGTATGCTGCTCTTTTCGTCCATATGTGATGTATAAGTGTAAGGTGAAGGTGGTGCTGAAGACAGTGGTATTGTGGCATTCGAGTTGTTTTTTAGCGTGCTGGCCGAGGTATCGTGATTGAACTGCATCAGTGGTTTTATAGGGTAAGCAGATGAAGAAGGATAGGAGCCAATGTTCTTTTCTACAATGGATCCCTCCTGAGTGCCTACTGTTGTTCTCTTTTTGCCAATTCGCTTTCTAAAGATTAAATACACTGCGGAAGATGCCATGGTGATGACGATAATCAGTACCAACGCAATAGCCCAAGAAGGAAAGCCTGCCATTGTACGCTATATCAATGTGAGTAGAGCTTGTATTCACGCTGCAGCATTATTTTACCTAGTAATCTGGATAACAAGTGTAAGAAAAGATTGAAAAAAAAAAGAGAGAAAGAGAGCACTTTAGGAGATTACATCTTATTTGAAGAATAGAAAAGGGGATGAAAAAGGAGTTGCCAGTGAATATGATGATGGCCTTTTATTATAAAGATGAGCGATAGCAGTAGACAGCGAAATCAGGTATCGATAACATAGACTACAAGTTGAAGTTTAAGGGGTGAAGGAATATTAGGAGTCAATCAAGAACAAGAAGAAAAGCAGGGTTCAGGCACTGTATATATAGAGAGAGAGAGTGTGTGTATGTGTGTCGATATAGGTAGCCAACTACTATTATAGTCGATTTATTAGTCTGTGCCTGGATTAAATGCTACAAAGCTACACAAGCACCGGCCACCCTTCTAATGAGCAAGCCAAGCCAAGCTCATATTTTTTCACTTTGGAGTAAAAGCAAGAGAATGCATTCTGGGATGCATGTACTTTCTGATGGAAGGCACCCCTACAATATATTCATTGTAGCAAGATGGAATATACATATACATAGTATGATGGTGGTGTTGACAATATCAGAGCTCAGATTTATGCAACCAAAACTCTATTTGACAGGGATTTCATTCTTCTTTTTTTTTTTCCCGGTTGGAAGCAATTTTGTTTCAGCTGCACTATTCAAAGGTACAACTGCTAAACAGTACTCATACAGGCGTGCCACATTGGATAACTCGCGTACCATTTACGCGCAATTGATATTGATACATTCGTCCTCTTTATTCGGCTCAATGTGAAAATAAACGTAGTCGATAGTGATACGTGTGCTACAGTGATCCACTAAAAAGGAAACTGTATGCTACGATTACCTAGCAACACCAACCCGGCTAGTGCAAAAACGCTTCATCATGTCTCGATGACAGCATTATTTATGTCTTCATCAACAACACTTTGCGCAACTCCGATTGCTGTTTCGTAATGGTCTCTCCATGATATCATCTTGATGGTATAAACACACAACCAAATACGATATCAATGATAAAGAAAAAAGGTTATAAATACAGCGTTTTTCGCATAAACTTCTTTCTTTTCTACTCTTTACTCAATTCATTACTCTATAATCTAAAATGAACACCAAGACTTTCCTCACTTTGTTGGCTGTTGTATGCATCATTGCTGTCGTTCAAGCTCAATCCTCAGGTAAATAGACACGCATAAAAACACGTTAAGGATGATATTAAAAAGAGATTATCCCAAATAGCCAATCCCATTCAATCTCTTCAAAGCAAGGCTTCATCTGTAGCTGCTAGTGCCACCAACACATCTCCTGCTGCTCCCTCCAACACCAACAGCAGTGCTGCCTTCTCTTTGAGCTCTGGTTTGACTGGAACCGTTCTCATGCAAGTCGCCGTTCTCGGATGTGCCTTCCTCGCTTCATCTTTCTTGGCTTAAGTCCTATACACATAATATCTTAATCTCTCTCTCTCTTTCTGTACAGAAGCAAGCATTTAGTGCTTTTTTTTTCACATCATTTGAATCTTGTTTAACAAGCAAATAAAATATAAAGACATGCTCTTTTTTAACGATAAATTATGCTGGCAATTTCATCAAACAATGTTGTGGTTAATCAATAATAAGCGGGGGTGAATCACGGTTTAATTGGCCGTGATTCATGCACTAGCAAGAAAATTACCTTGAGCAGAGTAAATGCAGTTTACTCAAGATTGTTAGCTTGATTCTCTCTTAGCATTCACTAATATCGATATACAATGCATCAAGATGAACGTAAGATGTGGTATAGAGTGCAACGCTATCAGCTGGGTAGCATTACGTATGGTGTCTGAAATGGATGCTTATGCAGAAGTGTGCTAACTCGGGTCAAATTCTAGATAAATTAAATCATATTGTCATTCAGTTGAAAGTTTAAAATATCAGCATATTATATATTTGTCGGCAATTTTAAAGCATTCTTAGTTGAAACCCTTTGCTCTGTATTTTATTCTACCAAAAAAAAAAAAAAAAAAAAAAAAAAAAAAAAAAAGCAGCCAGAGAATATATAGAATACCTAGGCTCTAATGGTCTATGTAAGCCCTCACCCTATAAGTAATAACTAACGCTATCAATTACAACAGAAAAACTAACCCTTGGATATATACCATTACCTGGGCTATCTTATGATACTATTGGCTACCTAACTTGTCTCCATTACCATCCGATGTATCATTGTTCTTATGGATTCAAGCATGAGATTTCCCAGTGTACACTGCTGCTGCTGCTTTCTTTGTTACTGGAGTTCAATCGCCGCAGTCAAATTTCTGCTGCTGGATCCTGGTCAATTTGAACTTATTTTTTGTTCAGTAGAGGATTGCTCGAGAAATGCTATATTCAACCTTCTTGGCTCACTAACAATCTTAAGCTTTTCTTTGTATGTTTCACCAAAAATGCTTCTTAAATTGACAAAAACAAAAAAAAAAAAGCCTTTAGTCGAAACTCAATTTCCGAATTATGGATTACTGAAAATAGCAATTCTATATAATAAATTGGACTCGTAAGTCCTTTTTTTTTCACTATAGTATGTTATAGTGAAAAACTTCGTTTTGGGGATGAAGAATACGATTCTTTGCTTTTTAATGATTTTTCTTGCTAACACTCATAAAAAATGAACATCTGGGCCGAGCTGCTAT
This sequence comes from Mucor circinelloides, assembly GCA_037974945.1. NCBI lineage: Eukaryota > Fungi > Mucoromycota > Mucoromycetes > Mucorales > Mucoraceae > Mucor > Mucor circinelloides. The sequence continues at coordinate 28,954 of JBBNAA010000025.1, read as the reverse complement.
GATGCAAAAAAAAAAGAGAGATACATAAAGCATCAGCAAGCAAGTACTAAGTGAAAGCAATCGTTTGGCATCACTCTGACGGCCTTAAACTGCATATAAAGGGAGATATAAGCAGCTATACGTTTTCAAATTTTTCTATATTTTGACCTATTATCAGTTCAAGAGCTATCGAATTGATCCAATGAGCAGTTTAAGTAAGCTGCATTCATTAATCTAGATGGTGTGCGTCTTATGAAGTTGGATGTATGCGCCGTAGCTTGGATTTAAGGCGAATTATCAGGGCCTATCCACAAAAGCATACACAGGGCCTAATTTTTGCAAACGTTGTACATTTCAACATTCATGGCATCGATCGAATTTAACAAGAAAGCAAAGCTTCTTCTTCATAGCACCCTCAAAAAGTGGATCGATGAAGCTAGCACTAATTTTCTCTTACAAAATTGTCTGTAAGTCTTTCGCTTGTCAATTGCAAGTCTAAATTTCCCTCTTGTCAATTTGTATTTTGTACTACTAATCTAACCCACGTCTTGTACATCCCATAATTTGCAATTACATTATTTGTAGACTAGTTTATTCTCTACAAGCTGATTTTAATCCTTTATCGCGTAAAATCTAAACCAACGACGACTATTAGCTGTTCTTAGAACTTGCGAGACACGTTGGCCAGTGAGGATATTCGTAAACTCAACCTCCATAACTAAACTTAAAAAGCGCGAGCCACATTCTCATAGACATAATGAGGTCATATTGAGTAGTATAGCAGTACAAATGTAGCTCAGTCTACTCGTACTATGATTTATTAATTAACCAAAACAGCATGTTTTTCAAAGCTCAAAACTCACAAAGGACACTTTCACTCTTGCAGCCTCTTTTTTTTTAATTCCGTGCTAAACCATTCAATCTATACCTGCTCTTACATTTACCCTTTAAGCATCTATCCATGTTGAGTTTAGCATCACATAATGCAAAACATAGCCTGAATTGCTTTATTCAATTCTAAGCTTCCAAGGAAGCTGGCGATCAAAGATTATCGTAAATACGCTAAATAATGACACTGCTTATATCATGTACTGGAATCTGTCTTTTTTTAGCCTTTCATATCTTTTATAATTAATGAAATGCACATTATTGTAGTTTGACAGTTTAGGCTTCATTCACAGTCTTACGAAAGGGTCAATGAAGCACTGACGATTATTTGCTTATATCTAGGCCTCAAGTTAATCAAGGATATTGTCCTTGAAAGCAGAAGCTTGCTGGAGATCTGGGACGCAGAAACATTACATGTGTGCTACTTCAACTTCATGTCACAAAAATGTGAACAGATCGCGAGGTGACGGAGAGAGTGTGTAACATCTCATCTTCCCTGTTTCCCATTTTATTGTTCTCCTTTTTTTTTTTCGTAGTCTTTCTTTTTTTTTTTTGGCCTTTCTTTCTTCTTTTCTACACAATATATGCCACACTTGAGAGTGTGAGCTATTTATTGAACAAAATGGACTTTATATCCAACATTGGAAATAAACGTAACAGTAGGAAAACCAACAGCAGACGGCCATACACAAGAAGAACGTCCATATCTTCAGTGTCAAGTATCTCGACCAGCAACATCAATACTAGCAGCATCAATGCCAAGAAAGAAAAGACGTTAGCTTCGTTGAATAAGCTGGATGTGTTTCCTAACTATACCCCTCAGCCTCACAATGTTTCAGGTACGCTTGATTTGTTTTGATTCGCATGCGACAACTAATACAATAACATCATTAGTGGAATCATTTATTAATTCAAAACCAGATAGACTATGGATCAATACAGATTTCTCTCAACCCAACACAGACGACGAAGAAGATGAGGAAAAGGAAGACCTGTTTACTCAAGTTGCAGTAAGTAGAGCTCGTTGTGGTTGAGCAATGACTGAACGCTTTGTGTTGTTAGAAACAGTTGGATCTGAGCGCTGAACAGTTTGCAAGCTTTTCCGACGAGCAATCACCCATCACACCTCGAGTAGTGCCCAAAAAATCCAGATCAACCACAAAGAAATCAGCGCCATCCAACGTTATCAAGATTCTTTCCAGAAAACAGCAACGAGAAAAGGGGATCAGTTATGACTTGATTCTGGAAGTAGCGTATTACATTAGAACATCAGACAGGTAAACAACACCATGGCAGCATCAAAATTTAATTTGACTAAATTCCTCGCAGCTGGTTAGAGTGTTTCATTGAGGATGGTGGTATGCAAATCATAGCCAAAGAGCTAGGCACAATCCACAAAAAGCAAGACAGGTAAGCATTAGCATTCAGACGAATACATCCAATCAAGGCTAATGTTGGATGCAGAACACAAAATGACCACAAAATTGAATTGGAAATACTCAAATGCTTGGACACACTGATGAATAAAAAGGTAGTTGGAGGGTGGCCGTCTGTATTATGATACAAACTAATGACACTGTAAAGTCTGGCTTGCAAGAAGCATTCAAGCACGCCCGCATCATAGACAATTTTTGCATATCACTTATATCACCCTTTATACCAGCCAGAACACAGGCCTGCGAATCGTTGACAGCCTTTTGTTTTTTACCCAATGGACGATCCATGGTGCTTCACGGCATGGAATTATTGAAACAGTACGGACCAGAGTTCAGTCGATTTGACGCTTGGATCCAGGCACTTGAAAAGACGTTGGATGGAAGAGGAAAGATGGGATCAGCAGTGGGAGCCAGCAATGATCTAAAAATGACGGGCATGGTTGGAGCAGGCGATTCACAAATTACGCAGTACATGTTTATCAGTGTTCTGTTCATCAACACACTTATCAGACCCGACCTGATTGAGGACCGAAAGGAAAGACTGCTAGTAGGATATGAACTGGAGCAAGCTGGTATCAGCAATGTATTTTCCAAAATGGGCGTATTGAATCACGAGCACATTAACCTAGCCATCCAGAAATTTCGAGATGACATTGAAGCAGATACAATTCAGGAAGAAATGGAATCCTATTACGATCTGGATCCTGTCAGTGTGTTTCAGCTGTTGATAGAAGCTACTCAAGATACACCAGCATACCAGCATTTGCACAATATTCTGTGCTTTCTATTAAAGATCCAAGACAATCCAGAGAAAAGGTACGTTTAAATACAAACAGTTATGCATAATGACCGTTGAATACTGAACTGTTGAATAGCAATTACCAATATCAGCTGATTGACACGCTAGTGCAACAAGTTGCCATGGATCAAACAAACTATTATCCTGAACACCCTGAATTTAATGTACAAAATCTTATACCCAAATTCTCACAAACTATAGAAGACGATGATAGCAGCAAAAAGACTCATGTGGATGGCACAGAGGATGTGATTGGCTCGTTGGAAGCAAAAATCGAGTATCTTGAAAAGGACCTTAGTTTAGCAAAGCAAAGCAATGCCATGCTCAAGATATTCTTTAAAAGCGCAGAGGAAAAGTACAAGACAGAACTGCTGGAAACTGAAACAAAGATGCGCAAACTGCACGACTCCGTACGTAATCTCACAGAATACGGCAATCCATCCCCAAAGAGACGTAGTTTTAGAAATCAGCAGCAGCAGCAGCAGCAACAACAACAACAGCAACAGCAGACGGTAAATGACAAATCACCACAGCAACACAATGGTTTGGGCAGGAAATCCACGGTAAAGAAAAGCGAAAATCCCCTTCGAAGTTCATGGACTGCGCCTGTAGTGGACCATTCGCCTACAATCCCATCGCCCAAATCAGCAGTTTCCGCTGGAGATCATAAAACACAGCAAGCCAACAATAATACCGGGTTCTCGGAAACGTTGCGACAGTCATTCAAATCAAAGATTGGTAGCTTTGTTCGCAAAAGTAGCCAGGATCCTGTTACAAAGACCAAATCCCGTGGCAATTCTGTTGATTCTAATCAATCGACTAGCAAAAAGTCAGTGACAAAATCGCCCAGTTTGACCAGCACGAGTCGCAAGAGCTCTACAGCAACCAATCGATCACATAGTAGTTCACAAGGCTCAACCAAAACGCCAAACGATAAGGAGATTGTGCACTCTTTGACATCAAGCACCGTGGGTAGCCAAAGATCGAGGAAATCATTGAACGAGGAAGCGTTATTGGAAGAGGATAAACCAAGACAACTGTCATCCCCTGCATTCACTGTGTTGGTTGATGGCCAATTAGCAGGATCCCCCAGCTTCAATTCTCTTGACGAATTCATATTCCCATCACCACTACCAGCAGCACTTTTAGAAAATACGTCCACAACAGGGGAGCCATCAGCTTCGCCTGCTCCTCCACCGCCACCACCACCGCCGCCACCACCACCGCCACCACCACCACCACCACCACCGCTTTTAATGGCACCTGCGCCACTAGGTGCAAAGACATTATCACAACAGCTTCAAAATACAGTCAGCGACAAGCAATCGCCACCTGCACCACCTAATAGCAATGCTACAAATACACCAGCATCTTCTCCACCCCTACCACCAGTTTTCCTTGGTGCAACTGGCAGAAAACCAAGCGCCTTTCAAGCCAAGCAGAAACTCAAATTTGTAGAATGGGAAAAGATGAATTTTGTCAATATCCAGCAAACTATTTGGGACGAATTTGAGCGAGACATTGAATTATCATTGCATAAACAATTGGAATCCACAGATTCAATTATGGAATATCAACTTGCCAAAGCTGGCGTATTTGATGATGTAGAATTGACCTTTGCCCAAAAGCCAGCTGTCGAAATGAAGGCCAAACAACAAAAGCAAGAAACACACATTTTGGATACCAAAAAAGCATACAATATGAGTAAGAAGTCCTCTTTTAGCTTGTTGTGAGTGTACTGATAACCTTGCACTAGATATCTTTATCAAGAGCATTACCAAAAAGGTTCCGTTTGATGAAATCCGATATTACTTTATACGATTGGATCCCTATTTTCTAGATGAGCAAATCATACTAAATCTACTGAAATATTTACCCTCTGAAGAAGAAGCGAAAAAGATATCCGCATACAACGACTTGCCTTTGGAAGAGGTGGAGAAACTAGGCATTCCAGAAAAGTTTTGTCTTCAGGTAGTGTACTGATGACATGAAATAGAGCCATTGCTGATTGCCTTGTTGATAGATGCTAAAGGTAAACCGACTAAAAGAAAGGCTAGAGTGTATGCTATTCAAATCGACGTTTTGGGAGAGATATACCGTTTTGCACAAGGTAAATTTTACTCTTTACATGTCATTATTTTGACACTTAATCTCTATATCTTGATAGCAAATGACATCAGTCTACAATGCATCACTGGCGCTGAAGGATGCAAAGAATTTCAAGGAACTATTACATGTATGTCTTTTTTTCTTATATACAACAAGTGCGATGATGCTGATTCACATGTTAATAGCTGGTGCTGCTGCTTGGCAATTTCTTGAATGGAAATACCTATCGTGGTGGTGCATTTGGGATAAAGATAGCTAGTATCAACAAGGTAAATCTCGTCACTATTGTTTATTGCACATGGTATTGACCACAATCCCCCCCCCCCTCTCCAGCTGATTGACACTAAAGGAACATCCAAATCAACGACATTGTTACATTTCTTAGTGGATGCTGTTGAAAAGAACTTTCCTAACGTTTTAGCATTTTTGGAAGAATTGGATGAGTGTGGACTAGCATCCAAGGTGTCTCGATCAGAAATGGCAGTGGAATACCAAGCAATAGAATCTGATTTGAACAAGCTGGAAGCTGAACTACAAGAACATTATCCCATAAAGCAACATCAAGATGAAGGCATTGAACTGGATAAGTTTTCTTCAGCCATGCATGCATTTTACAAAGAGGCTTCCACTGAATTCAAGCGAATTTGTATGCTTTCAAAAAAGATGGACGAGTCTTATGATCAAGCAGTTCGTTTCTATGGTGAAGACCCCAAAAAGATGCAGCCAGATGAATTCTTTGGTATTTTCAAAGAGTTTACTGATTCTTGGGAAAAGTGTTCGGCGGATTCCAGAGAGGTTCGACTCAAGCAAGATCGTATAGAGAAGCAAAAGAAGAGAGAGCAAGAGAGAAGAAAGCGAGCGAATAGTAATGCTGGTTCATTAAAAGGAAAGGCTGGCGATACAGAAGATGACAAGGCTATTTTGCACAGTTTGTTGGATAAACTGAAAAAGGATACACTGGATGTCAAAGTCAGACGTAGAAGTGATCGACAAAGAAATAGACAACGTTCAACAAGTGTTAGTACTACACTACAGCAATCCTTTTCTACACAGCCTCATCATGCTGACTCAATCTATCTCAAGGCAAACAAGATGCTTCGTAATATCCAAGGCGAAAATAGCTCAAGTCTCTTGCTGGATGGTGGTGCTGGTAGTCCTACTATCTTTGATTTCAGCCATAGTCCACATCCTATCTCTAGTACTTTTGATAACATGCATGGTGGCAGACGACGTATGAGTGCTTCGGTCGCCATGGGACCCTCTTTCAGGCCATTGTTTTTTGAAAAAGATGCTGTAGAGAGCCCAATGACAGCACACACACCCTATAGCGTAATTCCAGAGGAGACGAAATCAACTGCAATTCATCATAGACGGCATGCTAGACCATTATCAGCTATTATAGTGCCTAAACCTAGTTTATCATCTCAATCCCAGAACTCTGCACATGCCACCACACCCACAACCACTACATCACTTGCAGCTACCAAACCAGTGCGTGTAAGAAAGACGAGCAAGCGACCTATATTTGATCATTCATTGAGAGTGCGAGCTAGAAGGATGAGCACAAGATAGGCTTCATAAAGTGTATCGACTATTTAAATAAAATGTGCCACAAAAATAACTATTTGGCTAAATTTTGTCTGCAGGATTGTTGATTTCCATTGATTTATGTTACATGAACTGCCAATGGCATTTAGTCAATGCCAACAGCTTGAATGTGGCCAATCATGTATGCTACTAGCTTCGCTGCATATGTCAAGTTATTCGAGCTCTTTTTCTGAATAGATTCTCGGTGTCCACGCCATCAGCGTTGAAAACAGGCCAACAAAATGAGGTAATTGAGCCTTTTTTTGGAAGTTTTGTACTGGCATGCTGCAGATTCAATAACAATAGGCTCTATTTTAGCACAATTACATTGTGAGTTTATCACTCATTAATTCTTTCACACTGATCATCACATCTCAAATGTCGTTTGATCAGAATGTCGCAAACTGATGAAGGATTTTTCTTCACTTTCAATACTACGAAAGACAAGCTATCAAGAAAACGAGCATGATTTAAAATATAAGTTTAGAACGGATGCTGTTTAATCTGCCAATAATCGACATACTAATGTTTATTCATTTTGATTGCCAATAAAGAATTGATCAGCTAGTCACTACACTAATTGAATTACCATATCAAATTACCAAGTGTTGATTTTATGTTGAAAGCATATGCGCATGTTTTATTGCAATATTCAATTATAGACTTCTAAAATGTAATTCAATTGCACAATGCATGTTTGCTGATTTGAGAGGCATTGCATTCACTTCTTTTGATAGCCACGATTAACATAGATCAACCAAACTAAAATAAGGCCATTTTCAGTCATCAAAATTGCAATAGTATCTCTTCCACATCGCTCACAATTTCTGAGGGGCGAGTAACCTGCTGTCGTTGAGCACTTTAACAATTAACACCAGATACTGGTTGCCATTACGATTTGCAGGTAAAAGAAAATTCAACAAGATCAAGAGCCAGCATACCAAATGAAAACATATTTGCTTATTACATGTACAAACATGACCAGTGTTTTTTTTTTGGAAGAGCAACCAATTATTCGTTATACACAATGTTTTCAGTACACTTCATTCAATCATACATTTCTTCAGTTACATCCTTACGCATTGCTGATTGACTAGCTGATATGTGCACCAACAGACTGTTTTTAAATTAGAAAACAATAGCAACGAGGTTCTATATAATAAAGGAGAGCATGCCAGACATAACTACGTGATGAAAACTTTAAATTAGCATGAAAAAAATTATTCAAAAAAGCGCTCGATGATGAAATAATCACTTTGAAATAGGTTAAATTCATGCTGTTCTGCTTTGCATGATGCTATACGTTGCTTATGCATGTGTAAAAATAAATTAACAACGGTCAGGGAACATGTTACAAGTCATTTATGCAAATGAATATTGCACAGTAAATTTGAATTGGTTGCAGTGCAATAGGCAACACTTTTCGCGTCTCATCATTCAAACACAATACATATTAAGAAACGCAAAACACGATAAACTAGTTTTTATGCCTTTCAGGTGAGTGCGCATTGAGATGTAGACCATTTAAAGTCGTTGTATCGTATCACATCAGATTAAGCGGGATTATAATTGTAAACTGAGTTTGAACAATAGGTGAAAAAACTCAAAATCTTATGATACAAAAGTGGTAATTTCGCAGAAACACACATAATAAACTAGCTAAAAAATATTATAATATTGTAATACAGTTTTATAGCTATCGAATGATGTTTGTTATAAATTGGAGAGCCAATTGTATCATTTGAAAATTAAAAGAAACAAACTTTTTGGGATGTACAATCATCAGCAAATAAGTATGGGTATTGGAAATTTGGACAAGCTGTAAAACTTTGGTTGAATTTGCATAAATAATATTTTAATTGATCACAGAATAGGTTCCTTACAAATCATTTTATTGCGACAGAAGATACAATATAGACAAGACTTTACGAATTTGAAAAATATTCCAGCAAAAAGATTTTTATGGTGCGTCTTCCCTAGAACCTGAAAAAAACAGAGTGTCTCAATTTTTTCGTTTAGAATACCGATATTAGGGGTTTGAAAATATGATACTGTAATAACCATCACCATGACAAAACGATCGAGAAAATTTAACAAACAAATTTTTTATTTTTTTTTTCACTTTTGTGTGTCTAAAGATCAGCATCATCACTCATGTCAGAATCAGAGCTACGACCAGTGTTACGTCTATGTGATTTTTCGAGCTTACTGAATTGCTTTACGATAGTTTCAGCTTCTTTTCCAGAGCAACATCCAGCATATGCTTCGATATATCGCCAACAGCGATTGTAAAAACGACGAATCTAGAGTTTATTCTATGAGCAAGATGTATAGGAGGATCAGCCATGTGAAGACTTACCTTTGCTACTCCAACATCATCCAGATACGAATTCAAGTTTTGCTTGAGGGAGTCAAATGTGTAATCGCATTCTTTTCTTGCTTTCCACTTTGCTGCTCCCCAGTACCTTTCAATCCAGTTTGTTTCGCAGTGGAATTTTGGATAAAGATCGAATATGTGGCCAGAGGCAAGTACTGATTCTTCGAGTGATGGTTTTTGCATCTTGAAATCTGGTTGTCTGTGGAGGATGTGAAAGTGGCAGCAGTGTTGATTTACAGATCCATCCAAGTACTTCACTACTTCGCCATCCTTTGCATTACACCTAAGGTTGATTTTCGTACCAGTGCGAGGATTTTCTGCGTACCAGAGTTTTCTCTCTTTCAAAATGGTAGAAACACCTTTGACGTGAACTTTGTATTCCTTTCTGGCTTCATTTAAAGTTGTATACCTGAATGATATGAGTTAGCTATGATATTGAGTGATTGTTGTATGATTAGCAAACTACTTACGTGCAGATGACCTGTTCTTGACCACCTGGAAGCTTGCCGTTTCGGAAGGGATACCAGCGATTGCCTTCCTTGTAAATTACTTCATTGTTGTCATCCAGTTTGTATTTGATTTTTTTGTCCTTCAAGGTCATGTTTCTTGCGAGTAATGCATCTGCACTGTACGCCTGGTGATTTGAACTGTTGTCAAAAAGAAAGACACCTCTACAGTTGGGGTGCAACTCCTCGAAAACCTTGACCACCAACTTGAATTGCCTGTTCATGTCAGCAGCTGTCCACCATCCATCTCTACCTTTGCCCGCAAAGAAAAGCTCCCTTGATGTCTTCGTTGGATCAGAAGGAGAGACCATTGTTCCATGACAAGGACACTGAAATTCGGAGACCATGATGCTGGCACCTGTACCTTTTGGCAAAAGAGGTGGCTCTTCGGTGCCGTCTAGTAGCCACAATTTCGACTTGCCGTCATTTGCGAAGTAGGTGCATTCATCGTGCGTGACATGCACTAGTCTCTGCTCCTCTGATGGCAACCCTGCCTTGATTACCCACGTTGCTTCTTCATTACGCAAGAACTCATCCATGTATGGTTTGCGATCCATCATTCTCTTGCTCCACTGATTGCGGTATAAAACCACGTCTTCTCGCTCGTGGCCATCGTAGTAAATGGTCTTGGAAAGGTTTTTCATGCGAAAACCCCAAGAACGCATATACTTTGCAAGTGTAGATGGAGCTATTCTTCCTTCAGCACCATCAAAACATTGGGGAATGATGATGCTGTTGACGTGGTTGCATAGGTACACCAATGTTCTAAACGAGACTTGCGTTTCCATGATTTTCTTTTTGGTCTCCAATGCTACCTTCTTATCGTTCAAATAACAATATGTTTTGCTATGAAGCCCTTTTTTGTAGTTTGGAAGTGCCTTGAAACGTACGAAAATAGCAGCCCAGGAACGAATCTTCATACTAAAATATTCGCTGTTTCTGGTGCTCCAGAGCAGATCAGCAACTTCTCTAGAAGCTTCAACCTAACAAAATTAAATAACATAAGATTCAATTGATGAATACAAACTTTATCGCCGATTACTGATACAGTACCTTCTTTTTCTTATCGAAGCAACGTTTCTTGAAATATGCAATGAGAGAAGCATAGCGAAAAGTGTTGTACTTTCTGAGGTCGAACGAAGCACGATCTGTCTGCTGTTGATCGGTATCAGGAACTGTCAAACGATTGTACTTGTCCTCCAAAACAGGGATCAAAGCTTCCATTTCTTCGACATCTTCTACTGATTTTGCTGTAGCGCTGACGTCTTCTAATTCTTCCTCTTTTTCATAGTCGATAACAACAACTGAATCCTCTGCAATGTCTTCCAAGTCATTCATGTAGAGTTCAGTTGTCAGCTGTTCGTCCAATGTGCCTGTCGGACCGATAATTGTAGCAACACTGCTATTATCGGCCACAACATTATCTTCCATCTCGTCTTTTTTTCTCTTTGGAACGTCATCGGCCTTCTTCACAAAAAACCCAAACTTTTCCAGACTAGACCCACCATTCTGCTCTACTGTGGGCAACTTCTTTCTATACATAGCAGTGCTCTCCCGGTTCCCGGTTCTTTTTGGGAAGAAAAATATTTGCCCAAAAGTGACTGTCCCCCGCGCGGGGGACAGTCACACTATGGTATAAAGCACCACTCCTCTGATTCTTCATACTTTCGACTATAGAAGAAGCTCACTTAAATGTGACTGTCCCCCGCGCGGGGGACAGTCACACTTGAATATAAAGTATTATTCTTCAGGCCCCTCTACATTTTTTGGCTGAAGAAAATGTTCAATCAAATGTGACTGTCCCCCGCGCGGGGGACAGTCACATTATAGCACCTAGCATGGCTCATTTGGCTAAATAGTTAGGACTAGTAACAAGATATTATGTAGTATATTAGTATAGTATCATATGCTATTACTATGTTATCCATATATACTAGCTAGCTAGTACGGTACTAATGATGAATACCTATGGCTAGCATATTGTATGGTATATGGATGGAATTCGATTCTTTTACTTGGATACCAGTTTGAATGCTAGATATATTGACCTGGATTTAAATCAAGATACTGAACAGATCAGCTTATTCCTGATATCACCGAAAATGAGTCAGACGTTCAAATTTCTTTTATTTCAAGTCAATCAATTACTGTTTACGTTTATTACGAGATTCAGTAGTCTATAAAGCAGTGTTCTAGCCGTGCTTTAAAATGTGTCCATAGGGTTAGTGAGTTGTGAAAAAGGATTCTAGCCATTCGCATAAACTCAATGAAGAACAATTTTTGTCAGTTGTTTCTGAATTTAGTATCTGATTATCAACTGCAAATCGCTGGTTGATACAGAATAAAATACAAAATGATCGGTTAAAATGAAAATTATTGGGGATTTTATAGATTGCTACTACGGGTAGTAGTTTATTAGACCAAAAAATTTTATTGATTTGGGCTAGTGTTCAATAGTTATATTATTAACATAGCCGTAAAAAATGGCTGTCAAAAGTCCAAGAAGTGGTGTGTGCACTGCAGTAAAATCAGGGATTGAACGAATTTCTTTGAAAAAAATAAAAAAGCAAAACAGTAGAATACAAGAAGTAAAATCAACTGTATTTCATGTGGCTGTTTAAGTAAAACTAAAGGTTTCTGGATTAGAGTAATAAAGGCAGAGTATTTATAACAATTAAGCAATAGCTTGCAGCGTAGGTCTGATAGAGAGCAACGGCTAACAATACTATTGCGATATTCAGCGAATGTAATTGATGTTTTTTTAAAAGGAATAACATCTGCAGAGCATTGATCAGAAAGGTAGATCTGCCTAAACTTTGTTGGGCTTGGATGCGCTATAATCATCATAGCATGAATAACAAATGTAGCCCTGCGTTTTAAGGTGTAATGTTTTGCTATCATACAGAAGTTGTTCTTTGCAGAATGCTGTACAGCAATGGCATCTGGGCATAATAGCTGACTAATTCGAAAATGCTGATATTAATTTTGCTTTTAATTTGAATACAGAAAATACATGCACACTAGTAGTGGCAAACATCATTAGGGGGAGTCGATACATTGTAATCAAAAGTGATTTATTCCTATGATATGCACGTAAAGTATGTGTCTCTGCTTTAGTATTTTCTAGAAATTGTTCGCATATACATTCAAAAGGCTTATTGTCATGAACCTGTCAAGCATAATCAATTACTATATTTAACCTATCGACATATCAACCGCCCCGCTTGTTAATCTCCAGCTTATGCAGTACGGCTGTGAATACAACGTACTGCGCAACTTAACATATCAATTACAACCAGAACACATATTGGATTTACACTGAAAGAGTTAACATGTTATTCTCAACCAACTCGCATCTCGAGTATACTCTGTAATGGATAACATCACACTATAATGATCTAGTTCATGAAGAGAACTAGACCTCTCGTTAATTAGTATAAATACCCATCCTAATTCTCATCCTTCCTAACTCTTTGTCAATTATCCTCATCTATTAATCCTATTATATATTCTGAATAAATCTTGAAGAAGCCTATTAGCTACTTGTCTCTTGTCTCTGTACTCCTGCCTGTTATATAATAAGATCCCTGATACTTATTATTATTTGATTCTAATACCTTCAATGCTTATGAGTATTATATTTGGCGGATTTTTGTATTATAGTGATATTGATTTGAGAGTGTTATCCCATTATAGGCGCGGCACAACAACAGCTAGCGATAGGTGTATACAACGATTGATGGTGCTATAAAATTTGTTGATAAATGGAAGTCATGTTAGTACTAAAGTGCTGATAAGAGGAGCAACATGGAGTAGCCTTACACCGTATTCAGTGCAATATAAAAGCAAGTTAGCATGTCATGTACAGCGGTGTTGATTTAAATGCCTTTAATTTATCTTCTGATAGAGTATCCACTGACGATCCGTTTGCAAGATTAGGACATCTACTACTACGCAGTGACCAGTTCCTTTAGCTGAACTATGATTAAGATTACCACGTTAAAGCTTGCCGCATAAAGCGTAAAGATGTTATAACATAACATAACATACCTGATGACAGCACAGATGTATACAACAAAGTAATACCATTATTTTTGAAGCTACTCAGCGACCAACAAATAGAGTAGCCGATACATTAAATGTAGATTGACGGAAGGACTTGGGCTAAGGAACCAAATTAAATGTTAGAGATTGATCACAAAGATACATTTAGATTACTTACATTAGGCACAAGGTAAAGAGAAACTGTGCATGATATTATAGCAGAAAAGAAGAAAGAGAGAGAGAAAAAAGGAACGGTGCTGTTTGTACATGCCAAAATTTCCAGCTGTTTATATTATTTTCTTCATTCATTGCGTCTTCAAAGCAGTTCTCTCCCACTTTATCCCGAACGTCTATTGGGTACGCTTCAATGATTGCCGCCCATTCAAATTTTCTCTAGTATCTTCTCTTAAATCAGCTCGAAATATCAGGACATCAGTCTAGTAGTAATGATACCATCTCGGAGGACATCAGTTAATTACCTCATCTTACCTTCAATGATAAGAGAACAGTTTAGTTACTTCATGTCTCAAATGCTTTTAGGATATTTCATCAGTTTAACTACTAGACAGTCTACATCGCATAATCTAATACTCTATTTATTTACTTCAATATAGTGGATTAGCGTAAAAAAAAAGACGAAATCAGATATCATCCATCATCTGCAGCTAATCCAGCGCTCAAGTAAAAAAAAAAAGCTACAGTCCTTTGAGATCATAAGCCTTGAGTTATGGTTTATTCCTGAATTCTAATGGATCAGAAAAAAACAAGGCATACTCTGAGTATAACGCTTGGGTTCAATATTATCATGTGTTACAGCATTTATGAGCGATGAATATTACTACCAAATGTCTGTAAAATAATGCTGCCGCCTAGTCCAACAGCTTAAATGCAGAGGATATACAACAAGACTCATATGGGCTTTCAATAGCCTTATTATCATTGCTATAAGTGTCTTCGTTCCCGTCGATGTATGTGCAGAAAGCAAACGATACGGCAAGCATGGTTTCAATGATAGTACAAACTACAAAGTCAGGGTAATAAGCAATCTGCATGATCTACAGGAATTGCTAAAATGGAGGAAGCCAGATGCATTTCTTTTTCGTGGGCTACATACAATTAGAATGTCTCTCATTAGTGATTTATTCATATTAATTCCTTTCACACTATGCGTACAGTCATGAATATTGCATTGCAAAACTTTGTGTACTCAAATGCGAGTCCATATGTACATTCAACGCTATAAAAATCTCATTAAATTCTATCTATGACAACATGCTTTAAAGATATGCTTTGATGTAAGTCATACAAAGCACAGACATCAGTATTTTCATGGTGTATTAGCTTTTGCTAGACTTGGTAGATATATACCATGTATAATCTCGCACAGGATCTAAACTTTAACTCGTTGTAATGTGACCAAATATGCTAAATGCCTGCTATGCTGGGTACAGTTGCTCGATGATTGCAAAAAAGCTATTATTTTCATAAAGCCTTGGACGGCTGCCATCTTGGCACAGGTCCTTTTATCGTGTATTTTCTCTAATGTGGAAGAATGGGTACAGCATCTTGATTTTCATCTAGAGCACCAAATTCAATTTGACATATTTTTCGATCGCTTATTTATCCCAGAATTGCGGTTGACTTGAGTCAGGCAATCGCTGTAGCTGCTTAGGATAATGGCTAAAACAATGCCCTGAATGATGTTTGGAATGATGCTAATAATCGTAATTAGCGTCCATGCGAACCTTATTCATTCATGAATACACCGGCGTCATTTTTGCTTTTTCTTTTTTTTCCCCTCTCTCCAGTATCTCTCCCACTTCCCATTTGCTCACTCTAATATAGTAGCACCTTGTTACTTTAATATGTGTGTCCGAAATGCGTTATCAACCGTGCATCACAAGCAAGAGATTGTTATAGTTTGGGCACTGAAACGGATTTTTGCGGTGCAATAAACAATACCTTGCTTGTCAAATAAAGCCAGCTTCTTTTTTCAATACGAACAGTGTACTGCCTAATTACAGTACGGCATCACTGACGAAGTCAGTGAAGCCGTACTGTACTATACGACTATACGTCCACTATACGATTTTGAACGCCGCTATACTGTGAACTTTAGTGTATCCTAAAAACGTTGCTAATTACAGTACGGTATCACTGACGAAGTCAGTGATACTGTACTGTACTGTACGTTCACTGTACGTCTAGGTGCACCACTCAATACTATATTTTTAGTGTATCCTAAAAGTGATATTCTGAGCTGAATATAAGATAAAGAGGCGGTAATTATGTATCAGGACATATAAGTGTACCTTATACTACATTGTGTCGTAAAAGTTTTACTGCAAGTCCACTGTACGTCTGGATACAACACTGTACAATATATTTTAGGATATCCTAAAAATGCAACTGTACGTTCACTGTACGGTCTGCGTACACCACTATACAATATATTTTAGGATATCCTAAAAGTGCTACTGCACGTTTACTGTACGGTCTGCGTACACCACTATACAATATATTTTAGGATATCCTAAAAATGCTACTGCACGTTCACTGTACGGTCTGCGTACACCACTATACAATATATTTTAGGATATCCTAAAAATGCTACTGCACGTTCACTTTACGATCTGGACGCACCACTATACAATGTATTTTAGGATATTCTAAAAATAACAATATGTACGTGCATCCATTGGCATAGAGCAGGCATTCATGAATAAATAGTATGCATCAATCAATAAATATCGTTGGTTCATCAATAAATAGTATGCATTCGTCTTTAAGAAACTGCCCAAGCAAGACGCGTATGGCACATGCCAAAATAAAAGATCAAAAGGCCAAATCTGGATAGTACAAGGCAGACACTGCATAGTACAAGCCGAGTTTAGGTTATATATAAAGGTGTCACTAGTCGAATTTATGTAGAAGAAGCCAAATTTAAACAATGCAAGTTAAATCTATACCTCTTAAATAAGATTAAAGCAATAAAGACTAGATTTACACAGCGCAGAGCTAATTTGTAGATTACAAAGCAAGACTGAATACGCCAACAAACCAACATTATATGCCACCGGCCAAAACTAAATAACACAGGACGAATATTATTAACACAAGCCGAATTTAAGCCAAATATAAATAGCATAATTTAATCGATATTAACTTTAAATAGCAGAGGATAAAATTAATATACGACGCAAGCCTCATATCATATGCCGCAAGACAATATCCAAGGATACTGTACAAGCCAAAGAGATACCTCACAGGACAAATAATTATGGCACAAATCAAGCAAATATGGCCCAGACCAAATAATCATGACAGAGGTTCAAAAGCTATTATGCCGCAGAACAGACAAAAAGAAACCAACTTCTTTGAGCCAAATATGTATATGACAAGCTAAATTTAGACAAAAAAAAATAAAGCGCCAGTCAGATATAAATAATGCACGCTAAATTCATACGGCTCAAGTATCATTGCATTCATAAAAATCGTAATTACGCAGCTTAGGACTAACTTATTACAAATCACAATGCAAAACTATGTGGCCAGCACCAAAAGAACAGTGCCCATCGGCAAGATTTACGTCCGACCAAGCAAAAACTGTTTTTCGTAGGCTAATGTTATTATATCTTACAAACCAAAATTATTTGCTGCAGGACAAGATTAGATGATGACGCAGGACAAAAACAGTTTTGAACAAGCCGAGTTTACCTCAGATGTATGTACAACCAAAAGCCGAACTTGGACCAAGTTTACGTAGCAAGAGTCAAATCTGAGCGATACTAGTCAAATTCATACCGCATGAACAAGATTAACTTTATATAAGCCAAAATCAAGCGACACAGACTAAAGTATACACGCCAGCACCAAATTGCATAGCTCATGCCAGAGATATAAGGAGCAAGTAAGAAATGAATGGTCCAAACTAAGAAGCATCATTCAAGTAAAATAAAAACGCAAAATAATAAAATTATACTGCAGAATACGAATCTATGCGGCGCATAGTAAAACAAATGGTTCAGGATGCTATGAGGCGACACACGACAAAAAAAGATAACACAGGACAAAGTAAGAAGAAGCAGAGCAAAACAAAATACCTTAAGACATTATAATATTGCATAGGACAATATTTGACGACACGAGGCAAGTCAAGATGGCACAAGATAAAATCAAAATGTGCAGGACAAAATAAAATGGCCCAAGTCAAAACGATATGGCACAGAACTCCATACAAAGTCAGATGAAATTATAAATTGGCACAGAGAAAATGGAATAGAACAGAGCAAGATACCAACGGACGAGATAGTAGAAAACAGCTCAAACCAAACAAATGGCACAAAATAATATGTAATGACATAGGAAAAGAGGGGTAAGCACGAGGCAAGGTAAGACAGTAGAGAGAAAAATAACATTGCACCACCCAAAATAATAAAGTGCAAAACTTTACAATACGGGACAGAAGAAAATCGGATAACACAGAGGAAACCACGACGGCACAATACAAATAACAGTTGCATAGATCAAAATAAGACACCTCGGCACGATATAAAATGGCCCAAGAATAAGGCATAAGATTGAATGCCAAATAAGAAGACTAAGGGCAAACAATAATGCCGTAGAGCAAAATAAGAAGTCATGGGGCAATTTAAAACGATACATGGAGAAATAACAAGATGCAGGATAAATGAAATGTCACTGAATAAAATAATATGGCCCAGGAGAGAACGCAATGGCATAAGACAAGATGCAATGTTACAGAGCAATATTAAATGGAGCAGGACAAAATAAAATGGCATACGACAAAAGAAGGGGACACAGGACAACTCCAAATGCCGCAGAGCAAAGCAAAATACCGTAGAGCAAAATAATCTGGCGCAGGACAATATGATATGACACAGGGCAGGAAAATTTGGCACAAGACAATAAAAGAAGGCGCAGGACAAAATAAAACGGCCTACGACAAAACAATACAACACAGGGCAAAGAAACATGGCACAGAACAAAATGAAATGTCATAAGGCAAACGAACCTGGCGTAGGACAATATGAGATGGCAGAGGGCAAATGATAATGCAATAGAGCTTAATAGGAGGCCACTGCACACCAGAACATAACCAAAGACAAAGCGATATGGCAAAGAATGATCCAGATGGTAGAGGGGAAAATAGAATGACTCACGACAGTATCAAGTAGCCCAAGTCAAAACGACAAGGCACAGAAAACCATACGACGGCACACAAAAATATAAAATGGTACGGAGCAAGATGCAAACAGACAAAACAGTAGAAAATAACCCGAGGTAAAACAAATGGCACAAAATGATAAGTAATGGCATAGGAAACAAAAGAAACTTATAAGACAAGACAAGATGGCAGAGTGAAAAATAAAATTGGACAACGCAAAATAATAAAGTGCAAGAAATAAAATACGGGACAGAATAAAATCAAATCGCACAGCCAGCCATAATGGAATAGGTCAGAATAATATGCTGGAGGACAAATAAAGATTGTATGGAGCAAAATAAGAAAACTCGGTACGATATAAAATGGCCCAAGACAAAGTAATAAGGCTGAATGCCACATAAGAAGACGCAGGGCAAACAACTACGCCTCGGAGCAAAACAAAATGATGCAGAATAAAATAAGAAGCCTTAAGGCAGCTTAAAATGATACAGGATCAAATAAAATGGCCCTGGACAGACCGCAATGGCAGAAGACAAAATGCAATGTTACAGAGCAATACTAAATGAAGCAGGACAAATAAAACGACACGAGACAAAATAAGGAGACACAGGACAAAGCAAGATGGCGCAGAGCAAAACAAAATGCCATGGGGCAAACTTTTTTGGCGCAGGAATATATAACATATTGCAGGCCGAAAGGTGAAAGACAGGATAAGATAAGACAGCTCAAAGATCAACGAGTTGGCAGAGGGACAAATAAAAATGACTTAGGAAAAAGTATAAAAGCGCAAGACAAAAAAAAATAAGGCGCAGGACAAAATGAAATGTCAAAGAGCAAATCATAATGATACAAAACTGAATTAATAAAAAGACGCAGAACGAATAAAAATGACTCGGCGCAAAGAGAATTTGCGCAGAGCAAAGTAACAATAAACACACTAATTACAGTACGGTATCACTGACGAAGTCAGTGATACTGTACTGTACTGTACGTTCACTGTACGTCTAGGTGCACCACTCAATACTATATTTTTAGTGTATCCTAAAAGTGATATTCTGAGCTGAATATAAGATAAAGAGGCGGTAATTATGTATCAGGACATATAAGTGTACCTTATACTACATTATGTCGTAAAAGTTTTACTGCAAGTCCACTGTACGTCTGGATACAACACTGTACAATATATTTTAGGATATCCTAAAAAAAAAAAATGCAACTGTACGTTCACTGTACTATATAAAGAAGACTATATAATAAGTGTGGGTGGTTGGGAGTATAACTGGATGTGTAGGGCGTCAGCCCGCAATCCGATGATCAGTGGATCGACCCTCAGTGAATGCACCAAAAGTGAAAAAATTCCTAGTGAGTGTACCTAGACCAAGGTTGAGAAATCCCTTGAGTCATGTGATCTTTGGAAATACACTAGAAACACCACAAGAAATCAACATAAATAGAAAATTACCAATTATAGAAAAATTACCAAATATAGAAATAAACATAATTACTAAATATACAAATAACAAACAAATAACAAATATAGAATATACATATTAGGATTAGAGACATGTTAGGGTTAGGATTAGGGTATACCCGGCTGAGGGCTAGGGCTGATGGCCCTAGCAGAAAAAATCTCTTTTTTTTTCATTTTTTTTTACAGAACATCAAAGCTATGCCTTTCAAAAGGCCATACCAGCTTTAAACCAACTCTGTCACTTTATTGGTTGCTGAGATATCGACCTCCAAAGTTTTGTCTTAAGCACTAGAAAATGAGCAGCTATATCTTTATGAAAACTGCTCCAAAATGGCTCAAACTGGGCAGGCAGACTTGTTGATCATCCCAACGTACGTAGCCAGTCTATATTATTGTCTACTGTATACAAAATCGGTCGAATTAGGCAAAAATAGCTAAAAAACCATCTCTCTAACAGGTTCATGAAATCAATGCCAAACATTTTGGTACTTTACAGGAGAGTAGCCAAAGCTTTCAAAACCACGTAAACATTTTAAAAATTTGAAATTCATTGATTACTTCTTGAGATATAAGCATCCAAAGTTTTTTTTTAGACTATGATAAATGAGCGACTTTTTCCATTGGAAGAGCTCATAGAGGGCTCAAATCTGGCAGGCAGCCTCTTAGTCTACACCACAAGACGTAACCAGTCTAAAGTTACAGCTTGAAATATAAAAAAGCCATTACAATAGACGAACATGGCTAAAAAACCATCTCTCTAACTATTCCATGAAATCAATGCCCAACATCTTGAGATTTGGCAGGCAGGTAGCCACAGCTCTCAAACGCATTGCGCAATTTTAAAATTCCAAAATTCATTGATTTAATCTCGAGATTTAGGCATTCAAAGTTTTATTATAGGCTCTGACGGATGAGCGACTGTATCAGCCAAAAATGCTCGTAGATGGCTCAGACTTGGCAAGGAGGCTTTCGCACTATACCAAAAAGCGGTACCAGTCTAAAAGTACAGTTTGATTTATAGGAAATCTACCCAGTTTGACAAAAATGTCTAGAGAACCATCTCTCTAACAGGTTTATGAAATCAATGCCCAGTACTTTGAAATTTAGCAGGAAGATAGCCACAGCTCTGGAAAGCATTGTCATATTTTAAAAATAAAGAAATTATTTATTGGTTGTCGAGATATTGGCCATCAAAGTTTACCTATTTAAATCAGCAGCTCGCTAAAGTACTGAGGCTGTGGATGGAATACATGTTATTTAAAGTAACTCTAAAGCATCTCCAAATGGCTCTAAGAGGCACTTGGAGTGATCACTCATGAGCAATTTTTAAAAAAATGACATGTCGAAAATCGCTGATGTGTAAATTTGAATTGTACAAAAATGGACAAAACATACCAATCTAATAGTACCAAACGTACTAGGCAGTTGCTTGGAGACTTTTAGCGCTTTAAAGTAGTCAAATTCATTCACTAGTTCTTGAGATATCGGCATCCAAAGTTTACCATAGGAAGTCTGGCAGAATCTGCCAGCAATCTTTGAATATGATTGGTTCACACAAGTATCTGATATACATTCATGGCAATATGCTCAATTAACATGAGACTTGGCAGACAGCTAGCTATAGCTCCCAAACCCAATGCTTAATTTTAAAAATAGCAATCCATTGATTGATGGAAGAGCTATTGAGCTATAAAGTTTACTTATATAATTTTCATTCTGCCAAAATACCCAGCGCAATGGATCGAGCAACCTGTATGAGAGATCCATCCTGAAAGTCTCAAGATAGCTATAGAAAGCTCTTGGAACAATCGCTCATGATCATTTTTAGAAAAATGACTTGTCAAAAAATTATTCTCAAGTTCATCGCAGGTTATGAATTATTAAATGGCATGTATAATTTATTATCATATAGTGTGGAAAAGGAAAGGAAAAAATAGAGGGCAAAAGAAACAATACTTGCTCATTCAGCAATTACCATAAAGTCTATGTAATTGAGATGAACAAGTGAAATTACTTAGAAAAAAAAAAAAAAAAAAAAAAAAGCGTAAGTCCAGGGATTCGAACCTGGGAGTGTAGAGGCAAAAATGTAACAATTTACCACTACACTATAAGAATATTCTAATTTTGTAAAATGTAAACTAATATTATGAAAGATGACCAATTTTAATGGCGAATTATAAAAATTGTTTGCCGTTAAATCAAAGGTACAATAGAGGTGCGATGTAGCGCAGAACAGACATAACATAAAATAGAGCAGATGAGAAAGACACAGAACTAACAGGAGTGCTAAAAACAGCATAAAACGGCAGAGAAAAATAAAAAATGAGTAAGAAGAACAAAACTAGACAGAAAAAAAATATAAAATGGCCCAAAGCAAAACAAGAAGATATAGGACGGATAATAAAGCCAAAAAGTAACATAAAAAGACACAGATAATTATAGGAGAGCGTAGAGATGAATAAGATAACAAACAAAAATATAAAATGACTTGACTCAAAGTAGGAAGACAAAGGGATGCAAATAATGCTAAAAACCAATGTATTAATACACAGATACTTACAAAACAACACCAAGTAGCATAAGGCGACAGAGAAAAGTGTAAAACAACACAGAATAGCATAAAAAGGCAAAGAAAGAATATAGGATGACTCGAAGAAAAATAACAAGACGCAGGACATGTATAAATGCCAAAAAATAACTTGCAAAACCAGGAAAAGCGTATAATGGCATATACCAACGTAAAAAGACACGGAGCCAAAATGAATTAGCAGAGGGCAATATAAAATAGTACAAGACATGATGATATAACAAAAGACTAACCTAGATGGCTCAAATCAGAAATTACATCTAGCAGAACATTTTTTATACTACAAAAACAACAGAAATTACGGTGAACAAATAAACTATGCGAGGAAACCAGTATGCTAAAGAATGCTAACATTATAACAAGACGAAAAAGACAGTAAAAAATTCATGCTGAAAAATAAAGAAAAAGAAGTTGGATGGATTAAGCCGAATATAACAATCAAATAGAAGCACAAGCAAACAGTAGAAAATCAAAGTTGAGTAAGGGGATAAGAAAAGAAAAAGCAAGAAGAGAAAAGCAAGAAGAGAAAAGCAAATAGAAAACAGTAAACTGTGCAAATAAAAATAAAAAGAAACTAACAACAGAACAAACACAATTGCGCATGGAGATTGAAGAAAAATAAATAAATAGCAAATATAACAAAAAACAAGGCACTAACAATGAAAGCCACGAAATAGATGACAGAGGAATAAAAAGGCAGACATAAAGTATAATGAAAACATGGTGTAAAGCGAAAAAAAGAGCAAAACTGAAGGCAGGGAAAAAGCAACACAAAGAAAATAAAAAATATAAGACCAGGATAAGAAACACAAAAAAAGATCAAAGCAAAGGGGGAGCAAAGAATAACAAGTCAAAGCGAAGGGATCACATAGAAGTAAATATATGAATTTTGGAAAAAGAGAAACTGACAAATACTGAGGAGACAACACAAAAAAGGATCATGAACAACAGACGGCTATAAGAAAAATTCATTGAGTAAAAGGGATAGCAAAGTAACAAAATATGAGAGAAGCCGGAAAATAGAGTATGGGACGAAGAAATACACAGAATACCAAGACCAGTGACCAATTAAAAAGAAAAAGACAACAAGCCAGATAGAAAAGCAAAAAAAAAAAAACCGTTGAAGTAAAAATAAAGAAAATAGGCAAACTAGAGAAATGAGAAGAACGAGAAAAACCAGAGAAAAAACAAAGGAGAAGACAAAGGAGAAGACAAAGACAAAGACAAAGACAAAGACATATGAATAGAAAATGAAACAAGAGAGTAAAAAAAACACAATAAGAAAACACAACAAAGAAATGGGAAAAAAATTAGGATAAATATAAATCAAAACTAATACTACACCCAGAAAAAGCCGCAAAAACAAGATTGCAATTTTAAAGTAGAACATACACATATTTGCGTATATAATAAGGGAGGGTGGTTGGGAGTATAGCTGAGTGGTAAGCATGTGTGGATACGACAGGGAAGGTCATGGGATCGACCCGTCCAAATTGCACCAAAAGTGAAAAACCAAATAAGTGTGCGTAGACCAAGATAGAGAAATCCCTTGAGTCATGTGATCATAAGATTACACTAGAGACACCACATTAGAACCACCATAAATAGTAATTAACAAATATAGAATAATAGATAATTACCAAATATAGAAATATAGAAATTACCAAATATAGAAACAAGATTAAGATTAGAGATAGAGATAAAAATTAGGATTAGGGATATGAATAGGGTTAGGGTTAGGGTATACCCGGCTGAGGGCTAGGGCTGATGGCCCTAGCAGAAAAAATCTCTTTTTTTTTCATTTTTTTTTACAGAACATCAAAGCTATGCCTTTCAAAAGGCCATACCAGCTTTAAACCAACTCTGTCACTTTATTGGTTGCTGAGATATCGACCTCCAAAGTTTTGTCTTAAGCACTAGAAAATGAGCAGCTATATCTTTATGAAAACTGCTCCAAAATGGCTCAAACTGGGCAGGCAGACTTGTTGATCATCCCAACGTACGTAGCCAGTCTATATTATTGTCTACTGTATACAAAATCGGTCGAATTAGGCAAAAATAGCTAAAAAACCATCTCTCTAACAGGTTCATGAAATCAATGCCAAACATTTTGGTACTTTACAGGAGAGTAGCCAAAGCTTTCAAAACCACGTAAACATTTTAAAAATTTGAAATTCATTGATTACTTCTTGAGATATAAGCATCCAAAGTTTTTTTTTAGACTATGATAAATGAGCGACTTTTTCCATTGGAAGAGCTCATAGAGGGCTCAAATCTGGCAGGCAGCCTCTTAGTCTACACCACAAGACGTAACCAGTCTAAAGTTACAGCTTGAAATATAAAAAAGCCATTACAATAGACGAACATGGCTAAAAAACCATCTCTCTAACTATTCCATGAAATCAATGCCCAACATCTTGAGATTTGGCAGGCAGGTAGCCACAGCTCTCAAACGCATTGCGCAATTTTAAAATTCCAAAATTCATTGATTTAATCTCGAGATTTAGGCATTCAAAGTTTTATTATAGGCTCTGACGGATGAGCGACTGTATCAGCCAAAAATGCTCGTAGATGGCTCAGACTTGGCAAGGAGGCTTTCGCACTATACCAAAAAGCGGTACCAGTCTAAAAGTACAGTTTGATTTATAGGAAATCTACCCAGTTTGACAAAAATGTCTAGAGAACCATCTCTCTAACAGGTTTATGAAATCAATGCCCAGTACTTTGAAATTTAGCAGGAAGATAGCCACAGCTCTGGAAAGCATTGTCATATTTTAAAAATAAAGAAATTATTTATTGGTTGTCGAGATATTGGCCATCAAAGTTTACCTATTTAAATCAGCAGCTCGCTAAAGTACTGAGGCTGTGGATGGAATACATGTTATTTAAAGTAACTCTAAAGCATCTCCAAATGGCTCTAAGAGGCACTTGGAGTGATCACTCATGAGCAATTTTTAAAAAAATGACATGTCGAAAATCGCTGATGTGTAAATTTGAATTGTACAAAAATGGACAAAACATACCAATCTAATAGTACCAAACGTACTAGGCAGTTGCTTGGAGACTTTTAGCGCTTTAAAGTAGTCAAATTCATTCACTAGTTCTTGAGATATCGGCATCCAAAGTTTACCATAGGAAGTCTGGCAGAATCTGCCAGCAATCTTTGAATATGATTGGTTCACACAAGTATCTGATATACATTCATGGCAATATGCTCAATTAACATGAGACTTGGCAGACAGCTAGCTATAGCTCCCAAACCCAATGCTTAATTTTAAAAATAGCAATCCATTGATTGATGGAAGAGCTATTGAGCTATAAAGTTTACTTATATAATTTTCATTCTGCCAAAATACCCAGCGCAATGGATCGAGCAACCTGTATGAGAGATCCATCCTGAAAGTCTCAAGATAGCTATAGAAAGCTCTTGGAACAATCGCTCATGATCATTTTTAGAAAAATGACTTGTCAAAAAATTATTCTCAAGTTCATCGCAGGTTATGAATTATTAAATGGCATGTATAATTTATTATCATATAGTGTGGAAAAGGAAAGGAAAAAATAGAGGGCAAAAGAAACAATACTTGCTCATTCAGCAATTACCATAAAGTCTATGTAATTGAGATGAACAAGTGAAATTACTTAGAAAAAAAAAAAAAAAAAAAAGCGTAAGTCCAGGGATTCGAACCTGGGAGTGTAGAGGCAAAAATGTAACAATTTACCACTACACTATAAGAATATTCTAATTTTGTAAAATGTAAACTAATATTATGAAAGATGACCAATTTTAATGGCGAATTATAAAAATTGTTTGCCGTTAAATCAAAGGTACAATAGAGGTGCGATGTAGCGCAGAACAGACATAACATAAAATAGAGCAGATGAGAAAGACACAGAACTAACAGGAGTGCTAAAAAACAGCATAAAACGGCAGAGAAAAATAAAAAATGAGTAAGAAGAACAAAACTAGACAGAAAAAAAATATAAAATGGCCCAAAGCAAAACAAGAAGATATAGGACGGATAATAAAGCCAAAAAGTAACATAAAAAGACACAGATAATTATAGGAGAGCGTAGAGATGAATAAGATAACAAACAAAAATATAAAATGACTTGACTCAAAGTAGGAAGACAAAGGGATGCAAATAATGCTAAAAACCAATGTATTAATACACAGATACTTACAAAACAACACCAAGTAGCATAAGGCGACAGAGAAAAGTGTAAAACAACACAGAATAGCATAAAAAGGCAAAGAAAGAATATAGGATGACTCGAAGAAAAATAACAAGACGCAGGACATGTATAAATGCCAAAAAATAACTTGCAAAACCAGGAAAAGCGTATAATGGCATATACCAACGTAAAAAGACACGGAGCCAAAATGAATTAGCAGAGGGCAATATAAAATAGTACAAGACATGATGATATAACAAAAGACTAACCTAGATGGCTCAAATCAGAAATTACATCTAGCAGAACATTTTTTATACTACAAAAACAACAGAAATTACGGTGAACAAATAAACTATGCGAGGAAACCAGTATGCTAAAGAATGCTAACATTATAACAAGACGAAAAAGACAGTAAAAAATTCATGCTGAAAAATAAAGAAAAAGAAGTTGGATGGATTAAGCCGAATATAACAATCAAATAGAAGCACAAGCAAACAGTAGAAAATCAAAGTTGAGTAAGGGGATAAGAAAAGAAAAAGCAAGAAGAGAAAAGCAAGAAGAGAAAAGCAAATAGGAAAACAGTAAACTGTGCAAATAAAAATAAAAAGAAACTAACAACAGAACAAACACAATTGCGCATGGAGATTGAAGAAAAATAAATAAATAGCAAATATAACAAAAAACAAGGCACTAACAATGAAAGCCACGAAATAGATGACAGAGGAATAAAAAGGCAGACATAAAGTATAATGAAAACATGGTGTAAAGCGAAAAAAAGAGCAAAACTGAAGGCAGGGAAAAAGCAACACAAAGAAAATAAAAAATATAAGACCAGGATAAGAAACACAAAAAAAGATCAAAG
The DNA here is from genome assembly GCA_037974945.1 of Mucor circinelloides. Classification (NCBI taxonomy): domain Eukaryota; kingdom Fungi; phylum Mucoromycota; class Mucoromycetes; order Mucorales; family Mucoraceae; genus Mucor; species Mucor circinelloides. The sequence goes on along the minus strand of JBBNAA010000025.1, from coordinate 945 downwards.
CAAAGGGGGAGCAAAGAATAACAAGTCAAAGCGAAGGGATCACATAGAAGTAAATATATGAATTTTGGAAAAAGAGAAACTGACAAATACTGAGGAGACAACACAAAAAAGGATCATGAACAACAGACGGCTATAAGAAAAATTCATTGAGTAAAAGGGATAGCAAAGTAACAAAATATGAGAGAAGCCGGAAAATAGAGTATGGGACGAAGAAATACACAGAATACCAAGACCAGTGACCAATTAAAAAGAAAAAGACAACAAGCCAGATAGAAAAGCAAAAAAAAAAAAACCGTTGAAGTAAAAATAAAGAAAATAGGCAAACTAGAGAAATGAGAAGAACGAGAAAAACCAGAGAAAAAACAAAGGAGAAGACAAAGGAGAAGACAAAGACAAAGACAAAGACAAAGACATATGAATAGAAAATGAAACAAGAGAGTAAAAAAAACACAATAAGAAAACACAACAAAGAAATGGGAAAAAAATTAGGATAAATATAAATCAAAACTAATACTACACCCAGAAAAAGCCGCAAAAACAAGATTGCAATTTTAAAGTAGAACATACACATATTTGCGTATATAATAAGGGAGGGTGGTTGGGAGTATAGCTGAGTGGTAAGCATGTGTGGATACGACAGGGAAGGTCATGGGATCGACCCGTCCAAATTGCACCAAAAGTGAAAAACCAAATAAGTGTGCGTAGACCAAGATAGAGAAATCCCTTGAGTCATGTGATCATAAGATTACACTAGAGACACCACATTAGAACCACCATAAATAGTAATTAACAAATATAGAATAATAGATAATTACCAAATATAGAAATATAGAAATTACCAAATATAGAAACAAGATTAAGATTAGAGATAGAGATAAAAATTAGGATTAGGGATATGAATAGGGTTAGGGTTAGGGTTAGGGTTAGGGTTAGGGTTAGGGTTAG